>QUSF01000014.1:6427547-6546623 GCA_003676055.1 Chloebia gouldiae
TTTAATCTCTTGGATTTTGGACGTTTGAAATTTTAACTTCAAGACAACACCCACAAAGTTTCTACTCAGTCCTTAACTGTTTTCTTAAGGTAATGCAAACATACTCAGGTAGTAGGCAAAAGTTTGTTTACAATTTAACTTTTCATGTCTTCACATCTGACACATTTAGGCAGGGAAGTGAAGTATGATCAAGTGATTTCTGAAAACATGCTGCCATCGGAAGTTGCATGAACATTTTCAGAACCCAACTGTTCTTACATTGGCTAATTGTTGTGATCTATTCAGGCATCAATGCACAGCTAAAATGACAAATTTTAAAGATTATTTTCTTCTTTACACATTAAAATAATTCAGTATTACTTAAAGAAGCAAATTAACAAAAGCAAATACTTATTTCATCTCATTCTGCAGATGGCAAACAAACATGACATTACTCAGAATGCTAAGATATTCTGCATTTCTGACAAATTACTCACCCTCATTAGAAACAGGTTTTCTAACATTTAAATAGGTTTTTTACTTACTCTGTTAGACTATTACAAGAACACAGCACATTAAAAATTACCCAGTTTTTAGGTAACAATTGATCTTCTTTATGCATCACTTAAGTTCTAAAACTATGCCAAATCCTCCATTCCTTAAAGTTATTTCTGCTACAGATATATGATGTACTGCATTTTGACAGCAAATGAGACATAGCTGTAGCAACCAGTATTGATTCAGAAGTTAAAGGAAGAGGTAAATAATTGTCAAAATCTTCAGTGATTTAAAAAAATTATTTATAGAATTGATAGTTTTGCAAAAATTGGTGATTTAAATGCCAAGGATAAGTAAATAGCTTTGCCTTTTTTTTTTTTTTAAGGATAAATTCTGCCCAAGAATGTCATGATAATTCAGCACAGAAGTCTTTCTAGAGCATTCAGTTATGAATTAAATTAACACTAACCGTAAAGTAATAAATTTCCTCAACAAGATTCATGTGACCTATTAACATATGCTACATAAATTCAAGATTGTATTACACAGGAAAGATGTCTCTAATGCAAAAATGGGAATTAAGCAGCCATCATTCCCAGGCCCTGCTGAAGAAGGGAGTCTAATGAAGCAGCTCCTACTGTTACTGCCCGGGCTGCACTCTGTGGCAGCCTTCCAGCAGCTGCAGGAAGGTTATTAAAGCCACAGCAATGGCAGGTACTTAATGTGTGTCCCTGGGATGAACACGGTCCAGAGAACTGATATCTTCTAGCATATGTATGAACACAGAATTGTGCACCTTAGTGCAAACACCCTTATTGTCTTGCTTAAATTAATTCTTCTACCAGTGTCTTTCATCATGGACAGCTCCTGATTTTTTTAATTCTCTGACACAAAAGATTATTGGGTCTTTCAAAGCATGGACATAGCTGATAACTTCTTCAGATCTTTTGGCAACAGTGCAGACACATCACTCTTCAGCTATGAAACATTCAGTTCTTAAATCTCAACATCAGATGTTCAGTCCAAGAGTAGTTACAGACGCTTCAAGAGCCAGGGGTGCATTTCCTGCACTCTTTGGAGTCTACTCCTGGTCTCTTCACCACAAAACCTAGTCTAACTTGTTCCTTTCTGCTTCTGTGCTTGTCCATCTCTAAAAATAGGTTTGAACAGTTGCAATATTTCTCTAGTCACTGGGTGAGTATGTCCACCTTACATAAAGAGGCATAACATGCAAATATATATATAACAGATTTTCTTACTAGAATCATAGAATATCTTGAGTTGCAAGGGACCTACAAGGATCATCAAAGTCCAACTCCTGGCCCTGCACAGAACAGCACCAACAATCAACAATCAACAGCACCAACACCAACAATCACACCACAATACCCATGAGTGTTGCTAAGCACTTGAACATTGGCAGGTTTGGTGCTCTGACCACTGCCCTGGGCAGTGGTTCCAGTGCCCAATCACCCTCTTGGTGAAGAAACTATCCCTAATACCAAATCCAGACCTCCCCTGACACTATTTCATACCACTGCCAGAGAGAAGAGATCAATGCCTGTCCGGCTCCGCCTTGCAAGAAAGTGGCAAAATTCCAAAGAAAGTGCAAAATTCCACTAGAAGAAGAGGTGCTACGCAGCATGAATAGAGAATCTTAAAAAAATCTGGTTATTTACTGTCTTTTCTTTTTATCACAGCCCAGCCCTCCTCTCCCTCCACCCCCTCAATAACTTATTATAATTCTTTCTCAAGTAGTCATAAAATTCTAGCAATTACTTTATTTCTTCTGTTGAAAATGTACATTTATTAGACCCATCATTCTTGCTGGAAAAGAAACAACTAAATTCAGGGGGGTTTGTTTGTATAAATAAAGACTCAAAACATTAACAAATCTAATCTAATAATAATAAAAGTAAAGCCAGCCTTAAAACCATTATTCAATTTGTCTGAGGTCTTAAATCTGAACTTCTAGTTCTTTATTGTTTCTTTAAAATGATCTCTGTGGTCAATAAGGAATTTTGTGAGCTCTTGTAATTACACAAAAAGATGTTACCGCAACCAGTTAGAAGACACATAAGTGAAGCAAACTGCAGGTAAGCAAACAGCCCTCAAGGAGTTAGACAAGTGTCTATTGCTTATTTAGCAACCACTTCAAATGTGTTCATACACCAGTGTTTGGTCTGGCACACAGTCCAAGTAAAGAAATTAAATGGGAACACTGTCACCTCCCAGACCTGACCTACTCAAGTCCCTTGTAAAATAACTGGACAGACAATGTAAGAAAAAGGAGGGAGGATTCAGAGGCAGCAATTAGGATAGAGCCACACTTTGCCATAAACCTTTCAAGAATGGGTGAAAATTTTGCTCTACCAAGGAGTTATAAAACAATGGTATGCTCTAAACATCTTGTTTTGTGAGATGGGATGGGCAAACCTGGAATTCTGACCAAAATTTACAGAGAAACTCTTTAATTTATGGCTATTGTAGATAATTTTTAAGTATAGGAAGGAATCCATAACCTCTCTGCAGAGTACAGGGCAAGGATGACTTTCCAAAGGTTTCATTACGACTTCTAAATAGCTGAAGAATGTTGTGACTCTACTTCTAAAAGAGGTATAGACCAGCACAAACTGGTAGGAACCAATCACTACTTCTATACTGTATTTCAGTGTTGATTCAGCTGCCCCAGGCTGTCTGGGTTAGCTAAGGAAGAAAATTATTTTAGGGACAGAAATTAACATCCTGAGCTTGTGCCATGAAGCTCACCAATATAGGATATGGCAGAATATTCACAATGCATGGGGCCAGTTCACTAAAGATCCACACTGAAGGAAAATCTTTTTGTTTTACAACAAAAAAAAAAAGGGGAAATCAGTGCATTCACAACTGAAAAAAAGGAAAGGTGGTAATTCTTTGGTTGTATTTTACTTTTTGATGCAAATTATTCCCCCTCTTCCAACAAAGTGTAGATGTGTGTCTAAACAAAGTATTTCCTACTTATAAGACATTTTCTGATTAGGTCCATAAAAATTACAACTGTATCAGTTGAAAAAGTATTTGAATTTTGTCATGAAACATGTCACAGCTTTATTTTAGCTGTTGTAAAGGGGTTAAAGTCTTCTAAAGAGGAAAGCAGCGCTTCAGCAAATGAATCCAATTTTCTTCCCTAACAAACTGTTGCATGTATTTTCCCCTCTAGCAATCTCATTTTCATTGTTTCACACTACCACCCAGAATAGTAATTTAGCTTTGAATAATTCCTCTCATCATAATGCAGATGTCAACACCAAATGATAGAAGCACATGCTATAGCATATGCAGCAGCTCTGGATTAAAATGCAGACTCTTGCATGCAGAGCCAGTGGAGCATGTGGTTTTTATTTTTCAGCTGTTTCCATCAGATTGAAAATTCCACAGACTAGAGTTCTGAATAATTTAGAATGGTGCTTAGAATACTTTTTAGCTAGAAAAATATATAAAGAGAGGGGGGGAAATTGCTTAATTTTAGTTTGCTGGATAGATTTGATTCCTAAATAATAGTGTCTTCCTAGGGAGGAGAGACTAAGTACATAAAACATGCCAGCTCAGGAGAACATATTGATTCACTATATTAATGAGACTCCAAAGCAATTTCATCTGTGAACAAGCCCAGCAGCAGGGCTATTTCTCTGCCTCTGTGACAGGAAAGGAATAAAAACTAAGCTGTCAAATTGCTTGACTTCTCAGAACTGACAAGACTCAGGTAGGTGTAAAATAAATTAGCCAGCAATTGCTTTAACAGCAATCTTGGGGAACCAAACACCATGGCAGCTGTAAGGTGCAAAGAAATGGCTAAACATGTTTATTCAAATTCACCGGTGATTTTAAGTTAAGTGTTCAAAAAATGTCAGTTTAAAAAATTCTATTATTTACGTGTATCTCTTGAGTTAAAAAGCATGAACCCAGCAAGGGAGTAGGTTAAGGTCAAATTTATCATTATGCCTCTTTTTTTCCATCTCCTCTGCATGTGTCTTCTTCAGCTGGAATCAATTCAGAAATGGTATTTATGTTGCACATCATTTTTCAAACAACTGTTTTACCAAATAGAAAATACATCCTAAAGAATCTCACACGAAATAAAAAATAAAATACTCTCCAAATCTTGTTTGTCTAGATTATGTCTCAGTGAATAAAACAGAAGGACTTGAAATTGTTCTTCAGGATCAAGCCTAAATATTCAGCCCTCACCTCAATGCCAGCAGCTCTCACAGAATCTGACAGGCACCATGCACTCCTTCTAGAGGTAGAATTTGGCAACTTGCTTTTACCCTAAAGTCCAGTTTGCTGTGAAATAGAAATATATTGCATCAAAATCAAACTCCTGCAAAGACAACGCTCAGTCAAGAGATTCAGAACAACAAAATGCCCAAGTATGAATTTCTTATGCAGTTTATTTTTGCAAACATTTGCAAGTCATAGTTTCAAGGTTAGGCTGCAGCTCTGGCAAGAAAGAGGCTGGCAAGGAACTGAACTGTGGTGGCAATAGTGTTCTTTCTCTGAAGAGCCCATCTGGGCCTTTCCTCACTTAGACCTGACAAGTCTCATTGCTCTGAGTGGTTACTCACTCAAACAGGCTTCAGCTTATGCACTTTCACACTTCTGCCTCAGTCTGCATTCCATGTATTTGCAGAGCTGGGATTCCCCTCTGGATCTTTGCTGTGCCTTTCCCGTGGTGTTTCAGAAGGAGCAGACGTGGCAGCAGTGCACATTTTCTGGGCAGCTGCCTGCAGCTCTGTGCTTTCCCACAAACACATGGACCCATGACACGACCTTGAGTACACCAGATGAACAATTCCTCATCAGCTGGAGTCCCATGAGTCAGCCTCAATATCTGCTAAAAGATTCCTGCTCAGAGCATTGACCAAATGAGCAAAGGGAATATAATTCAACAAATCTCTTAATATGTAATTAGACAGTGCTTGCACCCAAGTGGAATCTCCCAGAAGCAAACAGCCAACATTGCCAGATTTGTGGGGACTGGTAACAAGTCACCAACTTGACTGCAACTTTAAACACTGAGGGAAGAACGCCTGTGGCTCCAGCTTTGCATCTGAGACTGACTGAGATTGGAAGCCCTGCACATCATAAAAAGCCAGATAACTCATCTCCTCTGTTGCTCAAAGCCATGACTGAACCCAAGAGCTGCACCTTGTGTAGGTTCTCATCTGTATTCCCATTTTAACTAGACTCCCATTTCAAAGCATAGTGGAAGACTATTCAGTAAGAACTAATTATACTTATAAATCACATCCTTTACTGACTGTAATTACACAACTTAAGCATTAACTTTCTGCACTGGACTTTCATGCTGTACGTTACTTCATTTTGTGACACATTCCTAGCACAAATGGAAAAATAAAAAAAGCTGAAACCATAAACTCAGGGAAGCCACATTAATTGATGCATCCATCTGGTAAGTCCCGCTATTGTTTCTCACATAGTACTTAGCAGATGACAATTATTTTCTATGGTTCAAACCACTTCATTATTTCATTAGCACTTATATTGATTAATTAAAATGTCATGCCAAAAACCATGAAAGCATAAATTTTGTTAAATAGGGAATTTATTATCATCATCACAGTCTAAAATTGATGCCTTGATTGAATTTTCTGCAAAAGCTGCACTACTAATCAAAGTGAACAATATTACAATGTCATGTATTCTGTACCTGGCTGGTTGCTTGTATGTTCAGAAGGAAACAAAGCTTAGTGGTGTATGAAAACAGAAAATTCACTAAAACAGGTAATTCCAACAAAAAGGAAATGTGCAGGAGATGAGTCTTCATTTGGAATCTGTAAGGGCAGCTAATGCATTAAAAATGGCATATTGGTTGTGAAGATAGATATTAATATAAAGACATTCTGACACTCATGGTTAGCCATAAGTAACATTTTTTAAATTAAAAAAAAAACAGCTAAAACATATATAAACCAAAAGGAATGAGGTATTTAGATGTAATGAGTGGTTATTCTTGTGTAAGGACTACAAGACTTTATAGCAATAATCAAAGCACGCTCTGAGTGTGAAAGGTGACTTCACTTTCCTTCAGCAGATATTGATCTCAGTGGACTTAGGATAATGACAGCTTTGGGAAACAGCTATGATGCAAACCTACATGATGACAGGAAGACAAATGGTGATGCCAGAAGATGATGTGCAGCAGACGTGTTTTTTTTTTTTCTCTATTCTCTGTACACAAAGAAGTGAAAGGGTGCTTCTGCATCCCTGACCCTGACAAAGGAAACCTTAGAGTCCTTCCTAACATTGTGAGAGTGTCACCAAGCTGCTAGATGCTTATTATCATACTGGGAAAGATCATGGCACAGCAATTAAATCTAATGAATTGTGTTTGCCACCTGGTGCTTTTGTGTCAAGAAAATAAAATTAGGTCCCCATTTTGAACCTGCAATGTTCTGTCTTCCTTCACTTCAGCAACTCTTTCATGGTCTGAGAGAAGACTTGATTTAAAAAAAACAGCCTAGTCAACAAAAATCCTGTACTGCAGAACAGTCTAAATAGGCTTTCTGTGAACTACCACTGGTATTTAACAGTGTCTTTAATTAGAAATAATACCATTAATTCAAAGTGGAATAAGAAAAGCTTTGAAAACTCGTAATGATAACTGTTGTTTAGTTCAGAGCCAAGAGTCAAAGGATTTAAGCTTTCACTCACAAGAAAAAATGTGTTCCTCATGGCTAGATAGAAAAAGTAAAATAATGACTCAGGTGTTTCCTTAAACAACACAAAGAAATAAGTGAAAATAACCATGAATTACACAAAAGAAGCCCACAAATTTACAGGATGCTGGGGAAGGGGAAAGGAGGGATTTGCACACAATATTACCATACTGTATGAATTCTGTATAACTGCATTTGTGATGCAGTGTATTTTAAAGATCATCCACAGGGAAGCCTAAGCAAACAGAAGACAAATCTGAGTGGCTCAGATTGCTAACATTTGCATTTCACTTTCACATGCTGACCAAAATGAAAAAAAACACAGAACTAGAGCAGCATATTTAATTCTGCCTTGCAGAATCTTTCAAGTTCCCAAAATTATTGTTATTTTCCCTCTGCAATGAAAGCAGGAAAATAATTTCCATGCTTTTGTGATAACACAAGGGTTCAGGACAATCTAAATTCCTGCTCTAATATTTGAATATAGATTATGAATATTTTCTGTGAATTTTCATCCTACACAATTCTAAATATGGTAGAGCATGGTTTTAAATGGGCTTTTTCACACACCATATCTGTAGCCCTACTTTTCAAGCTGTAGCCAGCCAGTAGGTTATAATTCAGTCTTTAAATATCCCCTGCCTATTTCTAAGAATTTTCACATTAACCAGTAATTGTACTAAATAATTAATTTCCACAAACTAGGTCTACATATTACCCAGCAATATTACCACTACCTTTTAAGGATATTTTTTTCTGTAGAAGAAAGTTTTAAGTCTTAGAAGAAAAGCTTATTTTCTAGGCTTGTAGGTAGCAAGGATGTAGTATACTCCCACATCAGTGATTTCTTCTTCATTGAAAAGCCAGCTTGGAAGGACTCAATACGTAATCACCAGAATTTACCAGGATAATATATGAAAATATGAAAGAATAATGTATTTTATTTCCTCTTTTTTGGCTAGGTAGCATTTCACTTGACTGACACTCTATTCAGAATGACCAGGCTGAACAGAAAGCTGAGAATTTTAGCCAGGGTGAAGACACACTCACTCATACAACTGCACTGCTTCCAGCAGCCAAGCTACATTGCCCAGGTTTAGCAGGGCACCTCCATGCAGCAAGGCACAGGTTTTGGTGTGCATTAAGTAAGTACCAGTTTAGAGAGAAAAAGGCCATTTAGACAAATCTTCCTCTTAAAACAATCTCACTTGCTCCTGAGAGTGGCTGAAATAGCCTTTCCAGTTAGATGGGGCAGGATGAATTCCTTTGGTGGTTTTGGGCACACAGTCAAAGTATTCTAAAAATGTAACAAACATGAAAGGTTACCTTGAAAGCATACAGCAGCAGCCAGTCCGCTACTAAGCCACAAAAGTACATCCATTAAGGATCTGTAATATCTTATTTGGGAAAGCTGGTAAGTGCCAAATTAATGAAGACATAATTTTAGATCACTGTGTAAGAATGCAGCAAAAATATTCTAGTCACTTTAAAAAAAAAAACAGGCAAATTCTTAGAACTAGAAAAAAGTACTGTTTGCTGTTTTATACCAAGATGCCAATTTTTGAGTAATTTATATACAGCATCAGATCACAGAGAATTTCACAATTCTACAATGAAGATGAAGCAGAAGGTGAAAACATGGAAATTAAATGCAACTGCATCTCACGGCATGAAAGTAAGGTAGATGAGGGATGTTTCCCTGCTCATGGCCCTGCAGAAGAAAGAAAAAACACTCGGCATCATTAGCCACCAAAAACCTCTCCAAGAGATGAGAACTCAAATAGATTCCACAGAACCATCATCTGTCTGTGCTTTATTCTTCCAGCCACAAAACTGTTCCTTGCCAAGGTAAAACAGATCAAGTCCTCTGGCACAACTGCAACAAGTGAGGAATAGATTCTTTGTGATTTCCTGACCTCAGTCATGATTTTCCCCTCATCAGATGACACAGTTTTAGGGTTACTCTGACCAGCATTATGTGAGAAAGCCCCAGATGGTTTTTACAGCTTTTAGAAAAGCACTTTGCCTTATCCTGGCACAGCCATTGTGCCAGTATCTGAGAAAGCTGTGATGTAAAGCTAACTGCTGTTTTTGCAGCAATAACATTTGCCAATATTTACTCAAGGAAGAGGAGTGGCAGATGGTTATAAATGAGTCATTGGTAAATAATGCAAGAACATTTTTTAGCTCACCCTGAAGTAATCCCTTGGGATTGTTGAAGATCCCTAGGAGAGAGACAACATCAATTTCATGGATATAGATTTAAGAAGAGTCTTAGTAAGTTCAGAGGTAGAATCTTGATTTGGAGTAAATTTTATACTGCTTATTTGTCTCATTGCCATCTATGTTTCCAAATAATTTTTATTAACTACATTTGCAAGTGTTTGTAGTTCTCGAAGTCAGTGTTCCCAAAAGCTCAAATCAGGCTCCATAGTATTATTACTTCATAAAATAATTTTCTACACATAAGTGAGTGTAATATTTCCCCCCCCCGCCACTGAATTAGACATTGCAGCACATGCACACTCAAAATCAGACATAATAGCAGCTGAACCACTGAGATGGACAAGTAAATTTGTCAATGTGGTGTGACTCAAACCTTAAATAAGAAAATTCTTATAGGGCCAGTATTCTTTTCTATTGAAATGAATTCATTTTCTGTCCTCCACTGCCACGGTGTAGCTATTGCTTATGGATTCGGGCTTAAGGCAGCATAATCAAAAATTCAGAAAATCAAAAATAAATCTGTATGAGCCAACAGTTAGGGAGTGGATTTTATTGGGAGCCTCCATTCATTATGACAGAAAGATTTCAAAAGGAGGGCAAGTGAAGGCAAGGCTAGACAAATAAAATATCAATTATGATTCCTTTTTAGAAACACAGTATATCTCATGAACATGCCTTCATTCCACTTCCTTCAGCAGATTGACACATATTACCCTTGACTTTAAGCCCCAGCCACAAGGAGCTCAGCTGTGTGCTGCACTTCCGTAAATTCCCATACACCCAGAACCATCTCTAACCACAGCAATCACCCAGCCACCATATGGCTTAGTCACTTCCTTACAAGCCTGTGCCTTACCAACAGGATAGATCCACAGAACAGAAGCATTTGCAGCAATTTTCAGAACTGTTGTATGTAATAAAGGTAATTTGCCCCGGTGGAGTGATATGTATGTAATATTTGATATTATTAAGAAAATGCACAAGTCAGAATTGGGGGTTGTCTCACATAAATGGAAACTGGTCCCTGATAAAACTTCAATTATAGTTAATACATGTAGCCCATCTGGAGATGTGTCATTTCTCAAGTGATCCAGCAACAACCCACGATTGGGATCTCCAGGGTGATACATCTGAATGCAGAATTCTGTAACTACATCAGGAGGACCCATCGCTTCCTGGACACCGGACTGTTCAGCTCAATGCAGAAAAAAGAGACTTTATGAATATGTGGGACTTTAAATGGAAAGAAAAGGCTGATCGCTGAAATCCCGGCCTCGAGCAAAATAATCCCTATAAGAATTGCTCGTACTGGGAGGGTGGTGTGGGGCACAGGAGACCCTCTGCTGGAGTGGTCAAACCTGATCCCGGGCTCAGCACTGTCCTTTTCCTTGTAGCTAGCTCAGACAGAATTTGATTGCTATAATAAAATTGTTATTTTTCTTTTTAATTCAGCTAGGTAAATTTTTACCTATAACAGAACCAACAGAAAAACAAGTTTATCTAATTGGTCATTGTGGAGGCAGTAAAGTTTCTCAAAAAGTGAAACATTCCTTCTTTCATGCACAGAACTTCTACTCCTGACTTGTGCTTCAGTCAGGAGAGCTTTAGATCTGAGATTTGGTGCAGCTGCTGCCTAGCAGCATGTACACAAGGCAGCAACAAAAAGGAGTTCTGCTGGTGCCTAGAAAGCCCCAGCTCAGCATAAAGTCATTGTAAACTTAGCTAGATGAGCTAGCATTGCTCATCAGTCATCCAGAATTAGCACTGCGCTGCTGAGTGGCTGAAAAACACAATGGCCCATTACCAGACAATATATAAAATCAGAGCTGACAAATAGAACTCTGAATTTTCCCTATAACCAGAATTGAAACATTATATTCTACAGGTCATAAGGTGCATCAGTACTATAAGAGCACCAACAACTTAAGAGCTACATCAACTCTATTCTTTTTTGCCAGGACTAACACCTCACCTAGCAAGAAATCTTTAGCCATTGGTGAGCAACAAAAATAATGAAGAAAAACAAACTGCAGTTCTGTTTCACTGCTAGTTTGTTTTTTTTTTTAGTTACCTTTATTGATCCTATCTATCTACTTTAATCTGACATCTGTGTACAGGCACATCTCTCATGTGAAAGTGCCACACACACTGATTTACTGTGTGATGCTTGCCTTCCTGTATGAAATGCAAGTAGAGCTCCTTCGACAAGCACCAAGCCTCTAATCAGACAATAATCACATCACAACTTGATTCTGAGGATGTGGAAGGCAATGTCACTTAGAGTTATTGTGCTGTCTCATCAATGTGAAAAACAGTATCTTCTAGTCAAGAAAAAATGTATTTCCCAAACGATGAACATTCTTTTGAATTTTTTCAGCTTACAATGTCCAAGCACACTCAGATTTCTCCCCTCAGAATCATTCTCTCTATTCGTAATTGTATCTTTCTCCAGATAGCTATGAAATTACAGCTTACTGAGTGCTAAGCACATTACTGTACAGACAGGGCTCTGGTTGGAGAGACAGAAATAGTGATGTATTTGCTTTAGAGTTGCCTAGCACTTGCCATTGACCACCATGATGTGCTGATGTACAACACAATTTATCAGCCAGATGTTCTAGGCTGTAATTCTGTGTCTTGTAATGTGTGCTCTAAAAATACTGTATTTAACTGCTATTGTTACATACTAGACAATAGTTTGAAATTTTAAAGTGCAGAAAATACCTAAATCATAAAGAACAAGCAAAAACATTACCATTACTTTAAAAATATATCTATTTAAACATGCATTCCTATTCCTACAGAGCAAAATGTAGTGAAGTAGGTTGCTAAAAACTGCTAGATACAGATCACAAGGCCACATGTGTTACATCCTGTTGAGACTGCAGCAAATGTTCTTTGCAAAGTGCCCCTAACAGACCAGCAGCATTATCAGTACAATTTGCAAAGGTGTTGTGTTATAAAAAGCTACAATTTATGGCAACCAAGTGCAACAGAATTATGCCAATTCCCCATCACCAAAGTAAACCCACTTAATTTCAGCAGTGCCTGTCACAATGAGGATTCGAAATATGACTTTGAATAGAAACCTAAGAAATTTTGGCTGGTCTGTGTCCTGCCTATTCTCCTTTTATTTCTGTTCAGCTGGTTGTGAGATGGAAACAAGAAGCAGTGCTGTGGCCTGCATCAGTAACTAACATAAGAGTTGCACTTCTGCTACAAATAATTTTATAGCAAAATGAAATGTTATGCAAAGGGAAATTACATTAGTGAAAAAGATTAGGAAAAGAATACAGTCAGGATTCTATAAAGAACATTATAGTTCAAGAAAAAACAAAATAATAATTAAAAAAATAATGTTATGTTCTTTTACAGTGCAGTCACTAGGAACAATATATGAGAGGCAGAAGTGAGAAACACCCATAGATCAAATCTTTTGCTTTGTTACAATTGATTTCCAATGGTTTTTCCTTGCTCTAGCACAACAGATAGACTCTTAATTTAAAGTTTATAATCTAAATATATATTTCAAAGCTGTCTATCACTATGGCATTTGGTTGGCTTTTGAGAAATATATAATTAAAATAAAATCATTGCTCTGGCCACTGACTTCCTGGTGTGTTCAAAACTATCCCAGTCATCAGCAGAGAACATCCAAGGCCCAAATCAGCAGAAAGATTCTCTTTATGAGGGAAAATGAGACACCTGAACAGACTGTACATATGTCACACAGCCAACACCTTGCAATCTGGGGCCTGTTGTCTTCAGGGCAGAGGAAAGTTAATGGAAGACAAAACATTTACAGTAACAATTAATAAATCAGAACTAGTTCTAAGATTTTAGCAGTGGCAAAATGCAAGACTCACATTCCTGGGTGGGCCTGATGACTGATGAAAATTAACATACATGGTAATTCAGTTGAACATTACTACTGGGGTGGGGGGAAAAAAGTTCCAGAAAAGCCTTTTCTTCACTCGAAAAGCCAGAAAAAACACTTCAGTGTAGCACTGATCAAATGAAGCGCTACTTCCATGCCATCCTTCCCCTGGCTGAATTCTGTTTTCTAAGAATTACAAAGATTTAAAAAAAGAAAGAGGAACCTGAACAACTAAAACCAAGTTTGTTTTTGGTTACTATTTAAAATGCCAGTATGTCTAGATCCATTCAATCAGGATGGCTTCAAACTTAACATAGTGGTTCTGGATTCCGTAATTCATGTTTACAAAACATGAACATTTCCCAGTTGTATTACAGCATTTCTAGGCAGAGTTAAACCAAAAATCCTTTGATTCTTGACTCTGAAACTGTACCATAATAAAGCATCTCATTGGAAGTCCACAAAACTATGTTTTTGGAGTTTTGCACTAACTAGAGTTTGGATTAAGTAAACAAGATAAGAAAAATATTTCTGTGCATTTATGGGCTTGGAGACTAAACAACCAAACTTGTAGATCTTTGCAATGTGAGCTGGAGACTGCTGTGCTGGACACCAGGAGTGAGGTGTTCATCACCGCTCTCTAATGCTGATGTAGAGGGTTTGCTTGCTGCCACAATTTCATTCAGAGCATTTCAGAGATTTCCCCAGAGTTCAGTCTTCAATTTGAGACACTGAAAATATTACCCTCTTCTTTCCTTGGAGTAAGTGACCTATGCAGTGTACCTCAACATTTTTCCATTTCTCTCCCTGCCTTGTAATAAGAAATGTCCTGTTTTTCTACACAGGATCACGCCTGCTCTGCCATAATGCCTGACTGAAAGCAAGAAGAACTAGCATGGGCAGGGCACCCCATATCAGCTCAAAACTTCTGCCTCTTGCTTCCAAGCCACCAGCTCTTCTATTTCTGTACAAGTGTCATGACCTCTGATGGCATAACGTAGATGTGCTGCCTTGCTTGGGTCTCCAGATGCTTCATATTTGTGGTCTGTCTGTTACACTGGCTAACAGCCCACTTCCTCATGTAGCTTGGGGTGACCTGATGAAAATGCAAATATTTGGGGATATATGCAGTTGCATTATATGCCCACATTAGCATGTGCATTCCTGTGATATCTCAAATTTTAAAAAATATTGTATTTTGCTTGAATAGTATATTTCGTAAGCTTGCCAATATAAACAGTGATGTTTGATAGTTACTTCTCATTTACAAAATGAAATATGTAGTACAGCATTTAGAATCAAATAGATAATAATAACTAAAAGCAATAAAAAGCTCAAACTCTGTCATGAGTACTACTGACACTCAGCAACATATGGAAGTTTAAAAAGCATTATTATTCATATAACATCACTGCAGAGGCATTAAACACATTAGAAATGGAAGAAGAGGTGGGTACTATATTTTCCCACAGTCAATCGCAAGAAATGGAGAAAAAACACTTACAAACATCCTTGTTTAGAACTTAAAGCATCCTTCAAGTACTACTACCACAGAAGGCTCTACTAGCCCATGTGTGCTACAGAAAGTTATTCTTCAGCACCAAGGACTGGATTTATTTTCCTCTGCTATTACAGTGGGCATCCAAAACCACCCACCCCCAGAGCACCTTGCACACAATGTTCTCTCTTTTACAGAACATGGATTTTAGTGTCTGCTTTAGTCATGACACATAGAAAAGGACAAATAAATTTCTGTTTGGGAGTTCCTGATAAATAAATAAAAAACTGCCTACATTCATATGACACTGTACTTGCACAGTAGTCACCTGCTTTTAGGACAGGCCAGAATTACTGTGCATGCATAGCTGTTTCACTGAACATTTTCCAGAATGCCTGTGACAGCATGCCCAGGGTTTCTGGAAGTGCAAAGCTGAATCAGAGCTGTTGGGTACTTACAGCATTGTTCACCCCAGGAGTTTCATATATATTTGCATTTTTTCTTACTTGGAAAAAGCAAAATAGGAAAGAGTTGTTATATTTTTTAATTGTGTTTATTTTTAATTGTATATATTTTTAATTTTAAATTAGTTTCAGGCAAAAACAGAATTACCACTTTTATCTATATATTTCATCCACATACCAAGAAGTTCAGTACACAGTCAGACCCATTACATACAGATGATACTATTCTCAGTGCTGGAGTATTTATTTACATGTGGACCTGCTTGCTTACTTTGTTTAAAATCAGCTAGGGAAAAAGTGCAAATTAACAGAATATAGAGAAAAGTATAAGTAAAAGAAAACAAAGAGAGACATTCAATAAACCTCTCCAGGGCACATAGAAAGACAGTGTCAATGCTGGAGTCCTAAGACTCAGCATTTCTTTTATTTGGAGCTCCCAGCTCAAGGAGAATATGCTTTTATCTCTCAGCTCAAAAAACTGTAGACTCAATTCAAAATAATTCATACTACCCCCTACCTGTTATCAGGTTTTCCACTGTACAATTTGTTCAAAGCTTTGGAATAACCTAGCTGTCCTAGCAGTGATTCATAAAAGCAACAAGAAAAATCATAAATAGTAACAATTATGGTTGATATCATTTGGCACTGATGCCAGGAGGAGGCTGCCTGCCAAGGGGAACATTCCTTGTAAGTTACTCCTACAATGTACTGGCAGGCAGCAGTGCCTGGAACCAATCCGATGTTCTGCTTAGTCGGGCTGCCCCCAGGGCAGCAGCGACACAGGGCAACACAGGGGTGTTTCAGGGAGCCCCTCAGGGTGCATGGAAACGAGCCCAATCCTTCTTTTTCTGGACAACGGAGGCTTTGTGATAAGTGGAAGCATTTTCTCAGAGTTTGTGGAGTAAGACACGGGAAGAAAAAAATCACACTAGAGAGGTCAGGCTCTGCTTCTCAGGAATTTGCTTGCATGTGTTAGCAAATCTTAAACTGAACTATTCTCTTTAATTAGTAATACTGTGTTTCACAAAGAGGAAAGTGCCAAATTTTTTGTATCATCTCCATGATAGAGCAAGACAACAGAATGCAGAGAGGACTGTTTCAGGATTTAAAGGATATTGTAGCTTTTGGACCTGTATGTATCATTGTGTACTGCAGGAGGAGAAGCAGTTGTCAGACAAGGGATTTAAAACTAAAGCAAGTCCGTGTTCAGTGCAGTTCTTTCTTGAATTCAAAAGGTTAAGGATAATTCATTTGAAGCCTTGTCTTCCACCACAGAAAAATGCAAACCTACTGTGTTGAAGGCTGAACTACCTCTCTATTTTTGTTATTTCCTAATCCATTTTTAATATCTGGTAAGGCACAGGAATGTGTTTACCTAGTAATTTAGAAGCAGATTAAGAAGTACATTCTACTACCATGCCACCTTACCAGAGTACAGCACCTATATGAGTGCTTTAAAACACTGTATGAAGTTTAGAAAAAAAATTAAGTATCTTGCATCTCCTACTGTTCATGGTAGCTATGAATATTTTTATTTCATAGTAAGCAAGCACAGAGTCCCTTATGCTGACAAGTTCAGGCATTTTCAAATTCTCTCAGATACCATTTCCAGAATAATTGATTACTTTTAGCTCTCCATGACTTTAAAAGAGTATTCTAAGAGCAATTTCCATGAGTAGCTGAAACTTGTAATTTGTTCAGTAAAAGATGGCAACTTCTGCTGTGGAGAACTTAATGGAATAATATATTATGTTCTGTGATGTTCTTGATTTTAATTAAAACCAAGAAAAACAAAGGAAGAAAATAATCTCTTTCATGTCCCTATCTATCTTTCTTAAAATTCAGCTGAGTTAATGATCACCATCTTGATTCAGCAAGCTTTAAGATAAAGATGTGGATGCTTATCAGAACATCTTTGGTATCACTGAAATTCTATAGAACTTCCCAGATTTAATAACCATACTTACACTTTCTTTATTTATACTTTTTTAGGCTGTTGAAATCTTGGTCACAACCAAAAGTCTTGGTTTCAAGCTGAAACAAAATAAGAACTGAAAATAGAAAAAAAGCTAATCATAAACACGGAAGTAATTTTTGAGAAGTTTAGACACTTAGAGCTTGAAGTAGCTTGGTTCAGGGAACTCTCACTTTTCTTCAGTGTGATAGTACAGAAACAGTGACCACTTTGATTGCCCAGGTCTGGAAGGAAGACTGCGGTGCCAAAGAATGCTGAACATCTGAGAGCCCATGGCACAAAACTTTCTTTTACCATCTCAAAGCCTATTTATATGAAGCACTGAGTATTCTGAAGTCAGACACCTTATTCCATTTCACTGCTATTGTCCACTAGTCCAGTCTCTAGTTATGTAACCTTGAAGAACCATTAAATCATTCCTCCTTTTTTGAAAGGACATTCTGCAAGTCCATGTTTTATAGGTGGAGATTTTTTTAAGCAAGATATTAAATAACCTGAATCCATGCTTCATGTCTTTTCCTAGAAAATATTATTTTAATATATGAAAGCAATATTCTTCAGTTATTAAGTACATCTATACCTGAAAAAAATACTATTTTATGTTGGCTGATGTTGCAAAAATCTTTTTTTTTTTTTAATTTCTTTGCAGTTATCAGTATCATTTTAAATTCAGGAAGAGCCTTGAAATGCTTTTCTAAGTCCTCAAAACAGAATATTGCAAGTGTCTGGATAGAGAGGTAACCCTCTTAAGCCTAAAAGCACAAGGATTTAAAAAGACTGAATAGCTCAAAAGATTAACAATGAAAGACAGACACTTTGACATATAAACTTGTCTGGGTTCATCCAAATAGAACAGTAACTGAGGTAATCAAATTAAAAAAATGTTTGGTGGTTCACTGGAAGCAAGTCTGTGGCTCTCATCCCAGTTTCTAAAGAAAAGATACTCATCAAAAACATGCCTCTATTTGGCCTTCTGGCAAACTGGATGTTTCAGAAAAGACAAAGAAATGAAAATACACAGAGCAGTTCCCTTACAATAAGACATATTAATGGCCTAGCTAGAAGCATGTGGTGGGGCACAACCTCCCTTTTTACAATTGTGGATATGCAATGCAATACATGCAGATTTTTATAGTATTACTAAGGCAGATTTTTCTACATACCTGTGATGTATTCAGTAAGTGGGAAAGAGAGTTCATGTGATTCACCATTGAATTCTTAATTTCTAAACCTAAACTCTGTTTACAGCACAATGGGACTTATAATTTTACATTGCTACCATGGGCTTTCTTTTCTACAGTCCTTCTCCACAGAGCTGGACCTGAGCAAACCTGGGCTCCTTTCTCCAAGGAGCACACTGGGAATGCATTATGCTTTTATAAGACACTGCTATCCCACATTCACAGGGGACACTGGTGAGCCTCATGTACTTCAGGTGACAGTTTTGTCAAAGGCACTGAAGTCACTGTGATGAGTCTTGCCCAGAGCTGCCGAGTCAGGGGGAGAATGCAGGTCACTGCCTATCCACGTGAGCTGAGGCAGGGGGAATTCCACAACCATCAACAAGACATTTGCACTCAGTTACCAGCTCAAATTTCTTCATAAAGTTCCTCAGTTTTGTGGGAATGTGTTTCATCAAGTGTTAAAAAACAAAGCTAGACACAGAGGGAAAAAGCAAAATTTTCTGAGAAGATACAAATGAATAATCTTTCCTAAAACAAAAAATGAATGGAGAGAGAAAAATACCTTTTTTTCTTACATGATTTCTTATATATAAACATATGAAATTCTAGAAATGTTTACATGGCTGTAAACTTACTGTGTTCGGTAACCTCTAAAAGATAAGCTACATTTTCATGAATAATACTTTTGTACACTGTTTTTCATCAAAGCACCTATGGACTTGATATTGGGTACTCTCTATTTATAAGCCAGTTCTCAAAGTGATCAAATTAATTCTGTGCCTGGAAATCAAATAATTCATGTAGGTGTTATGAATGCACAAATGCACACACAATATCAGACTGTTTGCCTCTTCTGCTTTAAAAATGGGGAGGGACATGGCACTCCAGAGCATTCCAGCTATAAATGCTTTCTGTATATCATTGCATGGTACACTTGCACTCACCAAACTCAGGCTGGTGGTAAAAATAACCCTCTCTTGAAGAGCAGACATTAAGTTATCTACTAGGGCTTCCACCTGTTAACATTTTTCAGAGAGGGGCCCTGTCTGGAAATAACTTTGTATTTCATGATGAACTCTATGTGCTTTACTGAATGGAACCAAGATGTGACTCATTGCTCTGAGCTGTGTAAATGCTAAACCTGTTTCAGCCATAGAGGCTCAGATTTGTCTGAAAATAGACAGACATCAGAGGTGGAGCAGAAAGGACACAATAAAAATCTGAACTCTGAGTTTTGATTTTACCTGTAAGAAATGTTGGTGCTGTCTGGGTAATCTCAAGAAATATGCCACTATAACGAAGACATCACAGAGTAGAAGCAGTAGGCTCTACTTTCTAGAAGATAAGAAAATGTCTGTATAGGTCTCTTTTTAAGCCATCCTTCTCCCTCCTGTTGGTCAGAACATCATATCAGTGAATACTGGGATAGTCACATTTGCTGATGACTCTATTTTAAAGTGAAATAACACATTTTAAATTTGCATGAGGAGTATGTATATATATATATATATATATAATATCTATAATATATATATAACATTCTCAAATTTCTTCAGTGTTACGTCATGAGATTCTAGAATTCCTTGTCTCAAACTTACCTGGATTTAAACATTATGTGGCTACAGAAGTCATAAAATCATGGCACTTGATATATCAGAAAAAATACTAACAACTGTAATTCTATTTAATGTAGAGATTGTCATTACCATTGAGAGATAAGACAAAGTAATTGTAATATTTTGGATAACTGTGCACTGGCAGCTCAAGAAAATATCCTAGCAGTGTACAACTGCAAGAATCAAGAAAATCACTAGAGAGAGCACAGTTTAGCTGTATCCAGTGAGGAAGACAAAAAACTGGTGGAAGGCAGTTTTGACTGTTAATTCAGAAGTTGAGCCATGACAAAGTGGAGACTGCACCAATACACAGGGTTAACCCTACTGCTCATATCCACACTGCTCCCCGCAGCTCTGGGCAGTGTGACCTCCACAGCACTTCCTCAGCCTGATGCCAGCAGGGGTGGAGCAGATCCCTCACTCACACGGAGCTGCTACAAGCTCAGCACCGTCTCAGACCCTTGGCCTACTGAGGGGTTGTGTGGTGCTGAGCCTTGTGAGATAGAGTCAGTTCCTGAGTGGTCTCTAAGGGCCCTGATCTCTGTACCATCCTTGTCTAGGAATTTTAACAGATGTCCCATTTTCCCACCTTCAATTTTCTCCCCCAAAGTAAGAAATAACCCCCAGCCACTGCGACACACAGCAGCTGCAGCTGATAGACAACAATTCAGTTTCCCATAGGAGAGACGAGCTCCAGCCTGTAACAGGCAAAGGTATTGGCAGCAAGACAGCCTTGCTTTCCAAAAGGAACTACAGACTATTCTGTCTCTTCTATTTGATGGGCATTCCTGACCCTGAACTAGTCTTTAACATTGCAGGGAAAAAATACAGCAACTAAAACTTCTAAAATAACTCAGTTCTGATATATGTACTTCTTCACAGGGACAGAGCATGCCAGCATAACAACAAACCCTGGTGAAATTATTTTAATATATTTTAGTCTGAAAGAGATACAAGTATCATATTTCTGTCAAAAGAAAAGGAAAACTGGAAAAACCCAAAATTTTAAAATCTCTAGCAGCTATTGCCTCAAGGCTTTTTTCAGGGACAGGATAGACCATTTGTGCATTGGCCAGTTACATACCCAGTAACAATTGAGTGAAACAGGGCAAGGAAAAGGAATTCTTCTCCAAATGGCTGTCACACTGAAGAATTTTCTTCTTGTATAACTTACACTGACAGAACAACTGAAACCAAGGTCTTTTCAAATAAACAATGCAAAAAGCCTGACTCAAGGAACTCTGAATCTGCATTTGGTTTCCCACAGAAAAAGAGTATCTTTATACTTCCTGTCTGCATGTCTTATTTTAGATCACAGAAAATATGTTCACAGATCACTTAGTGGAATTAAAAGCTACAATTTGATGCTATAGAATCCCAAATCTCTTTTTTCCACTAAAACAAAAAACATCTGATGGTAAAAAACTTGTGGTTTAGTTGCTGTTAAATTTTATTTGATTAGTTTTTTTAGCAATCTTCAACCTTATTATTTTTGAATCCTTCTCTTATTCTGTGTATGACAGCAAGTGTGGATGTACAGATTTCAGAAATACAGAACATTTCTGACAACTCTATTAAGTTGTTATCACCATTGGTGTTGACAAGGAGAAAGCTTGCAATAAGCATGCACTACCCTTGCAAGAAATCTGGATGAAATATTTGCTGAGTTGCCTACACATGTTGCTAGAATCAATGGTTGTTCAAAAGATTGTAGTAATGTAGGGATTCTGTGCACTCAGTGCCCCTAAAATTTCAAATCCAACAGTCTCCTAATTGTTGATGCTCTATTTCAGATAGCTTCAAGCCAAAGCCTGAGTTAAGTTTGTACCTGAATCCACTACAGCCACAATCCCAAGCAAAAGACACCTGGTTCTTTCTATACTAGGAGTTTCATTATTTCTGAAAGTGTCAGCTAAAATCCAAGCACATCTGCTTGGATTGTGTGTATGTGTATGTTTTGGAGGGGGTGTGGGGATTTGGTTGGTTGGTTTGGTTTGTTTTTTAAGGACTATTCCTAACCAGACTTAAGAAGACTAGTGAGAAAAGTTGGAATCTTCTGCTTTTATTCCTATTGTACCTGCACATCATATGCTACTCTGAGAATGTGCTGTTTATTATGGCTCCTGATTGAATACCAAGGCTGCAAACAGACAGTCTTTACAAAGGTTCTCACATTGTCTCTTTCCTAATCTGAGTTCCTAACTGCAAGGAATTAATGAACAGGAAGAAAACTTTTTTTGGCTTTTACTCTCCAATCAAAATATGTAGGAGCAGCTGTCAAAAATAGCATTTTATTTATAAGCAGATAAGATGTGAGGTAGGTACGAATGTGCAAAGAGCATTCAAAAGCCACTTCATAATTCCTTCTGAGACTTGAACTGCACTATAAAACAGTCCTTTAAAAAGCATGAACTCTCTTCAACCATCAAATGGCCTGACACTTCAAAGAAATATTTCCAAAAACCATCATAAAGATGATTGATATATTCTATACAGGTTTAGCTATTTAGCCACCACACAGCTTTAAACTGGAGAAGGTAATACAGATGACAAATACCTGACAGTATTTGTTACCAAAGCACTGTAGGACCTTGAAGGCCCCAAGGAAAACCAGGAACTTCTGCAGAAGTAGAGATCATATTTATGAACTCCAGCATTCTGCACTAAAAAGCTCATTTCCCAAGCTGTAATAAGGTACGTCTCAGGAGTCATCATCTGTGAGATTATTAAGTCTCAGAAGGCACCAGAGTACCAGTAACTTTCTTTGCAATAGATTTATAGACATTCTCCACAGTACAAAAATATTTGACATTAAATAGAAGAAAATTCTGAATCCCTTTTTAGGCTGGTGCTGGCCACTAATAAAGATAAACCCAACGCAAGGTAAATACAATAATGAACTACTACATTTAATGGGGATGACAGAAAGTAAGTTGGATCCTGAAAAGTAATGTAGTATTGTAATTAAGAGTAGTGTTTTAATTAAGGGTTATGACTTGAACTACTGTCTGAGGTTTTAGAATTAGAGTGCCCCATTCCTGAGCTTTTCTCCCCAAATGAGATAAAGGAATTAGGCATATTAATTTAAGAGTTTTTATGACATTAAATAATTAGCAAACTCAAAAAGTAGTATTCAATTAGTAGCAATATAAATGCTAAGACAAAAACTGAAAATGTAGTCAGAAAAACTTAAATTAGCTGAGATTAGAAAATTATGTAAACTGATGAAATAAAAGCAGATTTTTTAATCAGATAATAAGCAGACAAAATTGTGCCTCTCAAAACAAAAGCCTGACAACACTCAAGCCATTAAACAAAACCACTACTGAGTGTCTGAAGACAATACAGTCAGAGGGGAATTAATTTTAAGCTTATCTAGCTGACCATGGAGTTTGTGGGTGTGAAGAGTACTCTGCATTAGTATTCAGTTTTAATGCTTCTTTTGCACCACCACTGTCAGGTCCAAGACAAAGCTACAGACTAAGCAATACAGATGTGAGATGGGAGCGATGATACACAGGGTGTGAAAGGAGCCTCTCACTGAGTCTCCAGAGTTATGAACTGTACTTCTGAACAAATTAAGGGTGATATGTTTTTAAAAGGGATTTTAAAATAGCTTTTATACATATGAATTATTTTTACTTATTTTTAAAAGTCTTTACTTCATATGAATACTTTGAACTGAGAATTCCTGAGAATTCACAATTAATTGCACAACCTGTGGTGTTTCTCTTCAAAAACTTGGCTTTGCCACAGCTCACATTGTTGCAACACTGCATATAATTTGAAATCTAGGGCATTGGTTGGTCTGTAAACCACAGTTACAGTTTCTGGTGTCCCTACACAAGGTAAACTCACAAGAAACAAGGACAAAAAATAGTGTGAGCAGAGATGACTCCAGGATCAAGAAAAGCACCTGTTAGTGTTTTCTCTTACAGAACTGGAAGTTGTACTGTTTCCTCTACCTCGGTGTCTGCAGGCCAAATTCCAAACAAAGGCAAGGCCTTTGTGTCTTTACAGATGACAATACATAAATAAAATATATGTTTACACCACCTTATTGACTGTTTTCATAGTAACTCTATTCAATCTTCACTGCAAGAATATCTGTGTTTCTGCTGGCCATCTTGTGCTGCTTGGTATGTCCAGTTCTTCACCAAATAGAAAATTAATATTGTCCTACATGAAGTGGGCAGACTATTCCTAGAATTACTAGGGGAGATGGCATAAATGATCTGCTAGAAAAAGTTTACAGGTCTACTCTGCATGTTGGGACAACTGTTAGCAAATGATCTGCCCTCAACTGCTGTTCCTGTCAGGGATTTAAACATAACTAAGGGGATATGTTCACCTCTCAGAAGAATGCTAATAGCAGTCTTGTAACAGTAATAGACAATTATTACTAAAAAGCATGTTGGAATGTCACAGACAATAAAAATTCTGTCCAAGAGCCCTATGTGAGCTGCTTGTCATCTCCCAGAGTGTCTGAGAGCTTTGCAGACCCTTGGAGATATTCTGGAAGATATTAAAACTCACCAGCAACACTCACAACAGAATGGATATTCCCCAACTTCCATCCTATACATTACTTATTCCTTTATGGCTCTTCACAAAGGAAGCTCAGGCACACCAAGCTCAGTGCAGTTTTCTAGCCAGCACAGACTGTGCACTGTGTTTACCATACTTTGTGTTCAGACACTGCTGACCTTATCTATTACTGAGCGACTATTTGCAACTTGCAACTTCTACAGAAGAAGAAATGTACAGTCCAAGGGCAGCTACTGTTCTGCTTCACAGCTCCCTTTGCAATATCCAGGAGCACCTCTTGACTGTCAAGAGTGTTTAAGTCTAGACTGAATGTGTTTGGGAATAATGTGCACATACCTAAAAATATTACTCTGTTGCATTAGTCCTGGTAATGCTAAAATAGGGAAATAGTCTCTAGATTTTTTTTTCCTGGTCACAGAAATTCTTTGAAGTTCAGGGGTAAATTCCTTGTTCTGTTACAATATGTGTGCATTCTATTAGTTTATTCAGTGACAAGGATTTCAGTAAAGATATTTCCTTGGGTGCTTAGGATTTGGATAAAACTTTGCAAAGTTGGGCTAAGTACTTAGGAAATCTGGGTCAAATAATGGCTTATGTAGAAATTACAGAAGACTGAGGTATAAGCGCAACTTGTTTTTGTCTTGTTTGAATATATAAATATATATAAATATATATAAAGCTGTAAGCTTATATTAAATACTATTCCACATGTTCAAATGTTCTTATAAAAATTTGAGATATGCAGAAGTCTTACAACAGTATCATTTACACAGAATAAATAAACCACCCCCATGTAAGAAAACTTTAACTATGCCAAACATTTCAAGAATGGGAGCTCAGAGAAAAAGACAAGACATAAAAAAAAAACTGCCAAGACATAAGTAGTATCACATCATCTCTATCTGAAATCTAACACCTATAGTTAAGGATTTAAGAGAAGGGATTCTCAGCCATGTATATTACTGGAGCCAGAGAAGTCAAAAGAATTAGATTAGAATACCCAGAACTGGCAGAATAGAACTAAAAGTGTTGAACACCTTGGGGTGTTGCAACTCAGATCCTTATTCACAGATGTATCCAAGACCATTGGCTAAAATCCATAATAGGATTGGACTATGACACTAATTCTGAGACCACGTCTTGACACCTCTGAGTCTGATGTGCAATTACCCTGTTCATGTCAAATTATGCAAAATAAAAGCACATAGAGAGAGAGCTCTCAAATATTTCAAAAAGAGGCAGTACAGACTAATTCTAAAAATATGACTTAGCAATTTCAGGCACTACTAAAGAAGGAAAAATTGTTTATTTTTAAGAAGTCTCACTTCCTTCTTTTCTAAAATAAGACTTATCCCATGCCAACCACAGAAGAGAGTACTACACATTAGCTAATATCTAAACCATCCTTTGAAAAATACAGTGATGAATTAACTGGCAAAGCATGCCAATAGATATAATCAATACCATTACTTGTGGAGAAAACAGATAATCCACAACCATGCAGACCAATCTACCAGCAGATAAATTGATATTACTACTGCTAAACAATACTTTCCGTTTCCTAAAAACTGTAAATTTTGGCAGCAAAAAGATAGGAGCATGTACTGTTCATAATATCAAATCATTAAGTTGTATCTGTATTTCTTGCAGATTACAATGGGAATTTTGTAAGCTGATCAGTTTTGTAAATCCAAATACTTATGAATGTCATTTTGCCAGTATGCGAATCATGAAGCCTGTGAAATCCTACCCTAATGGGATTTTCATGTGTAGAGGAATGAATGCATCTAAATTCTGAACCAGCACTATTTCACGTCCAAAAGGAGCTTGTTTTATCTCCAGGTTACAACAAAAGTAACAGGAAGAATTCACTGCCACAATATTGGGGTGAAAAGAACACCTACAGTCTCCTACCATAGGTAGGAACTCCTAAGTGGGATTTTTTAAACCTTCCTCTTAAAGTGTCAGGACTGGCCACAGTCTGATTGAACTTGTAGGGGTTAGTGGTCAAGTTTTGACAACTGCTACCTTCCTGTGGAATGCCTGTGGAAGTATTTGTGCTCCTAGGAAAATGTACAGAGGAAGTACTTTCTATTTCTTATCTCAAATGAAGGTATCTTTCTCTGCTTTTGGAATACTAAGAAATCTGAACTCAGTGTGGCTGTAGGATGCTAGCTGGGAAAGACAAAAGAGAAACAGCCTAGAGATTCTCCTGAAGCTCTGGAGCATTCCATACATATACATATTCCATACATCAATATGTATTCTCTCACAGATACCATGGCCAGAAGTGCCAAATTACCTCTTCTCAACAAAAAGCCATCTTCTGGCCATGGTATCTGTGAGAGAATACATTTCTAAGGTGTCAGCTGCCATCTGTTTGATTTTGCAGACCAAGGGGGCAGTGACACCTTATTTCCCATGTACTGACCTCGTTGCAATTCAGTATACAGAGAGCGGAAAGTGAAAGCAGAAAGAAACAGTAAAGTCAAAAGAAACAAAGCTCCTTTGATTTTGGGTGAGGTGGAAGAGCTACACACTAGATATGGATCAAAGAAGCACACTTCTCCCTTCTATAGTTTTTATCAGCTGCATTGTTAATTCCCTGGGATGCTCCTACAGTGTCTGTAGAGTCAAATGTACTCAAAGTAAGCCATAACTTAAGCGTACTTAACAGTTTATAGCAGGCTCAATGCTCATTGGAGGCAATTATTATCACTTTAAATATAAACTCCATTTATGTTTGCATGCACTTTTAAGTTGTTTTGTTATCAGAAAAAAAAAAAAAATTATCATAATAGTTACTCCTCTCCTTAGGTCTCTTTTTTGGTCTCAGCTTGTGCCAGAGTTGAATCTTTTCTAAATGACTCTTTCCAAATGAATGCCACCATTATCAATGTTCTTTTTTTTCCCTTTTTTTTTCTTTTTCCTCCCAATATATAGTAGCAGCTTTAGATGTTATCACAAGATGACTGAGCCTTGGACACTATGGAACAGATGCTGGGCAAGATTCTTTACATAGCTCTTCAGGGACAAGGCACC
Organism: Chloebia gouldiae; assembly: GCA_003676055.1. Taxonomy (NCBI): domain Eukaryota; kingdom Metazoa; phylum Chordata; class Aves; order Passeriformes; family Passeridae; genus Chloebia; species Chloebia gouldiae. The sequence continues at coordinate 6,455,177 of QUSF01000014.1, forward strand.
TCAACCCTTGGCCTCTGGCAGCTGTTGCTCTTCTAGTCCTGCATTTACTAAGGGTTTCTCTCTCTTCTCTCTGCATGTCCATAATCCCTCTTGTTCTACTCCTGGATCTCCCAAGTTCTTGCCTGGACTGCTGTTCCAGCCCTGGACTGGAGAGACCCTGAGCAGAATCTAAGCTATGCAAATTCATTCTATTGGGCTGTTTGTGCCTCAGGGGGCTTTTTTTTGTTTGTTTGTTTGTTTGGTTTTTTTTGTCTGTGTGTTGGGTTTGAAGGGGGGTTTTTTAGTTGGGTTTGGGGGCATACGTCTCTTTTTTTTTTTAATTTATTTGCTCTTTTCTTAATGTTCTCTTAGACACAGGTCTGAGGTGCAACTCTACTCCTTCCTGTTTAGTGGGCTGAGAGAGTATTCAGCAGCAGCCAGGATGCAGTGTTTACACTTCCTCCTTTGTGGTGTAGCCTCCTGCATGCTTCTGTATGATCTGCTGGATTTCAGTGCAAAGGCCATGGTCCCCCACTCACACAGCATCTCTGTGTGCACCCACTTGCCACCACTAGAGGCTTTGTAAAAAAGGATGTCTCTCTCAACTATAAAATCAGTATATTTGCTTCAGATTTTTTGTAATATCTGTGATATTCTTGTTTCTTAAAAGATATATTAATGTTCTTTTTGTACTCACTTTTTTGTTGTTTTTAAGAAGACTAATGACATTTGTTTGCTAGAGTGGAATAGGACTTAAATCTTCTTACAACCTGCACAAATTCAATGACCTTGTTATCTGTTGTGTAACCCTGATCAATGTCATGGACATAATAATCTCTTTCCTATTACATGTAAGACAGACCTCATGCAATGACATTGGCTTTCATCGGCAGGTTTGTTTCCTATCATAACATGTGGTAATTGATATTTATATCTCATCATTGTACTTTTGACATGCAATCAAAGGGTTGCCCAGAGTATTGGAGCCCTTTCTATAGCCACTTGAGGGGCACTTGCTCTTAGGGTTTGAGCCTCACAAACCCACAAACTATGATTCTCTTTGTACTTCAGCTATTTAACTAACACTCCAGTATTTTGCAACAGGAGAGTTAACAGGAGAACCAGACTTCGGTGTCCAGTGGTGAAGTTACTATGTTTGCCTCAGGACTGTCTGAGATGCAAGATTTGGAAAGCAGCTGTGCCACGGTGATCCACTTCATAACCATCGAGGAGCCCGGTTAGTCCTCAGAAACTCCCTGCCTGTACAGAGCTTTCCTGACAACAGCAAGTGCAGCAAATGGCCTTCCCTGCTCAAACTCACATTTGGAAATACACTTAGTGATATAATTTTAAACTCTTCCTGAAAGTTATTGAAGAGCTAGTTTCCTACAGCAGCAGAAGGAAGTTAACATCCCAAGGGGTTTTTGTTGTGTACACATGAACTGTATGTACTCAGATGCATGTGTGCATTTTTAAAAATGCTGTGCCTCACTTTTGACCCATGTTTTTCTTCTCCTTTATCTATAATTTGAAAATGAAATATAGAAAGCATGTTTCCTGTGTTCACTGTCATTTCATAGACAAAACAAAATCTCCTTTCATGAAATCTCTCAGCTACTCAAAGCAGTTTTGTCCGTAGAATGCCCAAATAATGTTCCCAAAATAAGATTTCTGTCTCAGTCCTGTGTTCAGAATCTGTTTTACCTCATTTTCAGATCTAATTTTCCCAGGGTTTCTATTGCATTATACTCTTTCTGCCTTTGCTCCCAGTCTCAAGACAAATGCAAACCTAATTAAAGACACACAGCATTTTTAGCCTATGTTAGTTAGCGACATTGTGAGTGAAAATAGGCTTCCATGAAGCCATGGGAAGTCGTTTCCAGGCTTCTTTTTTAGGAGAGAGATGCCATAAACTTAACCCCATAAGGAGATGCAAGGAAAGTATTTCACAGAGAGTGCCATAAATACTATCACCTGGGGGGCTGATTTTCTGGAAATTAACTCTGCAGGGAAGGATCTCGGGGGTTATGGTGGACCACAAGCTGTTCATGACCCAAGCTGTTCTTGTCCTTGTGGACAAGAAAGCCAAGGGTATCATGAGGTGCCTTGGGAAGAGCATTGCCAGCAGGCTGAGGGAGGTGATCCTGCCCCTCTACTCAGTCCTAATGAGGAGCATCTGAAGCACTGTGTCCTGTTCTGGGCTCCCCAACAAATGAGAGACATGGAGCTCCTGGGGCAAGTCCAGCAGACAGTGACAAAGATGATTAAGGGACTGGATCATCTCTCTTGTGAGGAAAGGCTGAGGGAGCTGGGCCTGATCAGCCTCAAGAAGAGACCACTGCGAGTGGATCTCATCCATGTCTCTAAGTGTCTGAAGGGAGGGTGTTGAAAGGATGGATCCAGCCTCTGCTTGGTGATGCTGGGCAACAGGACAAGAAGCAACAGGCAGAAATTGATACACAGGAAGTTCCACCTGAACATGAGGAAGAACTTTAACGTGCAAATGACCAAGCACTGGAACAGACTGCACAGAGAGGCTCTGAAGTCTCCCTCACTGGAAATAATCAAGAATTTTTGGATGCAATCCTGTGCAATGTGTCCTGCTTGAGCAGAGAGGTTGAACCAGATGACCTCACCTGTGATCCCTTCCCAACCTTACCCATTTTGTGATAAGCATGTCAATCAGGTGCATGGGAGTACATACATTAATATAAGTATTTATGTACCTATATTTAATATATAATGTGCATATATTTAATATATGTACAATTCTTTTCTTACAGGTCATGTTTTGTGTGATAAAATCATGCATGGCATTTAAAAGTTTGCTCAGCAAGTTGTCCCTGCCACATGACTAGATGCAAGCCCGCTCCATGACCTGATCCACAGATGTGCTTCTCTCAGATCACTGTGCCCACGGTTGTCCATAGTGCCAGGATATGATGACACGGCACACGTTGTTTTTCCTCACATTATCACTAATTATCAAATGGGAACAGTACTGTGTTTATACAATATATATCTGTTACAACAGAGACGAGTCAACTCTAGGAGAGGAAAAGCTCAGTCACAGAAAAGAGGATGTAATGGGAACAGCAGATAACAAGTTACTTTCACAGCACACATTATCACCCTGAAGTTTCTTATTACCCTGACACAATTTTGGTCCTTCTTTCACGAATAGCACTGCTAGAGTAGAACCATTTCCCTGGAACAACATGAAGATGCCCAGTCAGGCCGTGTGTGTCATCTAGCACAGTATCCTGACTCTGATGGTGGTCATCAGTAAATGTATATGAAAGAGCACAAAGAGGGGGAAAGAATAAAATATCAATTCCCAAAGTTCAGCAGAAAAATCTAAAGCTGGGGATTTGAACTAAAAATAGTGTGTCTATGTATTTAATAGACCCTGATGGGTCTATTTGTGAATTTGTACAAATGGCTTTTGAATTTTTTTTCATAAAAGCTTTTGGAATCATAACTTTTTTGATGATGACATAGTGAAAATATATCTCTACTGAAGTTAGAAGTACTTAACATTCAGAACCCCTTATTTTGTAATTTATAGCTATATGTAGCACTTTTTTTTTTAATTCTTCAACTGAAGTCTGAACAGTTTTTAGCATGTACTGAGAGGAGGAATATTTAACATCACAAAATAATTTTTGGACTCCATGATCATATACAGCAATGGAGGCTGAAAAGCAGAAACAAATCAGGCATTAGGGTTTAAGACTTTTGAGGCATAAAATACATTTGCTAAACAGCAGCCACACCTGAAGAGATTTTGGACACTATTCTGTAAGAATGTCTTCTAACAGAATAATGTCCAAAATCTCTTCAGTTGGGCAGAAAACAACTTTATCCAAGTTGCTATGTTCCTATTTTGAACATCTCTACAAGATTAGGGTGTCATTTAGTAGCACTCCTGCTAAATCTTTCACTGATGGCACAGTAGCAGAATCTCTAAGACTCAACATTAACATATGATCCTAATTTGAGAGACTTGTGACGTGAAATTTAGGAACTCTTTCCACTACAACTTGCACTTTTCATCAACCTGAAAAGTGTTGATGCTTTTACCTAATGACATAAAAATAATACACTCATATGGACTACCATATGACCTTAAAGAAACTCAAATTCACTCATTGTTTAGACAGCAGAGTCAGTTCAAGAAGTCTGAAACACATTGCAATCAATTCTCATTTTCTGACAGAGATCAATTCTCATTTTCTGACATTTCCTTTAAAAAGAAAAATAGCATCTGTTGCTTTACCTTCACCTTGACAGTGTCCCAGGACAGCAAGGAGCCTGTCTCTTTCACAGCCATTCTTGCCTGACCTATTATAGGAAACTCATAGTTCTTCCACAATCAGTAGGAAAAATGGCCTGCAAATTATTTTCCTTCATAAGAAGCTCACATCCCTAAGAGGTAGGCTTTTCTAATGGCATTTCAATTTGTAAGACCTTAATTCCCCTTGTTCGTTTCTAAAAACCAGACCTATCCTCCTGCTAACAAAAGGTTCTAAGCCTTGTCTATAAGGCAGTGAACAAGGGTACCACTTACAGAGAATTCTGTAAACAGTGGCTCAGTAGAAATGTGAACCACATTGCACTCCCCTACTCTGTCAGCTGCCCTTGCTGCTTTGTCTCTGTACTCTTTTGTCCTGTAGGTCATTGCTTCTCTATGTGCCTGGCTGACATGCAGCTAGTACTGCTCATAGAAATCAGAAACCTCAGAAATCTGCAACAGCTAAATACAAGTGCCTCTACCAGCAAATAGAATCTGTTGAGCCTTTACATTTTTGGGGCTATATGTTCTTGTCAATCCTTTGAATCAGAATTTGTAGAATGTGGAGTCTAAATATTGGTGAATTTAATTTTATGGAGAGAAAATGTTCTGGCAGAATTTCAACCAGACCTGGCACTGAGACCCACTAATTTCCTCACAAATGTTTTCCTTAAGGGTTTTCCTGATTAAACTGTGATCCTAACAGATTGATATTGGCAGTTCAGATACACATTTGGATCTGGAGCAAGTGCACTATTACCTACTTAAAAATAGAATTGAAAAAACATAGCTGCACTTCTGTTGTTCAGGCCCTAGACAGTTAACATAAACTATGCTTCTTTCTGCAATCACAGTATTTGTATTTAATTCCATCACTCTGACTAAAACATGACAGCAGTTACCTTTCTGAACAAATTCCAAAAAGCTCACATACTTCCAACTATTTTGTCCCTTGCTGTGCTGAGGATGTCTTCCCAGGCTACTACTGCTGCTTCTCTTCTCCCATATTTGGAAGTTGGCCTTCAGCATGGAGATCCCTTGTGGGTTTCTGTTTAAATTCCAGAGTCACTGTTGCACATTACCATTTCCTTCAGCTGATGTAAATCAAATACAGTATGAGTGAAAAATGTGAGTCTAGGCTTGGCTAACTGCTTTGCAAGGGGAACTATGATGAAGGCAGAAAGTTTCTTTCAGGAGGCAACGTTTCATAAGCACAGCATGCTTTGCACAGTAGGACATTGCTGAGGCTATTGCCCCTCTTTCAGCACCAGTTTGCACACACTTTAGCATTGAGTTGGCAGTGCTGACACAGTATGCAACAGTGGAGAACCTCACATGGAAAATATTGTTGCCTGGCATCAGGGACGTTTTTCTATACACAAAGCCCAAAACCAAAGCAGGGAATTTAATTTCACCCCTGGCATTTCAGGGCATTTGTAGCAAACTTAATAGCCCATAATTTTTGCTTTTCATCCTCCAGCAGCTTCAAGACAGCAAAACCCAAACAGCTCCTAATTTCAAAAAACATTAACATTTTTATTAATCAACTGCTGCCTTTTGTAAGTACGCTGAATACATGATACTGTATTGCATATAATGCCTTAAATAGGAATTATTTTGAAACATTTTAACAGAACTAATAGTTTATAGCCAAGCTCCTTTTAGACAGGATTTATGGACCTCTCATTCCTAACTCTCAATACTGACATGGCAATGTCACCTACGGTATGGGGCAAAATGCCACTAACACTCCACATGTACTGGAAAGCAAGGCACAGCACAGAGATTTTCCCTATGGATAAAAGATTCACAGTTTAATATTTAATAGCTAGGAATCTAGCTATAGAGGAGACTAAGAGAAATATGATCATATTTTCAGTGGACTGAAGAGATTCTAAAAAAATAACATGCCATGACAACAGATTTTTCAGGCCCAGTAATGTAGTATGCATCTATGTCATTTTGGATTCTTCCCTTTGCAGCAGGATAAAACTCACTACAATCCTAATGATCTTTAAAATCATGAGTGCCAGTGTTGAATACACACTGTCTTTCTGCAATGCCACTGCATTTTACCTGGAACAGAGAACAGAAAGGTTCACAAAGCAATCTTACAATGAATCCTACTAAATTTTCCCCAAGTACAAGGTCCAACTATATGAAAATAACTGCAAGTTCAGGATTTGGGGGCAGGAAGAACAAAGTATTTTTGCATTAGGTTAATTGTCTTTCTCTATTGTAATTACTTGAAGCTCCTCTGAGACACTTGAAGAGTTTCAGTCAAGATGTATTACTGAATACAATACAGATAAGAAACTCAAAAGTATGTAAAAAAATATTTATTCTGTGGATTTATATCTCTACTTTATCGGGAGGGAGTTTATAAATTGATGCAGAAATTAAGTGCTATCTAGCATTTTCTCTTTGAAGCCTAATTTGGCCATTTATTATTTGCTGATGTCAATAAACTCCTATATCTACTAACATATGGCTACAAATCTTTAGCTTGCACACTATATCAGATAATTATATATGCCATAAAGAATCTATGAAAATGTTAAATATCTCTAACATTATGCAGTTAAAAACCAATCACATACAGGCATATATAGAAAGAGTTCATTATTACTCCATGCTGTACTTCATTTCAGCCAGTGGCTTTTAAAGAAGCATTGCCCAATCTAAATGCTTTGACCTCGTGGTGAATTTGAACATACACAGAATTGCAGAACTCCCCAAGCCTGTTAATCCTGCAGTAGGAAAATAAATAACTTATGAGACTCCAAACCAGAGGAACATTTAAAATTTCAGACCAAACTTACACTTCCCAACACACACATGCTTTAATACTTGAGTAAGCCAAATGCAATACAAGGAACCACTAGGAAACGAGCTGATACATACAAGCACATAACATTAGAAATCAGGAAAAAAAGGCTGCAGAGGCACTGATGAACATGTACCCCTGCTCCCAAAAAATCAAGTATTACTTAGATCATCTTGGAGGCTGATTTGGATACAGAGGTCTTTGAAATGAAACTGAACATATCTGCACAAAAAAAAAAAAACTTAATCAAGGACTGAGTATCAAGATGTGTTCTTGCAAGGCAGATAAAAATGTGAGAACTTAACTGTAGGCATCTGACCTATCTATCCTTTTCAGAGCAAAGCAAAACAGGGGAAGCTTAAACTGATCAACAGGAGTAATTTAAAACAGTCTTTTCTTTTTAAGGAAGTACAGCAAGACCATACAAGAAGTTAGTTGCCACATCTCAGCTGCTATATGCAGCAGCTCTGTAAACTGCTTGATAACAAGAGCTTTACTGCTCTCACAAAGCATGTTCTTGAAAAGGAATCATGGAGCAGCAAAGCCAATTTAAAGCCAAACAACAACATACACATGAGGTTTAATAGTATTAACTTAAACACATTTGACATCTTCGGTTTATTTACCTCAATTTCCTTGTTCCTGTGTGTAGAAATGACCATAAATATTAGCCAAAATCCCTATTTGCAAAACGAATGTTTAGACTATTAAAATGGTCAAAGCTTTATTACTGTAAATAAAGCACTTGGATTGTTTACCAGGTAATCAATTATACTGACAAGCTCCTGAAAACCACCTGTTGCTCTATGAAACACCGACGTCTACTGTAGGTTAACAGTAATGTTAGCACAAGAGTAGAAAGATTTTGTTTGCATTTATTGTGGACAGACTGTATAATTTTAACTGCACTTACACTATCATACATGCTTTGCATGTGTCACAGTGTGCTTGGTGTTACGTGCTTGACAGGGCTGGGACACCTCCTCCAGGACCCTGAACCTCCTAAGCAGTCACCAAAGGATCAACATAGAAAAAGTGAGATGGGCCTTGCCTGTAAATCCGAGGATTGTTTATTAAACCATAAGGGTGAAAACAAAAATATCCAGAACTCAAATGTAGAACAGAGGCAAGGACCACGAACAAAGGCAGAAGAGTGGGTTTTAAGGGACAGGACCAGGCTGGGGTTTAGGGTAGGAAACCAGTAACAAACTGACTGGTAGGAACACAAGGTGGGGATTATAATGTTTAAACCAACAGAGAGTTACAGGCGTGAGGAACAGTTTAACTAAACCAATGAGGCATCAAAGGAAACAAAAATGACAGGGTAATCTCTGGAAAAGGGGTAAGTATGAGGGAGGACTGACAACTGGGATTAAACTAATGCCTAGAGGGGGGTGGCGGGACAAAACCAACGATTGAAAACAATAATATAACAGAAAACATGCAACATGCATGCACATGGTAATATATTTTCCCCTGCAATTTTTTAGAAGAAAAGTTGAAAAATGCTTTTTTGAACCTTATCCCTAGTTAGCAATTTCTAGAATAAATACACAAATATAGATATTTATTATAATTACCTTTCTTTTCTACATGTTTCATGTTCTTAAAAGCATTCCTTGAATTTTGTTGTTACAATTTTTGCGATACTTACTTCACAATAAACCACTTCAGAATGTAGTGTAGGTAAAAAAAAAAAAGTTTTGGGTTTAGTGCAGTTGACACAGTAACTGAGAAGATGAAAAAAATTAACTACATTTGCAGTCTTGGCTTCCCAGCAGAACTTCTAGCAAGAAACCCTTTGCAGGAGACAGGGAATTGGTAGCAGCCTTCTCAGCCCCACTGTGTCTGCTCAGCAACAGAACACAGCTAGAGAAGGGCAGCTGGGAACCAAGTGGTGTTGTATGATGAAACTAAGTTTGTATTCAGGAGCTGTATTCAGGACAACTGTGATGTAAATTTTCCAGTTGTAATAGGCTGCTCCCATCTAGCTCACATAGTGACTGATGATGAGTCAGTGTATAAAAATTCTGAAGTGTTGGTGTCATTGCAGTTCCTAGAACACATCCAGCCAAGATGCAGAACTAAACAGAACCTAACCTGGTTTAATGGCAAAAGTAATCTAAATAATGGCAAAGCATATTGACAAGCCACTGTGGTGAAGTTACACTGTCAAACACTTTAGTAATCTGCTCTTTCTTTCTCCAAGGTTGCAATTTATTAGGCATGAAATGTATTCCTCCTGTGCCAGACACCTACACACTAGAGCTATCAATATAGTAATACCATTCTACAACAAACTCATGACAAATTCAAAATTTACATTACCACAGAAAGAAAAAAAAAACCACCTTTTTACTTAAAATTCAATCATCCATTGCTTACCTCCTTAGATTACCCAGTTAATGCTTGATAAGAAATGCAGAAAGTCCACTGATCGACAGTAGGCTCCAATTCTCCAGAAGCTGATAATATGGACTCTGAATCTTAAATTTCAACATATGCTCAATTCTTCATAGGATCAAGGCATTTATACAATCCAGTTTATACAATATATGAAGATAGATTTCTGTAAATTTCCTCAGGTAGTTAATTCGTTTTTACTCAGGTAAGTTAGAAATTGGTGCAGTAAAGGAACAAGATCAGATGACTCCAGGGAAAAGTGACTAATCACAGACAAGTGTATTTGTCTAGAAAGTATAATTCTTCTCTGCTGTGGTACCTAATACTGAAAATAACTACTGTAAAATGGAGGCTAGTGCTTCGAGCTAATTGAGACACATTAACTTCCATAAAGTATTAATAGTAGCAAAATACCTTATAATTGCAGACAACTGCAGGCTCATGAAGCTCTTTGCAAATAGCTCAGTTCCACTGCTGCCACCACTTGCAGCTGCAGTGCCATGTACCCTGAGAATGGGATACAGAACTCTCCAAAAGACACTGTGGCAGAGGCTGCATTGCAGCTACACTTTTTGTAAGCACAGTGTCCTCCCTTTTTCCAACTAATCCTATTGCTTCTGTATTCATGCATCTCACCTCAGTGGAAGAGAGAATTTCTTTGCTTTGTTAAAAGACTTGTGAAAAAAGGAGAATTTATTTGCTCTTTTGGGTCAGAGAGACATTATACTCCTAATGACAACAGAGATTTCTGTAAGCAGAAGAGTCTGCTAACATCAGGTTCTCTGTAGAACTGGGTTTAAAACTGGACTCATCTGAGTGTGAAATAATAAAAGACATGGAAAAAAATCCCTTAAAAGCTAATCCTTTCATTCTAAGCACATTAACTTATTTGAGATGCTGGTCACCATTGTCATACTAATAATAGATACTACTTCTTAATAAAGCTAACAATTTGAGTGTGTGGAAAGGGGATTTTGCATCCCTTTGTTTGTTTTGTTTGATAGGCAATACCATATTGGAAGAGGACCAAAGAAACCACATGTTTTCATCCTAGGCTTTATAAACAGGAAATATAAAATCTATCCTTACTTTCTAACAACTTAACAAGTTTCTAATTCCCATTGAATTAATGATTACTGTAGAACCTTGGGAAACGACACCACAGTAAGAAACAGAATGTTTTGAAGAAAATACCTGCGTCAAAGCTGTTACTCATATGACATCAATGTGACAGCTGTGAATACTGCAAAGGAAAAAGAAAACCTTGTAAGTTTAGTACTTCAAAAGAAAATAAAAATCAACAAGCAGAAAAGCAGTATTATATATATTGCTGCTAATTGCATGGAATTTTGCTGGATGTGGCTTCAAAAATTAGGCAGCCACACCAACAGCATGGAGGAAATTTCAGTGATGGGCATGCAGAACAGTCACATAATGCAATGAATAAAACTTAAATTTTGTATGGGCAAAAATGACACCAATATAAGTGAAATAGTGAAACAAACTCATAATATCAACACATCCCAAATACAAGTACAGATTTTGGTCCTGTAGGCAGGAAAAGTTCCAGGAGGCCACCAAAAATTTCCATCTCTTCTGTATTTTAATTTGCCTGTAGTAAGTGTACAGATTTGAGCTACCAGATCAGCCTTTTATAGTGACCAGATAATTTTTTCCTGAAAGTCATATGCATAAACATGCATATTTCAGCCACAAGTCAGTACACACAATCCTAAATCTAAAGCAATTATTTTTGATCGGAGAGGTTTGCTTATGTGCAAGTCCCACAAATAACTAAATATGTGGGGTTTGTTAAGTTTGCATACTTCTATAAAACAGAATTTAGCAGATTAGACATGGACTAATTGCTTTTTAAAATTTCCAGATCCTGCACACTGCTGTCCAGAAGGATTTTTATCTATTCTCATTATTACTGATCCATAGTATGTGAAAGAGGTACTGCTAGACACGTATATGCTAAAAATAGTACCTGCTATACAGCCAATAGCAAACAACATAAGCTACTCTTATAGTGCACAGTTCAACTAACTTAACACTCGTTACTGCTGAAAGACTGATACTGTAATTATGTTTTGCATGCCAATAGTATAATTTGATTATCTGTTATTGAGCCTACGGGTTCTTTCCAAACCACCTGGGCTTGTACAACATGGAAGTTAGTACAGTGATTTTTCTACTACTGGGGATTCAATAAACACACAGAGAAATATAATTTCTATCATACTAAAAAGAGAACAGTAAACAAAACCAAACCAAAAAAACTTCTGAGCTAAAGGTGTTGCTAAGATTTCTTAACCCAGCACAAAACCTGTTTTTCACGGCTTTTTAGGCCTACAACTTGTAACTGTCCCAGTAGCTCCATCATAACGCTGGTACGAGCTGCAAAGGGATCCTTGAGCTCACACCAGCCTGACGTAACTGCTCTTTCTATATGTCCCTGTGTCTTCTGGTAGGAGTGGCTGTGTTCAAACACTGCACAGAAAATACATTGGTTGCTCTGGACCACTTCATAGTGCAACCTAGTCTGACAGGGGCATTGATTTATAGCTTAAAATGGCGGTGCAAGGATAAAAACACCTACAAGCCAGCAATAACTTTCCAAATTTGAAGCGGTGCTCGTTTATCAAAGAAAGTAAAAAGTGTGGAGCGTAACTGCTTCCTCACGTTTTATTTTCTGACGAGCGCTGCCAGTGCCACAAGAGGCCGTGCCCGGGACACGCCGCAGAGCCGGCAGCGCTCGTACGGGCTCACCCCGAGCCGCGCCGGGACTGGCAGCCACGCTCCCACACCGGCGCTACGGGAAAGTGCGGATTTATGTTCCTCTCTGACTACGGTTTGCACTCCTTCTCCCGACACCACACCGCTCACCTAAGTGTATTTAAACAAGCTGCCGCTGTTACCGCCAGCCAGAGCGGCAAAACCCAAGCCGAGGTTCACGCTCCCGGTTCGTGCCGCCCCGCGGGGCCGCCGCCGCCTCAGCGTTGTCCCGCCGCGTCCCCCCAGCCCCTGAGGGGCGGCGCGCGGGGAGCGGGGCGGCAGGGACAGCTCTCCCCGCCCGCAGGGGAGCGCAGGCGACAAGCGGCGCCCGCAGCCGTCGCCACTTCTCAGTGTGGGAGGAAGCGTTTGGGGCCGCGCCCAGGGCGGGCCGCGCAGGGCCGGCTGCGGGAGAACGCGCACCCCGCACGAAGCGGCGCGCCCCAAGCAGCGCCTGGGGACAGAGGGTCCGGCCCGGAACGCCACCTCCCTTCGGCCAGCCCCGTCCCAGCGATGCTCAGCCCCACACGCCCGGCCAGGCGGTCACGCCCCGCCTCAGCCCAACGGAGCGAACTTGCTCCGGCAGCGGGAGTGGCGTAGGAATCCCATCGCCCTCGCCCCCCGCTATCCCGGCACCCTGGCATTAATCGTCTCCTTATATGGACACCAGAATGTCTGACGTAATCTCGACGCTGGGAAACCAGCGCCCGCGCAACCAAGCTTGGTTGGGAAGGCGGGTGGTGCGGGAAAGGCGGGGGCTGGAGGGGGAAGGAGGCTCTGGAATGTTGATGGACGCGGCGTTGCGCCACTGGCAGCGGCGGCCCCGGCTCGGCCATTGGGCGAGGCGGCCAGGGGCGGGAGCCGCGGCAGGGGCGGGCTGTGGCGCTTGAAAAGCCGCCGCCTGGCTGAGGAGCGGCGCCAGTGTGGGGTGGGCACTGCCAGCGGGTGCCAGGAGGGCAGCGAGTTCGAGTCCCGCCTCTGCGAGCCTGAGCCGGCAGCCGCTTCTCCGAGTGCCGCACTTCGCTCCAGGGCGAGGGGAGCTCGCAGTGGGCGTTTGGTTTTCTATTCTTCCTCCTTTTCCTCTTCGCGCGGAGGCCGCGGTTTTCTCTGTGGGGCGCCAGCCCGCAGGGACAGAGTTTGCCAGGAGTTTGGGCTGAGTTCGGGCCCCGGCCCCCCCACCCCGCCGCCGCCATGCCCGTCTTCCACACGCGCACCATCGAGAGCATCCTGGAGCCGGTGGCCCAGCAGATCTCCCACCTGGTCATCATGCACGAGGAGGGGGAGGTGGACGGAAAGGCCATCCCGGACCTCACCGCCCCCGTGTCGGCCGTGCAGGCCGCTGTCAGCAACCTGGTGCGGGTGAGTAGCGGCGGCTGGCCCGCCTCCTCCGCGCCTTCTCCTGGGAGCGACTTTGGCCGCCGCGGCCAACTTGGGAGTCCGGCGGCGCCCGCCCGCCCCGGGCTGTCGCAGACAGGTGTCCCGGCCCCGTGAGGACCGGCTGGGCGCGGTGCTGCGGCCCGGGAAAGGGTTAAGTTGGAAGGCTGGCTGGACCTTTGCGGCTCCCGCCTGGAAGCCGCCTTCGTTTGTTCCCTCTCCGGCCGGCGAAGGAGCCGTGAGAGCCGTGCTGCGGAGCAGTGAGTTGTTCCAGCCGCGAGTTGCTCGCCGTCTCGGAGCGAAGAAGCCTTTGCCCACCTGAGGAGCGGCATCACGTTAAAGTGCAGTAAAGCGCGGTAGTTGCTGCTGTTCATACCCGCCCCGAAACGCTTCACAGATGGCTCTGATACGCTGTGTGGTTCTTTGCTGCCTAGGAAACTCCTATTTTAAGTGTATGCACTATAAAAGGCAAAATACTTCCTTGGCGTGAGCTTATGCAAAAAATCCCAAACCCAACCAATAAAAAAGCCCACGTTTCCCAGGCATTTGGGTTTCATTTTTAAATCGGTGAGGGTTGGCCATCCTTACCAGTGCAGAAGTTGAGGCGGGACAGACGTGTGGCTTCCAGGCAAAGTCTGGAGCTGTAAATTGTAATTGTTACATAGCCTCGAGTATGAGTTACTGTTTGCTTGTGGTAAACTAAAGGTGACAGAAGTTTGGCCTGACTCTTGACTTCTTGAAAGTGGTTATGTGCGGCTTATCTCTTTTAAGATCTGAGTACTTGCAGTATGGACACTGCAGTTCGAGAAGTGCAAGTGACTAATACATTTGAAATGTCTGAGTCGTATTAGCACTTTTATAATCAACAAAAGAAAAACGAACTGTGCAAGGCAGAAATATTTTCTTTGGTATAGAAAGCAGTGTGGCATTGCCTGCTTGTCTACTGCATTAAGAATTACCTGGTAATACTTACCTTGCACCTTTGTTAAGCTTGTTTACAAATACTGAATACATTTTTGAATATCACATGTTCCTTGTTCGTTTTGAATCTGTTAAATTCTGAAGTAATTCCTAGCAAGAAATAAGTCTTGCCAGTAAACTTTGACTTAAAATGAATAGCTATGCAAGCTAAAATACTGTGTCACTGTTAAGCAATGTTTGAGTGCACTGAAATCATGAGACTTGTGGGCATAAGAAACTGTCAAGATGACTAATGTATGTGATGTGTTAATCATGTTTTGGCCTGTACTACTCGCTGCTGCTAGAATAACTTGCCACTTGGAGGTTTTGCAGTTTACTACAGTGTAACTAGGTCTCTTGTTCGCCCTGACTATAAATATTACAGACTGTCTAGAATACTTGTGCTTCTTGCTGACTATAGCAGACACTCATCTTTTTATGAAGAACAATCATTGTGCAGCAATTCACTGATGTAATAGGTGTTTTGGCTGTAAGGGTGTGAAGCCTATGTGTATGAAATACTTTTCCTTGAAAGGAAGACGTTGGAATAATGCTTTGCTTCTCTGAGCTAACCCTGTAACACTGAGTTGTGTGCCTATTTTTCCTCACCCTACCTTTCTCTCAAGAGAAACTTGATCTGATAAAATTTCATTTATTAGAGAAATGCAGAAACAGATTTAGTTTCCTTCTGCAGCTTGCTAATGCTCGCTTGTCTTTCTTTTTGGACTCTTTTGGAAGCCTCTGTTTTTCTCTTCTTGCCTGCTAGTTTGATGAAAGGAAATATTGTTGAATTATTTTTTCTGTATTTATTCACAAAGAGGAAATAAAAATGTAATCTCAGGTGGTAGTTACTGGGAAGATGCCAAGATCTATTAAAATACAGCTTTGTCTATTTTAGGAAAAAAGTGGAATTAAAGTTCTGTTTCCTATCTGGACCTCTGTTTTCAGTGCATCGCTCTGAAGTGTAAAGGTGATTTATGAAACAGCAGTTTCACAGGAGCAGGAGAATTTGTACAGACAGGTTCTCAAATTAGAAGCCTTCTGGTGGCTTCCCAGGTGACAGCAAAGGTGGAGTTATCAGTGCAGCCAAGAGTAATGTGGGTGCTGGCTCATTGTGTTGCTTGCTGTCTGCTCAGGGTTGTTAGTGTACTGTATCACAAAGTTCATAAAGGAAAGTACTGAGGAGCAGGGAGTTTTTTAGTGGTAAGTTTTCAAATACAGCAGCATTATTCTCCAGCTGCCCAGCCTATAGTAAGGATTCTGCAGTTTGGAAAATGCAATATTGAATTGATTCAATTATCTGTGTCTGTGTGTAATTGCTGGTAGCATTTTGAGACTCATTCTTGTTGAAGGCCTAAAAGATGTACTGTGAGGGGAAGTGGGCTAGGAAATGACTGTATGGCTATAAGGGAGGACCTCTGTGCAACAACTTGAACATTGCTGAGTTGGAGCTAGCATAATACACGATTCAAGATGGAATAGGGGTTGATAGATACGAGAGTCTTACATTAGGACTATTAGATGAGTCAAAAGGGGGTTGTCCTCTTAAATACCCTGACTAGATATCTGTATAAGAGAACTTCTCCTTTAGCATGCATTTCTGTATTTTCTGTCACTAATGGTTATGCTGTATTTCAAGGTTTGCCTGAAGCCATCTTACAGCTTTTTTAATATAAAGTTTGCATGCTCAAGTGGACCTATCCTAGAGATATTGCCTTATCAGAAGCTAATTGTAAAGTAATCCTGGAGAAGAGATAGTCCAAGTCATTGTTAAGTTAATGAAATAACTAAATATTTTACAAGTTAGTCATTGCTGTAGTAAAATAGCAAAGAAAGATTTGGTATTATGTATGCAACAGTGTGCTTCTAGTGCATCTTGATTATGTTGTTGGGGAGTAGCTTTTGCACAATAATTCTCAAATTGTTTTGAAGCATTTTGATGAAATTTCTTAGCTGTGAGGTGAAGTCCTTGTTGCCTGTGCAAAAATATAATGTTGAGGTAAGCATCAGAAGCTTTTTTACACAGGAATCAACTTTGACGGGAGCCAGGAATTTGAGGGAGCGGCTTCAGATACAACAAGACTATGAATGTACTAAATTGGTCCTTCTTTTAACTGAAAATCTTAATGTTTGTGTTGGCTTATATTTGTAGTGGATGTGTGCCTCTTATGGGAAGGTTGGCATTTGGTATTTCTTTTATCTGAAAGATGTGACACTGTAAGTCAACAGAAGTGGTGCTGTTGGTGGGTAATAGTCAAGGCTGCCTAATAGGTATGGAATGATTTTGAGCTTGCTAAATATCCTATTAGTTTAGAGGAGAGTAAAATGGAATTGAGTTTTAACTGTCAAACTTCCCAAGGAGGAAATGAACCATGTGGTAGTTCTCTAGTTGTTTTAGGCTTTTTTTTTTTCCCTAATTGTTTGGATTTTTTGGTTGTTTTTTTTTTTTTTTTTAAATTCACCAGACTTTTAGCCTATTTTAAAACCAGGAATTTTAATCAAGGATGGCTGATAATGCAGAAATGGTGAACCAATCACCCACATTATATATATGGTTATATTTAATGGAGGATAAAAAAGATTGCTACTTGCCAGTAGTGAATTTACAATCGTTTATGTTCAGACCAATGTTATAGTGTTGCCAAACAGAGAAAGCAAATTCTACTCTGATGTTGTAAGCTCCGTAGGGCTTTGTATGGCTTCTGGCATTCTGTCAGTGCAGGCATAGCCCGCTCTGGTCACTTCTCTCTGCTGTTTCAGACGGAGCTGCCTCAGAGCAGTGCGGCTGTTGCTCTGCCAAATGCCAACAATACCATGGGTGAAGCTGCTGAATTTGACAGATTGGGTTGTAATTCTCTGCATGAAAATTAAGGTAGGAGAAGGGAATTGGGAAGCACACAATTTAAAATATTGGAGCAGGCTCAGCAGCTCAAGGAGGTGGTGGTTTTTCAGAGTCTAGGCTGTTGAACAAGGTCAGTGGTCTAAAAGATCTCACCTGCTTTACCTGAGACCAATTGCTTGAGACTTACCCTGTTTTCATTTTCATAGAGCTTGAGGCATCTGAGCAAAGTGATGCTCATAATGGAAGATTGAAGACACTAATGGTAACTGAGATCTTTTAGAACAGAGATCTGCTCTGAAAAAACAGTGCTTGTCTACTTGATAATGCAACTTCTGCCATTCCATCCTCTCTCCTTTTATATGTGAGTCTGTGTCATGTGTCTATATGCATCCAATTTCTATTATATAATTTTTCATGGGAAAAATATTGCTTTACTCTATTAAATTGCTGATGACCACATTTCTCAAGAAGGTGTTATTGTTGGATGCTGTGATATGACTTTATTTACCTACTGAGGTTTGGAGGCTTATGAAACACTACTGAGACCTTTCTGTACCTCAGTTACTAACTGTCACTAGCTAGGTCAGGCTAATCATCAGGAAGGGTCTCTTAGATTATAAATCTCCTGTCTCATACTCCATGTTTATCAGATGTTTCCTTTAAGTAGGTCTGGGCCAAGTACACTAGACGGCTTTTATTTACATTTTAAAATAGTAAGATTAAGCTTGACTGGAGATTGTACTTGATGGGAACAAGACCCTATACTGCTGGGTCAAAGTCATGTGTGTCAAAGGTTTTTGTGACTTCCTCTAGTTGTGAGTTTGGTCTCCTTAAACTACCACCAGCTGAAGCCCACCCCATCTAGGCACAACTAAAACTACCCAGACAGCTCTTAAAACAATTGGAACTTAATATCAGTACTTTGGCAGAGACATCAAGTTTAAACTAAACAAAAGAGTTAACTGTGGGAATGTTGCATTTACTGTAGCTATAGCAGCTGTCCTATCTCAGCAGAGGAAGAAGCAGTAATCACCTGAAGCCACTGGCATGTTCTGTCTGCATCCACGGGCCTCTGACAGGTGAAAAGTTGCCTGGGGTTGTAGGGCCATTTGGAGAGGGCTATCCATCTTCCCTGGACAGGCTGTAAATTGCCTACTGATACCTGCAAACCACCAGCTTGGAAATCACCTGTATAACAAATTTGTGAAGAATGCAGCCTGCCTTAAAATCCTTGTCATGATTCCAGCAGCAATATACAGATAATACCTGGAATAAGGAGAAATGGTCTGACTGTTGAGTAGAGTGGATGGATAAAACGGCTTTATCATCCTCAGTTTTCTTTTGCCATAGCTGACTTGCCTGTAACTCAGGCTACAAAGAGAGGAGTGAGCTGTTGAGAGCAGCTTAGGATTTCTCTTCTTTTTGGGGGGAAAAATTAGCTTGCATTACGTTTCTATATCTTGGAAAAGGATGGAGAAGAAAGAAAAAAGAGAAGCTTTTTCCTTGCAGAATTTCCTACACAGCACAAAAGATGATTCTCAAGGACATTGTGGTTTTTGCATTTTTCCTTGATGCTTGTAATTTGTCATGGGATATGTATAGATCTGTGCCTCCCCATTTCCAGTTTATTATATTGTTACACTTTCAAGCTAAAAGAAGTGGTCAAAAGAGCAGATCATCTGAACTCTACAGAAGTGAAACTTAGTGATAAGTTAATGAAGACTAGCATAGACTTGACGATCTCATGAGAGACTGTCTTTTCACTACAGCTTCCTAAGTCTTATCAATGAGTAGTAGAAAACTGTGATTAGTGTTTTACAAATAATAATGGTTTCTTTTTTTTATTAGAACATCCCTTCTTCAGTGTACAGCAATTTCTTCAGGAATCATTTACCATATTCTGGGAACTGTGACCATATGCTCTGAGAAAGTGGATAAACCCCATTAGGGTGTGTGTATGGGAGGAGCTGGGAGAAGAGTGATTTATCAGACAGAAAGCAGCTTTGTAATAACAAAAGCACATCATAAACTTCTTTCTTGCTTTTATCTGTTAGGAATCATCTTTACATAAGTGATTAATTAGTTTCTGATTTGAATGGAATAATTTCTGTTCTGTTATTGTGTTTGGGTACTTAATTTATTCCAGTCTCCTCCATCAGCTTTAAAAGGGATCTTTTGTTCTCTCTTTCTTTAAATGTACATAGACATAGTGAATGTCTCCTCATATGCAGCTTGCTTTTTTGGACATGAAAACTGAGACTATTATTGTGGAATGGATAGTCTTTAAGTGGCAGTTGGACTAATAAGTTTCCATATGCCAAGAATCTGGTGAATACCATGCCTGCTTTGAAAACCTATTAAGTATTTTTTTCTGCATAAGTCAAAATGCACCAGTGTGGGAGGAGTTAAACCCGTATTAAGGACCCGTCTTTTTAGAAATTTATTCTTTCTGGTATCTTGTAACTTTAGAGAGTGATGTAGTTTTGCTTTGTACTTTGAAACAAGGTATTTTTCTCCACGTAGTGATATTGGACCGTAGATGTGGAATTCCTTTTAGAGGTTAATGAAAAATTAACCAAACAAAACATGGGTCAGAAATGTGTACCTTTAGAGCAGAGACTAATTTGCAAGTGTTTCCCCCTTCCCAATATAGTTGACATTTGGATGAAACAAATCTTTGAGAGGACTGAGTGGGGGTTGGATCCAAACAGTGATTTTAAAGATGTGTTAACAAATGTGGTCTTAATGGTAGTTCCTGGAAATTATGCCAGCTGTTTTTTTTTTTCAAAGGCAGGAGTCGACCAATCCTAGTCATTTCTTGCCTTGACTACTGCTTAATTTTGATAGTATCTTTGCACACAGTGCTTTTTATCCCTGCTTCTCTGTTGAAGACTTGTGTGTATTTCTCCAAAGCTCCCATTTCTGACTGTATTGTCTTACTAAGCCTTACTGGCTTGATGCTACTCACACTGAAAAGCAAGTCAGACTGGAAAACTAGACCTTAAGGAACATTTCAATATAATATTTTTTTTCCTTTAGTGGCACAAATGATATTCTATCACTTGCACAGTCAAATGCTGAGAAGGAGTTCTTGATACAGAACTTCACCGAAGCCACAGTTCTTAATTTTTGTGCATTGATAGCCTTCCTGACATTTATCTTTAAACACAGCTATGGGAGTATTGTTACTGAATTTGAACAGTGAAATGTCCTTTTTTGGTAACTGTATAATTGTTAAATTGTATCCACTACATTAATTATAATGTTTAGTTGTATAATTTCTTCCTTAATTTTTATGACAAGAGGTAAGACTACCTTAATTTCTGAAGATGGTTTGTAGATAGAAGATGACTCGCTGCATGAGGAGATGAAATGATGAAATGAAGGCTGGATCTTCTTTTCAGCTACAGATGTTTCACCAATAAGTATCTCTTCCAAACACAAGCTGAGCATCCCAGCAGCTCAAAACTGAGCTGGGAGTGGGAGGAATAGGGGCATGACCCTACATTCATAGTGCTTGGAAGTAGGTCTAGTTTGTCCCCGGAGTAAATCAGGACGTAGTGCATCTGTGAGGATATGAAAGACTGACAAGAGACTCAATAGAGGGAACAAACCTTTCCTTTGCTTACTTTGCCTAATAATTAAAGTGTACTGAGGTATGGCTTGTACTTGCCCATATCCTGGGACTAGAACCAAACATTTGTGTCAAAATATATCGAACAACTCACTTTGTAACATATGTTCTATTCAGAAGTCAGTATTGTTCTGATGCTTCAGGAGAGATATTTACAATGTGAGTAATGAACAATGGGTAACAATAGTGACTAATGAAGGGGGACAAAAGCAAAAAACTGAAAACCTCTTTGTTATCAAAGCCATTGTAGAGTTTCTGAAACTGTCAGCTCGTTGGCTTCTAGTTGATGATGATATCTAACCCTTTTTCTCGCTGAGAAAGCAATGGAACAGTTTCCTAATATTCTGACTTCATGGGTAGGGTAGGAAACTGATGATTCATGTTGGGTTTCTCCAGTAAAGAAAGGAGAAAGAAACAAGCTGTTTCTGTTAGTGTTGGCCTAGGATACTTATGAAGAGACGTATTGTAATAATGTTGCATTGCATTTTAAATCAATGGTTACACCCACAGAATAGCAAATGTAACTTTAACTTCTTTCAGCAAATATAAGTTTTCCTTGTGGCAAGCCCTCATGTTATATCAGGGACCTGGGATTGCTTAAAGCAGATATTCTCAGAAAAAACAGAGGTAAATAGGTCTATGGATACATAATTTTTTTGTGTTGTGGTCAGACATCAACACATATCCCACAGTGGGCCCACATTTTACCTAGTCCTTATTTTGCTGCTCTATTTACACAAGCATTTTTTGATGTCTTTCATGCCCCTCATTAGGTTCAACTCTAGGAACACTTTGGGATGGGCCCCATCCCTGCATGCTCAGCTAATGTCTCTGTTCCTCCTAGCAGGGGCACGGTTCATTCAGGCAGGCCTCCTGCCACTTGTCTTCCTGCTCATCAGGATGAACCAGCTTGGAGTAGCTGATCCTTGAAAATCAACCAGCTCTTCAGAATTTCTCGTTCTAAAACTGTTCTATATGATTTTTCCAGTTAGGTCCCTCAAGAGCCTAAAGTCGGTTCTGATGCTCAAGCTCTGATTTGTCTAGTTTTTCCTTTCAGGATTCTTAATTCTGCCATCTAATGGTCACTCCCTTTGTCATTGGCATTCCAAATCCTTCCCTGTTTTTAACAGCAGAGCACTTCCTGCCTTTGGCTCCTCAGACTGTATCTACCAATGAAAGATAATTGGAGTTTACAATCTGTGAAAGGAAAAGTACAGGCAAGCAGTTGTTATATTAAACTGATTTTTTTTTTGTGATGGCTTAAGAAGGTTTCATTTCAGCAAGTATCATGCTTAATCTTTGACTGCAGATACATGTGGGACATAAATAAAATGGTGAATAGCAGAGCTGAGAAAGTACTGTTTTGGTGAACTTTACAAGCTTTATGCTCAGATATCTTTGTGTGTGCAGCTTAAAATGTTTGGGTATGTTGCAGCTATTGTGGTCTCATTGCTCAGTGTTTAACTTGTGTTTGTGGGAATAGTAAAATACAGTGGTATTCAATTTCAACTTCATTTTAGTAGCTGAACCTTAGCATGAACTAGACACAAGCCTGCCTCTCCTTAAATGCTGAAAAGCATGCAAGAAAACAGCTATGGTCATTAATAGATGAGTATAGTCACAGAATATGAGAAATGGTGAGTGAATGCATGAGAGGCACTCTGGTCACCTTAGCTAAGTCATTGTATAATGGGAAACTAATGAATGTTCTCAGCCTTTCTTTTTGAATGGGTGCATCAAAATGGGAAGCTTGTTAAAGGCTGAGCCAGGAAAGTCCTTATCAAGTTCTTGCCCATTCTCATCTTTCAGCCATTTGCCAGGTATCAGCTCTTCAGTTTCAGAAGTCTGACGCTTCCTGTCAGGCAGGGGAGCTGTTAAAAGCTATCATCTAGAACTTACTTCAGCTTAATTGCTGCTTCTCCTGTCTTGCAAACTTTTCCTGAATTTTCAGGAGGCTGCATATCCTAACTGTTTTAGATGAGGGAAGCATTAATAAAACCTTTTTCTCTTATGCAGGCTTTGTTTTGTTCACCTGTACAAATACTTGCCAGAAGGAGCAGAAACGGACTTCAACTAGACTGATAGTTGGTACATGTGAGAACAGATATGTTGTGAGCTCTGAGCATTTTTGGGTGGATTTGCTTCCTCGTGACCACAAACTTACAGTTAGAACAAATGGAGTTCTTATAAATGAGTATGATACCTGTCTGTTCATAGGAAATGAATGGTTAAGCTCTTCAGTGCAAAATGGGATATAATAATATATAACTGAATGAAAAAAATAATGTGTTAATTGTATGCAGGCTGGCATGTTCAATCTTCCTGTTTAAACTCTGGAAACCTTGTAAGTTGCTAACATTGTATTTGCTTAGGGGAGGTTTTTAATACTGAAGTGTGTGGTGCACTGAATATATATCTAAAGAGTTATCACTAGAAAAAGATTGCTGCATCAAGCACCCAGATGGAAGTTTAACTTGTTTTGGTGTGCCTGTTTGTTATTAAAATCATAGGTGTTTTTGTAACTTCTGTCAAGATAAATCACAAAAGGTGCTTCACATTTCAGCCTCTGAGTGTGTATACAGGTGTCTATTTGCCCTTCAGCTAAGTCTTCAAAAGCTTCTGTTTTTACACTTTATAAGAAGTTTTCTTCCAAGTACTGCTTTTTTAAATTACTGCATAACCCTTACAGGTTTTTAGGTGAGCTAACAAATTAAACTGGCTAGTGTTTGGATTACAGTAATACTCACTTTCATGGGCGTAGCTGTCTTTGTGGCTTCTGCAGCACAATAGTTGTGCTGAATAACAGATGAATAAATGGGGTTTCTCTCCAACTACAGAGTAGTAGCAAAAAGGTCACTTTTTATTTATCTTGCCTGATGCAATGACAAAAAATGGATTGTGAAGGCTTAGTAATTGCCAAACCACTGGCTTAACTGTAGCAAGTGAAGTGTTGAGTCTTTGCCACACCTATAAAATGCTCCTTTTTCCTCAAGAAAATCAAAGCATGGTGAATTGGAACCTGAGTAAACTTTAGATAGGTTTCACTTCAACTTTAGTTTTTCTCTGAGTTAAAAAACCCCAACATAATAGCATGGCATATCTTTAATTTCTCTTTAGTTAATGCTGGCAAAACCTGCATTCCTTAGCTCTCAGGCTGGATTCCACTGGCACTTGAGCTGTCAGACCAGCTGAGCCCAGCCCACTGCCCATGCAGGAAGAAGACAGAAATGTATAATTTATTTTTTTTTCCTCCTCTTCCTAGCTTGATAGCTGTGATGATTGTAGTTCCTGTCTAGTAGCTAGTATAGAAACTTTAATATATTTAGTTCACCAATATTTAAAGACATTTTCATTAATGTCTGTTAAAATTGTAAGAGGCTTTTAACAGTTAGAAAAGTTTAATATATTTATTTAATATATTTAATATTTAATATATATTTAATATATGCCTTTAATATATTTCTCCTGTTGTGGAGTTGATTTGTTAAGCGTCTGGTAATGTGACAGAGTTTATAGTTTACTGTTGTATGTGAAATGGATGATATTGTGTGTTTGTAGAGTGCCTGGCAAGATGTAGTTCTAAGATGCTAACAAATTGCAGTGAAGAAGAAGAAAAAAGCTGTTTTTTAAAATAAGTTGAACTTTCTAATGTCTCTTTTTGAGTAAATGTCAAATTTAAATATTTGTTTTTAAGAGCAGTTTATAGTGGCATTGTTTCTCTACAACTTCTGAACTAACAGTGACTAGGTTTATTCCTTTTGTTTGCA
Organism: Chloebia gouldiae; assembly: GCA_003676055.1. Taxonomy (NCBI): domain Eukaryota; kingdom Metazoa; phylum Chordata; class Aves; order Passeriformes; family Passeridae; genus Chloebia; species Chloebia gouldiae. Next base: position 6,480,032 of record QUSF01000014.1, read on the forward strand.
AGAGGTGAACCCAGGCTTTGACCAGCTTTGCTAATCATGGGAACTTAACTAAGGAAGCAGTTTTAGCCTACGTATTTATGTGGCACTGGACTGTAACCTTCAACTTGCTTGCTTATATTACCTAATTTTCCCTGATGGTATTGAGAGAATTGAGTGTCGCTCTAATGTGAAGCTACTACTGATAGACTCTATCCTGTCTAGCATGTGCAGAATGCACTGCCTACAATGGCAAGGCCAAATAAATCCATTAGTATAAAGAATTGTCACAGATTCCAATATTATGTGAGCTAGGCTTTCCAGTAAGGACTGCAAGGGCAGGAGTAATGCTTTCATACTGTTTTAGTTGGGTGAACATGGAGAAATACAATGTATATTAATATTAATCCAAAACATTGATTTAGAAATAGGGTGGCTTCAGCAGTGATTTGGGTGGAAATAAGTTTTAACAGCTGAATGCTGACTGTAAAAGTGGCTAAGAGTAAATTCTAGATACATGGAAAAAATAATTGCTGTGAGAGAAATTGTTGTGTAGAATGAGTGAAATGATAAAAATTCTCAATCGAATCAGTGACAACTAGGAATTGGATGACACTACTATTATTGGTTATGTCATCCCTTAGTAAAAGACTTTGACTATACTTGATAAGGTTTGCTTCTATGCCATAATTTATAATCTTTTACTACAAAAACCCCAAACCCCTAGTCTCTCCAAAGTGTACTGTTTTTCGGTGTGAGTCAATAAAGAAATAGCTCTTGCTATTGAAAGTAGTTGGTTTTAAGGCTTTAAAAATGATACTGATATATGAACATATAATAAGCTTAAGATTTAAAAATTAATTTTAATAGCTGAATGAGTCTTCATCTAACTTGGAAATAATGCTGTGTCAGACTACTTTATTTGACTTCTAATGTTTGCTATCAGCTCTTTCTGCTGAGTGGCTGTTTTTAATGCTTTGCAAATTCTTTGTAATGACTCCACATGTAAGCAGGTCATCTTCTACGTGCTGAATTGCTTGCTGAGCTGGTATAAGTGGTCATGAGCACTGAAAGCAAAATCAAGCTGATAAATAATCACATGATATCAAGTTTCTGACACATGTTTTCAATGCTGCTGTGAATGAGTACTGTCCCTTGGAAAACAGCCTACCATATCTAGTTAAATGCTCTTTAATGTAACTGGACTCTGCTGTAGCTAATTAGATGATTTCATTTAAAATGTGAGCAATAATTTGCACCATGAACTTAATGTACACTAGAAATAGCTGTGAGTCAAGTAAAGTAAGACTTATAAAAGCCAAATTGTCCAGTGTGCTGCAGAAGGTGGATAATTGCTATGGAACATTGTGTAGCATGTATCTTGCTGGTCAAGATACATTTGCTGTTGCAGAGCTTATGCCAAAAGGTTTAATGCTGTGAATTTCTGTTGCTTCAGTCATATATTGGTGAGCATGTCAAGATATTTTCAATATTTTAAAAACATAGTGATAAATATTACTTTATTGATAAAAGAATTCTAGATGAGTGTTTTTCTTATTCTGTGTTCTTGCAGGGAGCCATTCCTGCCATGAAGTTGTGGGGCTGGGGGGGAAATCTGTTCTCTGGAACCACTGACGCTCTAGGACAGAGCTGATAAGGGAAGTGGTGGAAGTATTTCTATGGAAGAGGGAAAATCACTGTTGACTAGTCTGGTTTTCAGAAGTCAGTACAAGCATATAACAACTGGAAGTTCCTAAAATTCAGGCCCTGGTAGCCATCCTACCTTTTCACTTGTGGCATATTAAAATGCCTCATTGAGGTAGCAATACCTCTCAAATCAGCAGTGTTTTCAAAAAGTAAAATGGGTTATAAAAGGTAACAACACATTTTGTAGTTAACTAAATGGCAAAGGGAAATTAAGGCACTTCTATTGGACATCTGCCTTGTAGCTGATACAGTCAGTTACTACATCAGTAAATTTCAGATGCAGAACAGTAGAGAAACTGCACTACTGTTCTACATTTGATAGTTACTCAAGAAATAATAGAAAACACTTTTTGTCTTTCCTTTTTTTTTAGCTTCTTGAATATCTGTGCTAACATGTGGGTAAGTGGAATACTAGCTTATGTTGTGGTCTGTGTAACAATAAGTTAGTTTATCCTTCTGATGAAGGAAAAAACTGACTGGGTGGACTCAGTTATTATCTGTGTGTAGCTATAATTTGGGTTGGTTTTAAGATGCTGCAGTACAATATTTATCTGTATCAGAACTGGATTCTTATAGTCAGCCCTGCTGTATCTGGAATCAAATCTGCTTTCCATTTGATATGATCTGCACACTTCCTATGATGACAGTTCTTACTATGACTCTCTTGCCAACAGGGCCAAAAAGCCTCAAGATCAGTAAACTTTCTGGATGCTTCTACTTGACTTAACACTTGAAATGCTGGGAGGACAGGATGCATCTGAGTTACTGGGGCATGATGGATATCCTTATCCTCCAAATCCTCTGCAACATGCAGATATTAGAATATTGTCAAATAAGGTGTAAATCTACCAGAATCATGGTGTTTGGTTTCTTTTTTTTTCAGAAAAGCATCTGAATAATGAGAACTTAGCTCCAAAATCATGTTATCTTTTATTACAGTAGTAATACGTGTGTATACGTGCAGCAGAATTTATGTTAAAAGGTGCTCTGAATTTCTTGACCACAGATCTGAGTACATGGAAATGAACTTGGAAAACTTTTGGAGGCTGCAATACTGTTCAGTATGTGGTGTTGTCTTTAGATTTTTCTTGTAAAGGTAGCTGTTTGCAGCTTTCAATCTCATTTCTAGGCTTCAGTTGCTGTATCTTATTTTTCCTGGTGAATTTTGTAAATTTCCAAGGGTTAGAGATGACTTAAATGAATTATGTTATTTGACTGAAGTAGAGTTATAATGTCCTAATTTTAATTTGAAGTACTGGTTTGCAAAAAGAAACTCTTCTTTTGATAAAAGAACTAATTACCAAATTACAATAGTTCTGTTAAATACATCACATCATCAGTATGTGTTTACTTAACTTCTGTGAAGTTAATTCTATAATTAGCCAAACCACCCAGGCCTCAGCTCTGTAACAGAGCTGGTAACAGAGTTAGTAGGTACTAGCAGCATGGAGAAGTCTTTTGGTATCCAAATGATGTTGCTTTCTATTTTCCATATGGTTCTTGTTGCATAGTTCTCTATTTTATGTGGACAGCAGGATTTCCTTAGCCTTAAGCCAGTTAAATTTTTCTTAATCATCAATGAAGACAGGTAGGTCAGTTTGCTGCTGCTGGGGACCAGATGGCTGATGTTTTCTAATTTGCTTGCCAGATGACTTTGGAGTTGTACCCTGCTATGGCTGGAATGCAGTCTGCAGGGCAATCATGAGAAAACCAGGAGTCAGGACACAGCTTCCATGCTGGCTGAAAGGACAAGGGGACAGGCTCTGATTCAGCAGTCTCTTCAGCATCGAGCCTGGCTTCAAGACAGAGTTGGGACTGGTTCTCTGCTGGCATATGTGCATTGTTCATTTGGTGAAAACTAAGAGCAGGAGGAGAATTTAACTGCACTTTTCTTTGGACTTCTTTCCATCTCTAATTGCATTGGCCTGTTCACCTACAGAAAAGTAGAAAACTCTAAAGCTTCTTAAACCAGTGGTAAACTCACTGACTGTAAGTGACATAATCAATCTTATTTATAATTCAAAGCAAGATGAGTAGAGTGATGAAGAGATTGGAAATTTGCTTTGTTAAAAGCTTCTGAGAGTCTTTGAAGAAAAACAGAAGTTTGTGTTTCAAAAAGACGTTGTAGCTTAAGACTCACTTTTTCAGTTATATTAAATAAGAAGGATAAGATTGTGAACGTGTTCACTTCGATTTTTCTAAAAACACTTCAATATTGCTTGACTTTTCTGTTCAGAGTTTGCAAATGTCCTGTCTTTATTGGAAACTAGATGTATATGATAATTTTTGAGTGACTTGTAAATTCAGATGAGACAAAGTAATTTCATGATGTACCCTAAAGCTGCTTGACTTGTGTCTGACAAAGTTTGGCATTTGGCTCCTATGCCAGGATGTGCACAATCCTGTTTTGATAGATTTACCACATGGATTATGGCAGCTAAGGGTTAAGGCATGATAAACATTCACTCCAACACTGTATTTCTGAAAGGGCTGAGTGAAATAGATAGGAATACCTAAAACTGGGTCTTCTTGACAATGTATGTAATGACAGTGCAATCAAAATCCTGTGACTGATAAGAACAAAGGTCAATAGTCAAGTCCTGTTTAGCTTCTTTCCTGCCAGCACTTCTTCCAAAAAGCTTTCCATGTAATTGGGCTCTGATGACTGGTTTCATGAAAGGAAAACTGAACAATTGAAAAATAGTTACTGAGCCCTTGCCATTTCTGAAGGCACTGAGACAAACTGGTCTCTGAATCCATGTGGGATAAAGGGCCTCCCTTCTAGGCCTCCAGTGGACAATCCTTGTCCAAGGAGTGTACTCTGAAAGGTATAGGATTCACAACTGGTTATCATAAATTTCAGTCATCATTTTCCTTATGATGTCATGTATAAGAGCCCTCATTACAGAACCTGAATTAAAATTCTTCCATGAGGATTTATTTCTCTCTGCCCACATTGCATTTTTTCTGTTCAGACTGAAATATATGTCATCTATGCCAGCAAGGAGTTGGCATAAATTTGGTGTAAATTTGGCTTCCTTCTAGCTCAACTTGATTCTTTGTTCCTAGTCATGATATCTAGGTTAGTTTTACTTTAAGATGCAGGATGTGTGGAAAGTACTGATTAATTCCACTTTGAGATGGATTCTAGGTGTGGCTGTGCAATGTCGTGACTGTTGTCATTGTAGAATTAAAGCAAATACTTAATTTTATTTTTTCAGGATAGACATCTAAAGAAATTTGTGAAGTTGCAGGAACTTGATAGGACTGAACTGGTGAATAAGAAATGTTTGATTTGAGATTTAATACTCCTACTGTGTCACAATGCTTACTGAAAGCAAGACATGGACAAATGCATAAACCTGGGAGTGGATTTTTACTGAGTTGTCCTCTGGTAAAGTTGCTTTTACAGTATATGGACTTAGATCACTTTGTGTGGCACTTGGGTTTGTCAAGCAAAACTCATACTGCAACTTATTTCTTTGGGGAGCCATGGGGGTTACAGCCAGGGCTGTCCTGTGTTCGCTGGATGATGATGAAGGAATATTTTTGTACTCCGTGCTAAAATGACAGATGCTTTAAATTAAGCTTCTTGAACATTGCAAGAACCAATTCTTCTAAGGTCATCTTCCCTTTTAACAGAGGAAATCATATAAGCTGTGAGGAAAATGTCTCTTCCAGCATTTGGCAAATTGTCAAACTAGTGTAGTCAACAGAGGCATTCAGAGGAACCTTTGTTTAAAAAAATAAATGACCCTTAAACAATAAACTTTGAACTCCCATCTTAATTATTTTTGTTCTATTTGATGTGATACATGCAGTTTTTACTTTGAAACTGCAGAAGTAAAAAGGGCTAGATATTACTGGGTGCTTGTCTGTTTAAACTAACTCTCACAGAATTACAGAAGATGAAATTATTTCTCCTCATTGAACAGCTGTTGTTTGCTGTATCTAGCAGGCTAAGAAGGTGAGCAAGGGACCTTGTTTTATTCTTCCTGCAGTAGAAGCAGATACGACAAATTGAAAAACTGCTTATAAGGAAGAAACTTCAGCCTGATGAAAATATTTTATTCTTTCTTTTCCATTAAGAATATTTTCCATACCAGAAAGCTTAAAGTATACTGGTTTTCTACTAATCAGTGGCAAATAGAACTTTCAGGAGACTGACAAACAAGGTTAAAAGCAGGAGCAGGAAATCTCAATCTCTTCCTCCTGCTTATAGATAACTACATTCCTAGAAAGTTTTTCAGTGGCTATGTATGCCCTCTGACTTTTGTGTGTCCCATTTCCTTTCAATTTCTTGACTTGTCTGCCTCTTGTTCCCTGCTTTTTTGAGCAGGGAGCAAGAAGGAAAGTGGCTTACTCCTTATTCAACTGATGTTTTTGTAATCTCCAAAGAGTTCGGAAAATTAATGTGGGGTAGAAGTTGTAACTAGGAAACTGTCTTAGGTTTGCTTGAGAGCTCCCCTTACTCTGTAGTGAGCACTGTTGAAATTACGGTTATTTTAGTATGTTAGTCAGGGCAGTTGCCTTGGAACCATGAGTAAGTGCCACTCCAACACTGTGTAATAGCAGAAACTTCTGTATCACTGTCACTTCCCAGTAAGTTAAGATAATTTTAGGAGGTAAGAATATCCAAAACCCAAACAGGAATCCTGTAATTTTTTTCTACACGTGTACTGTTAGCTAGAAATTAAATGTGTTTCTCAGATGATTGTTTTATATTAGCCTGAAGCTGGACAAACTACTTGACTGAAATAAGGAATGTGTAGATACTACATCTTCAAGGGGAAAAAAAATTCTCACTTTCTTGGTATTGGACTGTGAAGAGGGTAGTTGTTACCTTGTGCTACACTGCAATGTGTCCAAAACTTGATTGGGCCATGTAAAGTTCAATTTGAAGGAACAGGATCTTGTGGAAACTAAGTAGGAGACAAAGCAACAAAAACCCCTAACCACAAAGCTAGGAGGGCAAACCCACTAAACGTTTTTGAGGATGTAGATTTTTACTCATTAATATGTCTTAATATTTTGAGACTTTTCTTGTTAAATGTTATGTGGAATACATTTGTGTTTATGTGCCATTTCTATGCTTTGGCTACAACTGCAAAGAGCAATAAATGGAAAGGTTAAATAACAGCTATGCAAACAAGGTTTTATATTTAAACAAGTTCAGGAGTATATTCTATGTTGGTGCTTAAAACAAGGTTGAAAGTTCTTTTTACTAGAAAGGTAGTGGACCTTTGTAATTGATGCATCATTGAAGCTGCTTGAAATCTTGTGTCCTTTCTGTGGTGTACAGTACTGAGGCTATGGATGGACTTGGAAGAGAGATGTCATTAGAGTTTAGGACAGTTTTTTTGAGGTTAAAAATTTCCACAGAAAAATCCCAAACAACAGAAGAGGGGTTGACTCTTATACTTATGTTACTTCTATTTGAAGATTAAAGATAGCTATATAGCTACTTTTCTGGCTATAGCAAAAAAATCTCTATAGATGTGTGCATCTGTAGACATATAAAGTAGATATACATCTGCCTACAAGTAGTTGATAATACTCTTTGATTACTGAACCTAGACTTATCCTTCCATAGAGAGACTTATCCTTTCTAATCTGAGTGATTAAATGCCTTTCTGTATGGTCTAATACACCTGGCCAATATAAAATAACAATTGCTGAAATTACTGTCAACTTAAAGTGCCTCCACATTGTAAACTTTGTTTTCATTCTTTAAAGTTATGCTTTTTTCAATATACTCAACTGTATGCAGGTTGGTACAGCTGCAGGAAAATAAATCTTGAAGTCATGGTTCTTGTAAATAAAAGTATTGCTTTTCATTTTCACCTGGTGAGAATCTTTTGTGTAATAATGTGTAATCCAGAGTTACTGGGAATTAATAAATTTTTTTGTGTTATCGTGACCATGCAAGTATCCATGCAAACTTGTGAGAGATATAAAGAATGTTTTTCCTGAGTGCAATTAGAACAAAGCAGGCATACTCTCTGGTGGGTCATGAGATAGACATTTAGAATAGTGCTCCTGAGGCACTGCCTCAGTCAAAGCAACACTGCAGTGCTGTGCACTAGGACAGTGCATGACAGTTTGTAAGCTTACTGTGAACACAAGAGACACAAACCTACCATAAAATTCGAGATCTATAACTTTTCTTGCACTTTCATTACTTTTAAGTATCTGTGTGACTAATTGTGAGTGTAGTACTAATAGATTTAAAAAAAAAGGACTAGGCTCAATCTGTTTGAAGCAAATAAAATACTCAGGGCAATGGACTTCTGTGACATCCCTCTGAAAAGGAGCAGAGCAGGGAGACAGTTTTGGCAAGCAGCAAAAATTTACAAGGAAGCAGTGGTTCTGGAAGGCTGAACAGCATTAGAATTGGCAAGTGCTGTGCACACTGACACACTACATCTTCTGTCCAAACCCAGTGAATCCTTAAGCACCAGCTGATCAGGGATTTTCAGGGCTATCTTGTCTAGCTTGAGCAGGTCTGGCAGCTCTTAACACAAAGTGGTGTCTGGTTTAAAGACCTTCTGCTTTGTGATGTCTTTCTGAATAGCTTATTCAGCTGGAAAATACAGCGAACAAAGGAGCTGGAAATATTTTGTCAAGTTGGTGATCTCACAGTTGAAAGAGTCAGCTACCAATTATAAAGACTTCTATTGTGTAACACAAGAGCTAGTGTATAGAAATCTCCAGATCTTACTCTCTTTATTGGCTTCTGCATAATTATTTTTTGCCTAAAGGATGGTGTGGATGTGGGGTGCATTCTCAGTAATCAACTGCATTTTTCTAATAGACTAACTTGCTAGCAAAAGGAGGGTGAATTTTTTTTGTCTTTGAATTTGATTTCTGACTTTAGAAAATTAGGATAGAGGGAAACCTTCAGAGATTCATTTTTTATAACTAAGTGCAGGAAAAAATAGTATTGTTTCTATAGAGAGTAGGAAAAGGGAGAAGTGTGTATTGGTGTGTCATTTAATTTAGTAGAGATGATAGGAAACAATTTTTGATTTCTACAGAATTAAGTTAACCACAGTATATAGTGATCTCAAAAGGAGACACAGTAACAGGAACCTGGTGAAAGGAGCAGTCATTAGTATAAAGTTTTGGGTTTTTTTTGTTATTTCACTATTTGCTTTTATCTGGCCTTGACATTGAAATTTTGTTTCTTAAATATGTTTTTTTTTTCTCCTGCAGGTTGGAAAAGAGACTGTGCAGACAACAGAAGACCAGATCTTGAAAAGGGATATGCCACCAGCATTTATCAAGTAAACTAATTTTATTGTAAATCTTGTATTGTGCATTCAGGAAATCTGTTCCAATGTCAGGAACAACCTCTTTGGCAGCAGGGATTTGTCTTGTTACATTCTGTATATATGACTACATATATATGGTATTTCTTCCTTTAAAAATAATTACAAAAATTAATCAGGGTAGTAATGGTACTTAGCTGTGTGTCCTGTAGGTTTGCCTAAAGTGTCCGAGACAATGTGGTGTCTCAATCTGTTTCTATTTAATGGGAAAATGTGACTTTGTCAGTATAGGCAGATGATAGCATAACTGCCTGAAAATCTGAGACATTTGAAGAGCAGTGACTTGCTGCAGACAGTCCCCTTACAGCAGACATTCTTAATTCTGTGTCTCGGTGTAAAGGACAACTGACTTTCTCCTTTTGTTGCCTTAAGCCTTAAAATGATACATCACACCTTGTTGTGGAGTTCCCAAGCTGCTTATTGCCACCTGACAGACTTCTTTTGAAGTAACTTTCTTCTACAATCTACTGCCTATAGGAACCTCTTTGTTAGCATTGTCCAGTGTATACAGAATTTCTGAGTATTTTACTGTTATTTCCAAACAGGTAGATAGTCAAAACAAGAAAGCATTGAGACAACAGGGAGAATAATAAAAGGGAGAAGGGAGGTGATATCTAAGGAGTTAATTTATGGTAGGCAGTGAATAAGGATTTAGTTTATTGCATTGTAGGTTGACAAAATGAATTATTAAAATAATGCTCAGGACCAGGTGGTATTACGAGTTCAAGAATTAAATAGCTGAATTATTAGTGAAGTTTATGTCCCTTGAGACCACCAGTATGTCAATCAAAGTAATGCTACAGCCTGAGAAACTTTCTAGGGAAATCTGGGGAACAGGTGATGTATAGGTCTGATGTACTTTTGGAATAAATTATTAGAAATTCCATATTAGAGAACAGAGAGACCTCACCTATATATAGTGTGCTTTGAGTGAATGGACTGTGTTGCTGTGGAGGGAAATTCTGCCTTATAAATCTGTTGGTATTCTTAGAAATACCACAAATGGGGAAAGGGTAGTCCAAGTAATAAAGTATACACTGATTTCTAAACTTGGCAGGATCTAGAAGCTTTTAAGAAGGTGAAGTAGTTGCAGAGTAATTAGAAAATCTTTTGTATGAAAAAGAGAAAATTGAACTGACAATGGCAAGAGGAAATCAGTAGGACTGCAGAGCTCTTGGTTGGGACTGTGCTTTTCACCATATTAATAAATGTTCTGGAGACCAGGCTGACTTGTGAGGCAAAAGTACTTAGTGATGATCCCAAGTCTTCTGCAGGGCAGAGAGGTTAATGGATGACTCTGGGAAATTACAGTACCTTATAAATTGCAGTGACTTGATGTTAAGTGTGGATTAAATTACTTTTAAATTTCTGAAATTATGCATGACTGGGGAAGGTCTGATGGCAGGTAGGATGATTGAACTGACCATTACCAATAGTGAGCAAAGTCTTTGAGCTATTGTACTTTGAGAGCATCTTTACATGTTCACAATGTGAAAGTAAATAAAACATTAGGTTTATCATCAAAGAATGAGAGCTCAAAATGTCACAGTATACTTTTGTTCTGCAGCTTGAATACTGCACGTACTGGTAGTCAGACAAATTTTGAAAGGTTGTAGTAGGACTGGAAAAAGCTCGTAGAAGGGCTTGGAGAACAAAGGCACATAATTACTTCTGTATAAAGCAAAGCTGAGTAGACTGGAACTCTTCAACCTGGGAAAAATGACAGAGGGGACTGAGGCCCTGACAATGTCTAAGGAAGTCTGGGTTGCATGGAGAAGGTGAAAACTTGTGTTTTTCCTGTGCAGTACTTGATGGGGGAATTGCTTTAAGCTAGCAGTTTGTAAGCCAACAGTAGGAAGAGATTTTTTATACAGCTAGTCCTGTACTGTTAAAACGCTTCATGTGGGTTTGGAGGTTAATAGCTAAGTACTTAGAGAGATCCATTGTGGGTCATCAAATACACAAAGTGCAGGAAGTCCCAAGAACTGAAAATAGTTGAAGGATGGGAGAGTGCCTAGAGGAAGCATGATAAATGCTTATCCTGCTTTTAACCTTCCTTAGGCTTTTACTTGCAGCTGCTATTGGAGACAGGATGCTGAGCTAAATGGGCTTTTGATACAATCCACTACAGTATTTACCATGCTGTGTTCCTGGTGTTATCTTGTGTGGCTGAGGGGGGGGTTCGATTTTTTGAGGGAAGTGTTTATTTCATGACATGAGATCAAAGTTTTTTCTTGCGCAGATGTATAATTTTGATTGTGCTCATTTTCTGGGTTGTGTGGAACTTATAGTTAATTTCCAGCTTCTTCATTTGGACAAGTAAAGTATTAAGGAAAAGAGATTTTTAAGTTGCTGTACTGTGTTCAGCCTTTGATCAAAATGTAGCAAATTGTGCAAAACTTGAATAATTAAATTATTGTAGAAATATGACACAAGTACTGCTGAATAGTACCACTTTATGCTGGGTGCAAGGACTTTTTCTGCAGCAATTCATGACTGTGAGAGCTGTGATATAAGGTAAAATGGGAACCAAAGGTATCTGTCAGAGTAATGACACCCACTCCCCAGAGTATTTACTGTCCTAGATACAGTAACATGAGTTAGGAATGTTCAATGTTTTTTATCAATGATAACATGTTTTGTTTGTGGGTTTTTGTTAATCTGGAGTTTATATCAAAATGAATGAGTACAAGTTAACAGTATCTTGTTAATATGAGGAGTGTATTGTCCTTGGTTGTGGGGACAAATGATAGTCACAGGTGAGCTACAAAGGGAGCCTTATCTTTTACTGCAAAGGACAGAATTTAGATGCAAGACTTGAAACAGATTAGTCTTTTTTTGGTTTTATTTTCCTGAGAGGAAGTTTTTGTTTCTAAAGCATTAGTTCAGTAACTGGCATTCCTTTTTAAGGGAGTGTTCTGGCAGAATTTCTACTAGTGCATGGATGATGGGTAAGAAGCAGTACACGTGTGCTAGCACTGCATTCCCTGCTTGTATTTCCTCCATTCAAAAGGATCACCAGTCCTGGAGGATGGAGAGATCTGTTTATTATTTTGAAAGGCTTGATACAGGCATCGAGGGTTCGTAATAAATATATATTATGTAACCTGTAAAGCTTTTCAGTGGGAGTGTGAGCAGCAAAACAACTTGCTGGCTGCTGAAAAGCTATCATGCATCCCTTCACTTGCTACTGACATAAACCACATTGAAACTGTTGACTTAGAGTTAAAAAATGCTGAGATCTTTATCTTAATTGTCTTTATCAGCAAGGAGTATAAGTAATGCATATAATTTACATCAGATGTTTTGTAATGTGTTCCTATTACTTGTTAAGCTAATCCTGTAAAGAAGTGAAGAACTGCAGTCTCTAGGCAAAGAATAGGGTTACACTATTTGTTTACACTGAGATTTTCAAACACTACTATGATATTCTTGTACACAGCTTACACTCCTGAAGCATTTTAAGTGCATTGGGAAGTTTATACAAAATAGGCATTATACTATTGAAATTGATGTTTACCTTTAAGAGGTGCAACCCTAAGAAACTGTGAAAGAAAAATTTGAATCTTTAGAAACACTCTTTTCATTAATTATGGTGACTTCTGGTGTAATATGCGTTTATGTTAATTCTTGTCTTAACCAATGAAAAAGGCATCCTTAAGATAATTATCAGTATTAAACAGACAACCATGAAATTAAACTGCAGGAAATTAAGTATTTCTGAGCCTATAGCTCTGAGCTGCTGAATAGGCGATTTGTTTAATCCCTTTCTTGGCAGAGTTGAAAAGAACAAATTTGAGAAGCAGGCACGGAAATCTAATTTTTAATGAAGTCGGTTGACTCTGATAACACAACTAAGTGCATTGCATAGTGATGAGCAGACTATTTCCACTTTCTGCCTTGAAACCCTTTGGCATTTTCTTGCTTGTTTAGGAGCCTCTGCCATCTGATACACTGAGCAGATGTCTCCCAAAAAGAGCTGGTTATGATTATGCAGCTGGTCCAATGTGATCTATTCTAGGGAGCTATTAGCTGAAAACTTTACTTTCTGGACAAAAGTGTGTTTTTCTGTAATGGGTGTATTATTTCTACTTGTTAAATTTAGATGTAACCATTAAGTTCTAATATTTCTGTTAGCAAAGACCTTGGGGTGGGGGGGTGAGGAATGGGTTAACTAAAACTTTCCAAAAGTACTCTTATTGAAGTATGATAAAAGAGTGTGCCCAAGTGGCCAGTAGAAAATGGGCTATGTGGCAAGCATGCAAAAGTGGTCATAAGAGGTAACATTGCTGTAATAAAAGTGTTTTATATTTGTTGGAATCTCATGTTATTGAATGAGCACATGGCACTCACATGCACAGAGCATTATGTATTACACTAAAATGAAATGGGAGACAGGGGAGGAAAGTGCAGTCAATAACTACAGTCAGAAGCAGCTTAGCTAACAGGAAAGGGAAGTCTGCATTTTTTATTCTCCAAAGGTGTCATAAAGTAATTACAAGAGAACAAAATCAAAATATTTTCAGTCTTCCAATTTTTGATTTTTTTAAAAACAGTTATATTAAATGGTTTGGTGGAACCTAATTTCAGAGCTTATCATCTTATTGTAAGTACCTTTTGTGTTACTGTAGTTACATACTGTAATATCTTGCAAAATCTTCTTTCTGCTTTTATGTCTGGAATTGCAAGCTGCATTTGAACACTGTACCTTTCCACTACATTTTGTGGTTATTTAAAATGCTCTTTCTATGAGTGTTAACATTCTGAATACCTGAACTACAGGTTCAATGACCAGAGCACAGTGTCTTTCTTAAAATTATGTTTTGTCCTAATGTGTAGCTGTCATTTAATATTTATAGATAGCAATTACTACTTGAATAACAATGCTTATACAGGGCTGATAAAAGTTAACAGTTACTTTGATTGTGAAGTCCTAAAGGAATCATTGTTTTGTTCACTGCCCTTGTCATGAAGAATGTAAGGGTTGGGAGCTCTCGTTAATGACACTATTCTGTGTGCTCTGTAAGGGGTACTTCCAGCCTTCCCTATGTGGGAAGGTTGTGTGACTTCTGAAAAACTGGGTTGTATGGTTGGTGGTGACTTTTTGTTAGAAAAAATACGATAAATACTCTTGCCTTTTAAACTATCAAGGTATAGAATGATCAGTTTGCTTGTGGTACTTCAAATGGTAAAGTTAAAAATAAATCCAACATTTTCTCGAGCCTGTTGTCATACAGACAGAAGCTAATCAGCAAGTGTTGTCTGCTGCCTTTCCACAGAGTGGAGAATGCCTGCACCAAACTTGTGCGAGCGGCCCAGATGCTGCAAGCAGATCCTTATTCAGTACCAGCTCGTGACTATCTCATTGATGGATCAAGAGGAATCCTTTCTGGAACATCAGACTTGCTCCTGACATTTGATGAAGCAGAGGTAGGAATCCCAGCCCAACTGACCTAAGTGCCTGCACAACAGTATTGTTAATTAAAATGTCCCCCTAACTAAATTATCTAAACCAAACTATTAGATAGATTAATGAGGTTTTGACCATTTCAGCTTGATTGGAAACATATTTTGCATTCCCTTCTGTCAGAAGGAGCTTAAGACCTGTTGCTCTGTTTTGTTAGGAGCATTTTTGCATGCCATAATGTTTTGGTGCTGCCTGTGATGATTACTCAAAAAGGCCAGATCTTGTCAACTATCTGATACCTTCCTGATGCTTTTCTATATTCCCTTCACCTTACCCATTACTGATTGTTTTATTTTCTGGATCCATTGATACTGATCCACTTTCTAACATATTGTCTGGTTCATTAGCTCTGGCAACTTAATTGGCCTTGGGACATGGGAGATAATACAAATTTGGACTGTCTGGCTAGTCAGGCAGAAGATGTGTTCTGATAAATCTAACAGTTACACAAATCTATGTTTTGGCTGTTGCACAAGCCAGAAACTGACTCAGAAGTGCTTTTTGTCCATCCTTATATGTACAAAAAAAAAGCCACAGTTGCAAGAAAATGTAAATGTCTCATATTTTAATTTTTTTTGTTACAAATCCTAGTTTTGATGCTCTTTCTGGAGATACAGAGTCTTGCTTATTTCTGAATAAGAAATATCATGCTGTTAGAAATGCTGATGTCAATCCTAATTCTGCTACAATTTGTTAACCTATGGGATTGTGTTTCTCTTTATGCTGTTCTGAGTAATCTAACATGGTATCCTTGTCTCATTTAACCTCTCATGGCAATGTTATCATCTTCCTCTGAAATGATTTTTTAATAGAAGTGTTACGGGGCTTTCAAGGAAGTTAATAGCTTTTAATCTCTTTCTAGTGTTTAGGAGATGAGTTGACTTTTGTGAAGTTAATGCTTTGTGGGACTCGCCTGCCTGTTAATTCCTTGTTATTGAAAAGAAAGCCATTAGTTGGGAATGATTGATTTTTCACAAGTACTTAAGTTGGCATGTGTCTATCCTATGTTTCAATATAAAATAACATTGGGACAAACTGAAATGAGTTTCAGAGGAATCTTTGGTCTTTTCTACACTACACTGCATGTAGTTGATACAAATTCAATGTTAATTTACTTGCTCTTCCATAATAATTGTGTGTAGTGATGGCAGAAGTAATGTGGTTCAGAGGTTAGAATATTTACTGACTGAGAACTGTTTGGGAATCAAATGTAGACTGAAAAAAGTTCAGCTGAGGCAGAGATCCAGAGGTAAATTAAATACAGCCTTCACAGATTTTTCTGGAAAGTTTAAGATGTTGGATCTATCTTCCCTGCTGGAATGCTGGGTAATGCTTTATCCATATGTAAAGCTGTATGGTAAATGATACTTCCTCTGAAAATCTGAAAGCCTGAAGCTGCTTTCTATGTAGCTTTGCTTTGTGATTTAAGTTAAATATTTTATTGATGAAATTGCAATGAAAAACTTCAAGCATGATAGCATATAGAAATGAAGCTCTAACCTATTTTCTCAATGCTATCCTTCATTTATCATACAGAGTGAAAACATTGTAAGTAGGATTTTGCATTTCTGAGTAGTGGAAAGCCGAATAAATATTGGCTCATCATTACAGCATTTGACTAATGGAATTTGGGTAACTTATTCAGGATCTCAGACCTTTTTGATTGCCTATTTGTCCTATTGGCAAATGCTATAACTAAACTGTTCTAATAACAGGTTTACATTTCAATGCAAGTGTAACTGAGCTTTACCTAAGAAATAACGAGATGTTCCTCTCTTAGGTCCGTAAAATCATCCGTGTCTGCAAAGGAATATTGGAATACTTGACTGTGGCAGAAGTGGTAGAGACAATGGAGGATCTGGTGACTTACACAAAGAATTTAGGGCCAGGTTTGATTTGCTCCAGTCTTTCATAAATATATTAAGTATAATCTTCTCCACTACTTTGTTCTCCTGCCAGCGTCTTTCTCACCCAAGTTTTGAGCACTGGGATAATGGTAAAGCAGTTACTCTGGAAGTTTCTATTGGGAAGAATGACTCTTTGTTTCACAGTCTCTTTCAAGAATACAGAAGATGTTGGTAAATGAGATGTGCACGTGAATGATCTGTACTGTACTTTTCCTGTACTGTGAAGGAAGGAAGCATGCGTTAGTAAGGATAAAACAAAAAAAAAAAAAAAAAAGAAAAAGCTGTGTAACTAAGCACTCACAGATAAAAAATTTATTAAGCTGATAAAATGTCTGCACTGGCTGATTAGTTAGGCCCAGTAGGAATTTCTTGGAATAGTATATGCTGCATGTCATGTGTTAATATCTTAATGAGATTGAGAAATAGCTGTCTTGAAGTATGATACAAAAGCCCAGCTGTTATGGAAATTCTCTGTTTGCTCTTTGATGCTCCTTCACTACTTGTTACTTCACTGTGTTAACTCACACTTTGAGTGGTGGAAGTGATTGGTAAGCAAGGAGCTGCTGTCTCCATCTCTTTATTGCTCTAGAGGAAACCTACCATTTACCTGTATCATCTGTTAGTTCAAATGCTTTAGCTTCAGCATGAAGTAGCTAAAGTATTTAACAAAAGTATTCTGTAAAATTGAGATGTGGTGGTGGTAGTGTAGGAAGATGTTGGAATTACACTGAACTAAAGAATGCTTATATAAAACCAGCAGGAATCTAGTTAGTACTTTATATTTATAAATACTTGTGTCATGTGGCTAGGTGATAAATGAAATGACTGAGCTGTCATGGTGCAGAGCATGTTGGTAGATTATCCTATTTTGATTTAACACGTGTATACTTGACCTTGTTTCTAGATGTGGAACATCTTTGAAGTTCCATATGGAGGTACAGTGTTTTCTAAACTTTCATTTCCCATCAGAAATTGCCTTCAATTAAATAGTTTTTGCCTCGTTTTGAATAGGAAAAAAAATAAAACAAAAGGGCAATCTTCTATTTCCCTGAAACTTTTTCTTTGACTCAGAGAAACTAGAAGTGTATATACTTGGTATATACACTTCTAGTTTCTCTGTAGTTATTGTTCTACGTATCTTTAAAATGCAAGTTTTCCCTAAATTAAGTTTGCTCTGTTGGGCTCAGCTACAAGCATTTGGGTCTTTTCACTGAACCTCACATGCATAATTTGGTGTTACATATGAATGACAGAGGTCTTGGGTCAGTGTCTTAATTTTAGAGTAAGAGGTAGGCTTGTTACCTTTATTGCAAATAATTTCCTCTAAACTCATGGTATTCTGAATAAATAGTGAATCTTGTGCTTCTGGAATGCTGTAGAAGCTCTGTCTTTGTCTGAGTTGACTGCTGCTCAACATATGCAGCCCATGCCCACAAAATGTAAAGTCCTCGTTCCTTGTAGTAGTACTAATGGGCATTTGAACTTAACCATTCATGTGAATACTATATAAATAAGAGGCGTATCAGCAGGTATGCCTAAAGTCAAGGAAGTGCTTATGGGTTTTATGCTGGAAGTAGAGAGTGGAACATGATTATCTATTAAGGCTTTTGTCATTTAAAAGGAAATATGGTTCTGCACACCTTGCCTCTCTAGGCTGTCTGTCAGTATGAGGATCTTTTTAATGATGTCATGAAAACAGTATTAAGATGCCCAAGATGCTAACCAGCAGAAAGGTAATTCAGCCAAAGAATATACAGCTTCCTTCCAGTTTTATACCCTGGAGGAGAAAGAGTAGGAGCACAACAGCACCAATTTAAATAATCTTAAGTTTTTATGAAGCTGTGTCTGAAGTTTCCATGTGCACTGTGTGGTAAACCTCACAAGTCTTAGCTACTGCTGTAGAATAAATGTAATTCTTTTCAGGCTTCTAGGGTACTGCAATATTTCTAGCAAATATGAAGTGTAAATAAATACAGTTCTTGACCTCTGGTAGAACTTCCAAGTAAACAAACAAAATCCTGATCTTTCCTTTTTCTGTCCTTCACTTAAGGCATGGATCAAATCTTAGCAGAAAGATGACACCCTTCCCGTGCCCCTTAAATCAGCTTCCAGTGTTCGTTAAATGATTTCATGTCCTAAACCAGTAATTTCAAATATTTTCCTATTTTATTGATAGGATTTTAAATCAAGACTTTTGGGTAGTCTTTCTACTTTACATGGTGGCTAGGTTTGGAATAGGTGACTTCTCTGAAGTATCTGGAATGTGTTTAAAATAACAGCTGCTAATACAAAAGTTTTAAACTTCAATATAATTTTCATCAATCATTATGTCTTATTCTTGTTTAGAAATCTCAAGTGTTTCAAAATTCAATTACTTCAATCTTTAGGAATGACAAAGATGGCCAAAATGATTGACGAGAGACAACAAGAATTAACTCATCAGGAACATAGGGTTATGCTGGTAAACTCCATGAATACAGTGAAGGAGCTATTGCCAGTACTTATTTCAGGTATTTTTTACTTTGTTCTTTAATACCATTCTGAATTACTGTTTTGAAGTGGAGTTCCCATGCTTTATGTTAATTAATCTTGACATCTGTAATCAATTGCAAGTGTTTCTTATATTAAAACAACAATCTCTTTGAGATAAAATGGTCCAACCAAAAGAAAATGTTCCATATAAATATTGTAGGTCAACTTGACCACTGATTGGTTTTGCATATACCTTTTTCAAATGTCTGGTATTTTCACAGCTATGAAGATTTTTGTAACCACAAAAAATTCTAAAAGCCAGGGAATAGAAGAGGCTTTGAAAAATCGCAATTTCACAGTAGAGAAAATGAGTGCTGAGATAAACGAAATCATTCGTGTATTGCAACTCACTTCCTGGGATGAAGATGCCTGGGCGAGCAAGGTATTTTCATATCAACCTTTGCATGTAGAAGTCTAGTTTTTGTCTACTGTGTTTTGCCCTTTTAAACTTGGACTTTTGAGACCACTGAAATATGTATTAGTGCATCAGTTTTGTAACACTATGTAATTGCATCATATCTCTTCAAGGTCAAATATCTTCAGAGATAAATATATTCATGTATCTTTCAAAATGAACTTTCTGTCAATAAGCAAAGTTAAACTAGTGTGGCATTTGAAGGTAGTTCAATGGTTTACAGTAAGTGGTCAAACAGAAGACAGATTTATTCATGCTTTATTTCCAGCATCATTAGGAAGTCATGGAGTGTAGTGTATTCCACTCAAAGAATAATATAACTTATGTAAAACTATCCTATGTAATAATTTTTGACATAGGAAAGTTAGGTATAAAAGTTATTGTTCATTTAACTGGCCTCATAGCTAGGCATTCATAAGTGAGATCAAGATTTTCCTTCTATATCCTGCCAGAAAAGTTAGGCTACTCTCGTATTGTGCAAAAGGCTTGGAATTGAGAAATTTTAGTCAATTTTGGGGAATTCCTCCTTGAACACTTGCCCCATTTCTCCCTGCCCCATTTTTATTCTGGATATGAGAGTAAATTTCAGGTTTTTGTCTTACCTCAAATCTGTTAGATTGATGAGGCTTTCTGGGTAAGTTTTCCTGTGAAGCTGGCTTATGGACAGGATTGGTTCCTATACCTCAGTGTTCAGCTGTGTAACTGCAACCACTCACCTGGAGCTACTTGCTGCTCTGAAGTGATGCTGAAGTGTCTAGAAGACTGTAAAGCAGGTCTGACAGAATCATAAGTGTTGTGGGCTTACACGTAAATGCAGCTGCATAACTGAAATTCCTGCCAAGTTATTTTTGAGTACTTAGAAGTAAATTGCTGAAGATATTTTTTTTAAGGGTTAATGCTATGAGCAACAAATAAGGCTAAATGTCATGGAAAACTTACTGAGACCTAAAGCTAGACTGGTTAGTAAATGAAGTCTAGCAGGAAATCTAACATTGATGTAATCAAGATATAAAATCACTTTGGCCTATGTCATTTGGCACTTGACCCTTAGTTTGCCTCTTGATTTATTTTGTCACTGTCACTTCCTTATTATGACTACTGTATGCATCTCTCTTTGTTGTCCTGTTTCTTACCCTTTTCTCACCTTTAGAAGGTAAGCTTTCTTCCACACCCTCCACCTCTACTTGCACTAAACCCAAAAAAGCATGTCTGTGGGATTTTGTGCTGTGTGCAGACTGTGTGCTGTGCAACTTCTCTGTGTGCCAGCTGTGCCACTGGCGTTTATACTTATGGATATACACAGTTTTAAAAAGATGATAATAGCTCTGTCTAGCTGTATGTAGCATTGGCTGTCACTGAGAATGGTAATTGCAAGCTGATCTGCATTAAGGCTCTCTCTGAATCTGATTAGAGTTAGGGCAAGCTTTTACAGCACATTCTTCTTGAATGCTTTTATGTTAATTTATGAGTCTCTGTAGTGACAAAGGGTCCAGTCATGCAGGAACCAGCTTTCTGCACAGCCAGAAAGCTTTATTAAGTCAGGAATTTTATCTATTCCATAGTGTTTTACCCATAGTTTTCCTTCATTTTAGAAGGTTCATGTTCTTTACGTCTAGGCTTAAAACTGCAGTCTTGTATGAGTACTTTTTCAATTCAGTTTCATTTTTGATTTAAACATTCCTGTATTTTATGAAATATGAATACTGTTTTGTTTTACACAGAGGATTTGGATTTTTTTTGTGGTAAAGAAAAACATCTATTGCAAAGAGTTGGCAATTTAGGCTTAGGAAATTCTTATTCATCCTGCTGTGAGGCAGATTAATAAAGGATTTAATTAAGAAAACATTTGGTATATTAGCAGTATTTCCTGATGGAAAATATTGGTTGTTATGCTTAATGCATAAATATGTTGTGTGGATTAGTATGATCAAAGTATAATTCTGCTCTGAACTGAGAACTTTTTAATTGTGTTTTGTTTTTGAATTAAGATATCCTGATGATATGGAACTGTAACACTGGGCATTAATCAAACAGTGATGACAAGGCATTTGAACTGAAAAATGCATTGGGATGAAGAAGCAGAAGCTAGTTTGCTAATAGCCACCTACCACAGACATAATCCTGTATTTGCACACATGTCTAACAATTGACTTGTTATTTTGCTAAGAGGGAGCTGAAGGAGCTAGTTGTAGTTGAGGTCACTATTGCATGCATTTTGTGCCTGGTGGTGAAAGAAAATATTTTCCTCATGCTTTTCTGGAATAAAGTAAGGTGTTTGGGGATGCTCAGCCTTGAATTTGTATCTGTGTAGTACATGCTATTGCTGATGTTGGACTTTATTTTATGTTTATTAGTCCATCTTGAGTTTTTTGTACCTTGACTTATCACAATCTGTCTAGAGATAGTGGAGAATGAACAAGGTATAGAGCCAAAGTTGTAGGTTTTGTAGGAGTTGTAGCTGTAGGTAAACTATTTTGTAGGTCTCTCTGGACTCTGCACATTACTATTACTAGATTGCAATAATCTCTGCTTACACTGGATTTTAAAAATAGTATGGGGCTTTAGAATTGAAATACTATTCTTGGACAAAATCTTGGGGAAAAGAATTGTATCTATTTTTTCATTCATAGCTTTGAAATATTTTCCTTGAATTTTTTGTTTTACAGAGGAATTTAATTTTCTCTCGTGTGCATTGTTAGTGTTTATTTTAAAATGAATTTAAAGTAATACTCAATTCAAACATTTTTCATTTCCATGGGATTGGAGGGAATTAACAGTTGTAAGAAGCTGGGAAATATCTAATATCTTGCAGGATTGAACCCTGAATGGTGACTAAGCTATCTATCTTGGCAGAACACTGGCTTGCCTATTTCCTACAACATTGCCTTGTTCGGTCATGAAATGCAGATATCCTTAGACTAGACCACTTTATTGAGTCAGAGGTTGTGTTTTACATCCAGCAAGGAATTGTGTAGGATTTATTTTGCTCTTCTGCATAGCAGAGCCAATACTACCTGCTCCCTGAATAAGCTCAAAATTCTTGGTAGTGGCAGAAATGATGCATAGAAGTGTCTTCAATAATATTTGCTTTAGGAATTGCTTTGGAACAAATCCAGCTTGCTCTTTTCCCTTCAGACAGTGTTGCCCTAGTTGTTAAACTCGATTAACTGAAAATGTTTACCTCTTCTGAAAATGTAATAGTGCTGATTTTGTTAATAAACTTCCTTTTGGCAACAGGGGAACTGTTGGCAGGGAGAGAAGGGAAAGAATAAATGTTTGCTGATAAAACTCTATAAATTCTTTTTCGCAGAAGAGCAGTAGGATTAAAAA
Organism: Chloebia gouldiae; assembly: GCA_003676055.1. Classification (NCBI taxonomy): domain Eukaryota; kingdom Metazoa; phylum Chordata; class Aves; order Passeriformes; family Passeridae; genus Chloebia; species Chloebia gouldiae. The sequence continues at coordinate 6,502,697 of QUSF01000014.1, forward strand.
AAAAATCATGCTTGCAAACAATATTCTGTTGGCAAATCCCAAAAAGTTAAATTTTAAACATTATTAGCTGTTTAGGAGAGAAATAAGGTATTTAAACAGCTACAGAAATAAGGACTATCAAGACACTTTCAAGCAGTGAGACCTTGAGCAAGTTGCTGTGCTTTTTTAGATTGAGTGTTTCTGCTTTCGGTCTTCTGTGTTTCTTAATAGCCTGAATTGGTTGTGAAATCCAGACCTTTCAGAATGGATTTACCTTTGTTGCTTGCTGGGTATCTGACACCAGACACAGCTCTGGCAGACACAAAAGTGCTGTACCAACAAACCTAGTTAAGGGTGCATTCTAGTTTTCTATTGCATTATTCAGCTCACTGAAATGAAAACTACTTACCAGGCTATAGCTGAGAGGAATTCCTGGGGCTGTGTAGATGGGGAATGGGTGCTTTAAAAGCAGTTGTCTTGAAACACTTCAAGTGCTTATGCTAGGATTTCACCAGATTTTTTTAAATAGGAAAAGGATACAATATTTTGCCAACATGACTGCAGAGGAACACAGGATAGCAAGATTTGTCCTGCAGAGCAATCCAGTTATGTAACTCTATATGACAGGGCAGATGGATCCTGTTGCTGCTGGGGCAGTGCTGGCAATTACAAAATCAGAAGTGCAAAACCTGGAACACCTATGATTTGTCCTCAGATATTAGACTTCAGATTCAGAGGCTTCTATATAATTCTGCTGAAACTGCAACTCGGCAGGCAGCTGGGACAACACAAAAGCCTGCGAGAGTAAAAAGGGAGGGGCAATGACAGCTTTCCCAATACTGCTTTTCTCCTCCCACTCCTATCATCTCATTGACACAATAAGAAACATCTGTTGCCTTTTAATCAATTCACTTTGTTGTTTCAAATTATTTCTGGGTAGACAGGCCTGAAATAGACCATTCATTTCAAGCTAAAGTGGCTTCAGCCCAATATAAACAACAGAAAACAGTAACACCTACCTTCATAGGCAGTAAGATTTATATATGCATTTGAATAGTCAGTGAATATTTGCTTGTCTCTTATCATATGTTCAATGCACAATTCTTGAGCTATAGTGAAGATGACTTCTAAAATAATGTGCCTATCTCCCACTCCTAGCTGCATATCCTACCTTGTGGAAGCTTTTTCAAACTGGTCTTGATAAGTTTGGAGACCCAGTTTCTAGATTTTAGACCCAGTCATCCAGGTGAAAATAATTCTGCTTTTGGTGCTCTCTCTCAGGCTGTGATTCAAGAGCCTTAAGAAATATTCAGTTGCTTGCTGAATTATATTATAGCACCTTATGAATAGCTGACAGACCAACATGCCTGAATAAAAAGGTCAGAATATTAATATTGGATGTCTGAGAGTAAGCATGCAATATGAACAACTGGGTAAAAATGTTCTTTAGTGTTGTCAGGATAGCACATGCAAGATACTGTACTGGTCACTGATGGTACTAGGCTTCTCTTCAAAAGCCTTGGACGTGGGCAGACTGATTCAGATACTACCTGAGAACCAGGCTTCTTTTTGTCATCTCTATACCAATCATGGGATCTTAGATGCATTTCAAATCACTTCCATGGTATGTGTGGCAAAAAGCTCCTTTGGCTTTTCCACAACTTCTTAGGCACATGTTACTGTTTTCACTGTCCTTCTATTTATGTAAGATGGAAAACTTGTGGCCTCTAGTGGAGGGATGGCACATGAACAATGTACAGGCTGTGCAGAGAAATCAGAACTGGGAGGTTGTTTCCCCTGCAGCTGGAGTTGTTGGATAGTGTTGGCATAATAATGAGAAACAGCTTATTTGATGATCCTGGCAGAGGAGTGAGAGCTTTAAACCATCACATGTAAACACACACATTGACCTCCAAAGACATTGAAATCCATATCTGACACTTGGAGAAATTAGCTCGTGACCTTACTCTTCTGTAAACAGTAACTGTTTGACTTTAAGCAGCAGAGCAGGTGAGAAATGCAGATATGCAGCCTCTTACACTGAAGTAAGTAGTAAAATTCACTGGCCAATTTCCAGATATTGATACTCCAATTACATCACGACTCTTCTATGTGCCCTGATGTAAAATGGAACTAACTCCAAGATGTGTGCTTATTAAAGCTCCAACTTTAGAAATTAAAGCACTAGTAAATACAGAAATAGAAAAAAAAACACTAAAATTGCATGCATAATTTTTGCATTTTGATTGAAATGAAAATGTCTGTTCTAACTGGAAAGAAGCAATTATGACCTGCTAGTTTGAAAATGGGTTTTGAGCTGCTTATATTAATGGGTTTTTATAGAACCTTTGTCAGCTTTGATTACTTGTGCTTTGATGTTTTTGCTTTGAGAATAATTTTGCTGGTTTCTCTTTTGTAAAGGACACTGAAGCCATGAAGAGAGCTTTAGCCTTAATAGATTCAAAGATGAATCAGGCAAAAGGTTGGCTGAGAGATCCAAATGCACCCCCAGGTAATACTTAAACACAAAAAATAGCATAAAGTATTTTGATTTTTGAAGCTCTCATTATTTCTGTTGTTTAAGACAAAATGGCCTATAAGCATTAATAACCCTTACAGTGGATCATTCTGAAGGTGCCTGCATTTATTCCTTCTTCTGATGCTGGGAATTGAACAAGTTGTGTCTAATCACCGAGAAGGCTTTGCTGCTTCTAAATGGTCTAAAATATATGTATTCTATGGAACATACATGTTCTTAATTTGCATTCCAGCAGTAAACCCAAAAACTTAGGAACTGGACAGTACTTAATTGCAGCCATGGCTAATATTTAAAATCCCTTCTATTTTCAAATTTTTATAACTTGAGATTTCCCTAACAGCATCTCTTTAAGTATTTGTCTTTCAGTCTTGACATAAAATTTTTAATATGAAAATCTGCCATAAATATGCTTAATTGCAATCATCTTTACTTGTTTAAGGGATTTGTTTACCTTTTTATCTATTTTTAAAGTCAAACTCAGTAGAGGCCTGTTCCATTTGGATGTTGAAAGACTTTGTCAGGTGGACTTCCTCTGAAATCAAAGCCAAATGAATACAATTGCAAAAGTTGGATGTGTGTTGTTGTTTTTTGTGGATATCCCCATTTTTGATTAATGGACTTTTATGACTGAACCTAATGCAGTTCATGTGACATGATGGTATCAGTAGTTTTCTCACACATGTCACAGAATGTCTTGTTTGTTGTCCTGACTGACCCTGTGCCTCAGGGGATGCTGGTGAGCAGGCCATAAGGCAGATCCTGGATGAGGCTGGCAAAGCAGGAGAGCTGTGTGCAGGCAAAGAGCGCAGAGAGATCCTGGGCACCTGCAAAACCCTGGGGCAAATGACGGATCAGCTGGCTGACCTCCGGGCTAGGTAAAGCTCTTACTTGGGATGGACACTTCTTGTGCTATTGAAATGTTTTCTCTGCAGTTGTCACTTCCTCACCTGTAGAAAAGTAGGCCAGAACTGTATTTTACCTTTTTTACTTCAATCTCTTATTTTCTGATAAGAATAATATATATTAATAAGAGAAATGTTAATTATGATATATGATGATCAGAATTGCTAAATTAGGTAATTCTGAGTTTGCTTGCTGTCTAACACATAACCTTCCTCCAAATTAGGCAGAAAGGAATTTTTGAACTCTTCTGTTAAGTCTTTCTCCAAAGAGGATATACCCAAATTAGTGTAAGATACATGGATATTCTACTTTAGCTGTTTTTTGTGATGTTAGATCACGTGGGGTGGTTGTTGTTTAACTTCATTGACAGATTCTGTTGAACTTTGTGTGTCACATGATTGAAGAAGCTAAGACATTTTAGTCTCTTTTTTTTTTTTTATTGACTTGCTGTCATCACTTAGATGTGGCTTTAGCTCCTGCAGATTGACTCTCTGCAAAGTCTGTAGTTGAGGAGCAAAGAGGCCTTGTCCTGGGTACTTTAATGGAACTGTATCCTTAAACAGCTTTTTTTTGCCTCTTAAAAAGTGTTTATTCTTCTAAGAATGCTAAATGTCATATTCTGGAATATGGAAAATATGCTCATAGTTTTTATCTCTTCTTCTGTTATTATTTGTTTCCTTAAGGAGGAAACAAAATCTGATTAAATACTGTATCTCTTGCCATAATTGTTGGGAATAACCATAAACAGATTTTGTTGCCTCTTCACTAGAAAATAGCTTTTTTCAGTCCTTAGCTGAATCTGTGGTGCTCTTTGTGTCTCGGGCAGAGGACAGGGTGCTACACCCATGGCTATGCAGAAAGCCCAGCAGGTGTCCCAGGGCCTGGACTTGCTGACTGCCAAAGTGGAGAACGCAGCCCGCAAGCTGGAGGCCATGACCAACTCTAAGCAGGCAATTGCTAAGAAGATTGATGCTGCTCAGGTACCACTAGGGATGAAATACTTCAGAACATAGCTTCTGTTAGAGCTGTTACACTGAGCTACTGTAGTTGTTTCCAAACAAAATACAGTTACTTGAAAGGAAGAACATAGAGGGGATACTTGCTTTAACAAAGAAAAATCTTAAGTTCAGTGACTTACAGCATATAGTGAATTTTGCTTCAGTTGATGATCTTTTTTGGTAACTTACTTGGCATTACTAAAACTTTCAAGGTTATTAAATTAAAATGATGGAATACTCTAAATTTGCATATAAATGAATCTTATTAAAGAAGAAAATCGAGTTTAAGATTAAACACACTTATTTGTGGATAAAACCAGAGCCCTTTCTTTGAGCCCTGTTTGGGGAGTGGAGTTCAGGATTTAGGTCTTTATGTTAATGAAACTACACTTCCTTTTGATTGATCCTTTATTTTTGTTACTCTTAATATCCCTCAATGGTCAGTCTCTTACCCAGTGGTCATCAAATAATGGATCTTCTATATATACACCATATCTAAATGTGTATATGTGTCTATTATCAATATATAAAGATTCATTAATATTACATGTATCAAATGAAATGGTAATGGAACATTTTAGGAAGAGCTCTGTGAAAGTACCACCCTGGGCTCAAGAGCATCTGCTTTTATTTTTTCCTGAAAGTCACATCATCAGTTTCGAAAGGCAGTGAATCAGTTCTGCTTTGAAAATATTGTTGGCAAATGTTGAAGGGAGAAAGAGAATGTAAAATCTTCAGATAGATTTTATCTAGTTGGACACTTTTTTTCCAAAACTGAAAAACTACAAGGCAACAGAATAATTTCATGGTACCTAAAAACCAGAAATTGCTTTTGAGAAGTATTTTCTGTTAAATAAGGTTTTGAAAGCTGCATTGGTATTTTCGTCCTCTATAAAATCATGTATAGAATAAACATTACTTTTTGTCTTCACTTGTACACAACTTCTTTCTATTAAGAATTGGCTTGCAGATCCTAATGGGGGCAGTGAAGGAGAGGAGCATATTAGGGGAATTATGGCTGAAGCAAGGAAAGTTGCAGAACTCTGTGAGGAGCCTAAAGAAAGAGATGATATCCTTCGTTCCTTGGGGGAAATCTCTGCTCTGACAGCCAAGCTGTCAGATCTGCGGCAACAGTAAGTATTTGTTTTATCACCATTTATTTGAATGACTTTCATGTGCAGATCCCAATGCTGAGCAACATCAGAATATTGATGATTAAAATAAACCCTTTTAGTTGTTCAGCCTAGTGATTGCTATCTCAAAGCCTAGCTTGCCCTGGCTTCCTTAAAAAAAAAGGTAACCTGACATGGATTACATAGGAGTGATTTCTTTCTACTGCCTATGGAATTTTTGAGAAAGAAATTGAAGCCAAAAGTGAGCTTGTACTGTCGAAACAACAGGGTAATGGAAACATAAGTTTGTTTATGCAGATGGATGTTATCATGGGTTTTTGCTAAGCAGTTTACTAAATATCAAGGTGGAATATCTACCACTTCCATTGCTGTCAGTGTTCTAAGCTGTAACTGCAAACTATACAAAAGATAAGACTTTCAGAAATTACATTTCTGTGTCCATTTTGCAAAGAGGCTGCTTGAGAATGGAAGAGGAGAAAAAAATGATTATTGTACCAACTGTGATCTTCACCTAAGGCTGGTTGCAATATAGCAATAAATATTTTTCTTGCTTCATTAGTTAGATGCTTTAATCAAGTTTTTATTGAGCTTTAGCTGCTGTAGGTCTTAATGTGCTATCTTTTGTCAAGTTTATATATAGCCTCTGGTCTGTGGCTGCTTATTCTTCTGCTTGTTATCTGTATGGAAGGATTACAGTTGCTCATAAGACAGCCATGGAAATGGGAAATCAATTCTTACACCAGTATGGGCAATGACAGTCTGTGTCTTCCCCCACCTCTGTGCTGTGCTGAACATATGTAATGTCCAGGCACCACAGCATAGAATTGCTCCTCAGAGTCTCAACCCAAGTATCAAATTCAACCTTATTTAAAAATATCAAGTACCCTTTATTGTGGGTCTTCCAGCTGAACTTGTGATAATCTATAAATGATCTTTCTATGACTACACTCTTTTTTTTTTTTTTTCTGTTAATTCTTAGTGGAAAAGGTGACTCTCCTGAGGCCCGTGCTTTGGCTAAGCAAATAGCTACATCACTTCAGAATTTGCAGTCCAAAACAAACAGGGCTGTAGCAAATACGAGGCCAGTTAAAGCAGCTGTCCATTTGGAGGGCAAGATTGAGCAAGCTCAGAGGTGGATAGACAATCCTACAGTTGCTGATCGGGGAGTAGGTAAGTGTTTCTCTGTGATTTTCCCCCAGGTTTAGAATCAACCCTGTTGCTAGTTTTTGTGGTGGAAACTGCTGCTCCTGAGGTGCTGAGAATGCATAGAATCTTCACTGGTGTGGAGATTTAGAGTTATAGCTAAGTCCTGACTGCAACTGCAGAATTAAGCTTGCCCATGATTCTCTTTGTGTTCTTTACTAAAGAATGGAAAAACATTTGCTGTAGAGAAGACAAACTTAAGATTGCTCCTTGCTTTCCTTATTATGCAAATATTGTATCTCGAATTTGAATTTATACCTACTCTAGCAAATTGCATAATTAAGTCCTTCTGAGAAGAGAAGAACACTCATAAACCTGACCTAAAATATCACTTCTTGTATGGTTTCTGGGTTATCTAAGGAGAATACTAATAATTAAAGAAAAAGGAGATCTGATAATCCCATTATGCTCTTGATGACCATATAACTCTGGTTCAGGAGCTGCTGGCACTTCGCAGGGTACTTATAAAAAAAGTAAATTAACAATATAAAAGATGACAGCAGTGCTGAGTGATTCTTGGAGAATCTGATGCTGTGACAACTTACTAAGTAATTTAAAGTTTGATTACGAACTTGGATTACTTGTGCATTAGCTTAAAATGATTCTTCAGTAGGTCTTTGGACTTAATACTTGATGAGTTCTTTTAAAAGAATGCTGCTATTGTATTATTGAAAGGACAGAGAATTACATTCCTGTGAATGAGCAGGAAGCATCTGTAAGTGAATGAAGGAAATTAGCCATGCTAAAAATAATTTTTTTTAATGGAAAAGCTCTTGTCACACTGTAGAGGCTTTGTAAGGTGTTCCCTACCCCCACTGTTCCTTCCAATCCAGACTACTTGACACTTGTTACTTATGGCTTCTGGAATTCTGAGGGAGAGGGCATTGGCTTTTTATGTTACGTTTCTACTTGTCTTTTCTTCCCCTCTTGCTGTTCATCTTCTAATGTGGGGATGAATTTCAGTATTTGAGGTTTGTAAACGCTTTTTATTGGAGTCAACAGATTAGTTATGTAGAAATACCTGACAGCTGCCGTAGTTAATGTTTGTCAGACCACTCTTTTTAAAAAGGATGTATCTCTTGCCGGAGTTGCTGAATTAAGCAAAAAGAAACTGGAGACAGTTGAATTCCTCTGTGGTTTTGACCTGTAATTCAGTGATGAACTGCACAAGATCTGTTCTAGCACCTGGGGGAGCGTTGCTCCAAGCCCAAGGGCTGGGACGTGTGCGCGGCGCCGGGCGGTGCTCCGGTTTCATGGGCGGTGTTACTGCCCGGCGCCCTGTCCCCTGCAGGCCAGGCCGCCATCCGCGGGCTGGTTGCCGAAGGCCGCCGCTTGGCCAACGTCATGATGGGCCCGTACCGGCAGGACCTGCTGGCCAAGTGTGACCGCGTGGAGCAGCTCTCGGGCCAGCTGGCTGAGCTGGCCGCGCGAGGCGAGGGCGAGTCCCCCCAGGCCAGGGCCATCGCTGCTCAGCTCCAGGACTCGCTCAAGGTAAGGGCTGCTCTGGCAGGCGAGCACACGATGGCCGAGAGCCTCGGCTCCTCCGAGCCAGCCTTGTGTGCGTGAGGCCTCCATAAAAACACAAGTGCTGGTTTAGCTCAGCTGTTTAAAGCAAGCTTTCTAGAAAGGCCTTGTTATCGTGCCGTGGGGGTTAATTTCAAATGAACAGTTTAGAAAGAAAATTTCAGTCTCTCTTAAAAGAAAATAGTATGCTAGCATTGCAAATTTGAGGGGCAAGGTCTCAAATCATGCTGTTCATAGCTTCTAATGCTGCTTCAAGGAGTGGTATAGTAAGCTTTCTATATTTCAAATTATGTAAAAGGTGATGAATTGGTCATGCTTTTAAGGTAATTTTATCTTAATGTCTGCCATTGGAACAGGTAACTTTTTCCAAGAGAAGGTTTTATGGGATTTGAACCCTTACAACTTTATATCCCTCTATCATGTTCTAATAATTTTCCACTTTTTTTAAGGATCTTAAAGCACGAATGCAAGAAGCAATGACCCAGGAAGTTTCTGATGTTTTTAGTGACACCACAACTCCTATTAAATTGTTAGCAGTAGCAGCCACTGCTCCCTCAGATGCTCCCAACAGAGATGAGGCAAGTATACCCAGGTGGTCTTTTCTTTCCATATAAAGCTTCAGTTACTGTTTAATTTTACCTGAATTCATATTTTGAAAAATTAATCAGTGTTCTGGAAAATGAATTGGTATTTTTTCTCAAGTTTGTGGTACATGCTTATTAATTCTGACAACATAAAGATTACTATGCAAACCTCTCCAGACTCCTGGAGACTGTGATTTGCATAACCCTGGAAACAGTGTGGTCCCCGACTTCAGTAAATGGCAAAAATGTCTCCCTATGTTGTTGGTATCACATTGCCATCAGCAGGCTACAAAATTCTTGTGCAAAATTCCCTAACACACTAGTTGGTGGATTTTTATATTTCAGCATTACATAAGCTGATTACAATAGTCAAATTCATGCCAGAATTAATCAACAGATTAAACCTGTTCTCTTGCTGGATATTGTTTCCTGTACTTGAAAGCCACTGGCTGCACATAAAGTACCTAAAATGCAGTGTCTGGCAGTTCTGTTTGGTTATTTTGGCTTTTGGTTACATGATCAAAATAATTCCCAAGGCCTTTGCGAATTGAGAATTCAGCTTTATGGCAGGATAGCTTTTTGTCCAAGAATCCTGTTTCTTGAATATCTAAGGACTGTAAAAGGAGGGAATTTTTTTCTAGTGTGAATTTTTAGTATAAATCCCCTTATTTATCTTTCAAGTATAGTTACTTTTATATTATGGGTTTGAAGATGAATCTCTGAGCTAAAATAGTTTTAATAGAATATTTATTGCAGCAGTAGTCATCAGGAATTACTGAACTTCATACCTTGAAGCTTAAGCATCTCCTTAGTTGCCCCATTGAGTTAGTAAAGAGAAAGTGTGGTAATGTAAAGATACCTTCAAAGCTTTTGTGTCCTTTTGCATCCTCTCAGGATGAGTTAAGTGAGGATGTTATGAAGGTGTTTCTGACACTTTGAAGAAATTCTGTGTTCTTTTAGGGAGGTTAGGGCTTTTTTTAAATGTTTTTTTCTCTTCTGACAACTAGGTGTTTGATGAAAGAGCAGCAAACTTTGAAAACCATGCTGCTAGACTGGGAGCTACAGCAGAAAAAGCAGCTGCAGTTGGAACTGCCAATAAGACTACTGTGGAGGGCATTCAGGCAACAGTGAAATCAGCAAGGGAACTCACCCCACAGGTGCTTGCTGGGTTTGAAGGGCTGGGGATGACTTCTGGGGAATTTTCCTTGTGCTTCTGTTCTCAAAGAAAGTTAATACCAACAAGGAACATAGTGCTGACACTCTTAAAAGGAGAATGGCAAATATTTCTATACACTATACTACAAGTAGATAAAAATGATCAAATAACATATTTTATTTTTCAACTCTTGGACAGAAATGTCTGGGTCTTACACTTGAAACAAAATGATTTTGTGGCTTAGTAAAATATGTAAAAATGCTCTTCTTTTTTCCCCAAAATAAACTTCTATGTAAATGTTGGTAGTGTAATAAGTATTGTATTTTAGTGCTTTCAAGAGTTGTTTATAAGATAAGTTAGTACATAATTGAAGTTCCAGAAAAAAGTACATGCACTTTTAGCTAATTTCAGAAGTATGGTAGATCTTCAAGGAGCTAGATGCTGCACTAGAATTAATGAACTAGGTTTTCAAATGTGGAGCTACGCATCCAGTCCTGAAAAAACAAATGCATTTTCAAGAATGTGCTTAATGTTGATGTGTACTGATAATTAAAAATGTCTTCTGTTGGCAGGTAGTATCAGCAGCTCGTATCCTCTTGAGAAATCCTGGAAATCAAGCTGCTTATGAACATTTTGAGACCATGAAAAACCAATGGATTGATAATATAGAAAAAATGACAGGTAAAGTAGGAATTTTTGTTGAAGAGCCTACCTGTGGCTAAGTAGCTTGTATAGATTTTTCTCCATGCTGTTTGGAGTGATGAAACGTGCAAAGAATAATGACAGTTTAAAATTAAATTAAGAAGTGGGAATGTTCTCTCTGACTCCAGGAAGATGTATATGTTACAGAATATACAAAATAGCTGGCTTCTTATTTGTTAATGCTGAGCTGTAGAGGAGCAAATCCTGCTTTAGTTATTTTTGGGAAAATCTGTATACCATCATTTCTTATTGCAGTTGCTATTCTAGCAATATATCACTGTGACAACTTGAGGCTTTATTCTGTATAATCTTGGCATATTGAAATAGGACAGATAAGTAACTGAAGGAAAGAAAACCTGTTCAAAATATTGTAACAGTTTGATGAATAAAGAGAAGAAGACAAAGCTACTGATCCTGCTGAGGCACTGAAATGTTTCAGTCCTTCCCAGGTGCAGATCCTTTTGCACTGACCTGCTGAGCAGCTGACTGCTCCTCCTTCATCCCAGTAATTAGATCCTGAGTATTTTAAATCTCACTTCCTTGTCACTATGAATCATCCCTATGTAAAAAGCACAGCCAGAGGGATATTTCCTTTGGAATGAATGGGGGAGTACAAAAAGTACTGAGTATGCTTAAATAAATTTGGTGTGAAGAAAGAATCTCTGCTGCATATACTGTGTATGCCAGTTCTTGACTGAAACAACATTCCATGGTAGAGGAATAAGAGCTTGGGTCATCATTAACAAGCTTCACCATGGTAACCCTCACATAGGTACAATGGAATCACAAGTTAAACTGCAGTAGTACTTTGGTTTGATTTCCATGCCCTCTTCTGCTCTTCCCCTGACCCCAGTTTTAAAATACTTTTTTGCTTTTGAACTATCTCTAGAATACCAAATATTGTGATCCACAGATGAAACTAGAATATTAATGTATTTAACTTTTATTCTAGGGTTGGTGGATGAAGCCATTGATACTAAATCTCTGTTGGATGCATCAGAAGAGGCCATTAAGAAGGACCTGGATAAATGTAAAGTTGCAATGGCCAACATGCAGCCTCAGATGCTGGTAGCTGGTGCCACCAGCATTGCCAGACGAGCAAACCGCATCCTGCTGGTCGCAAAACGGGAGGTGGAAAATTCCGAAGACCCGAAATTTCGGGAGGCTGTTAAAGCAGCCTCTGATGAGCTGAGCAAAACTATATCACCCATGGTAATGGATGCTAAAGCTGTGGCAGGCAACATTTCTGATCCCGGTAAGGATTCAGTCAGCTCATTTAAAATGTGCCTTTTATTGACTGGAGATGATGTGATGTAGTGCTCAGTTTTTCTTATACAGCTGTGTATCTCCTTTTATGTAAATATGGTGTACACTTGCATCTCAGAATGAGGAAATTAAGCTCACACCATTAACTGCTGCATCCTGCTGTTCTAAATTGTAATCAAAAGCCTTTGGCATATTCGAGGGAAAAAGATTCAGCATTCTAGTATGATATGTGATTTCATGTTCTTAATTAGAAGCATTTGTTACTAGTTTAAAGTAATACTACTTTATATAAAGAAAATATTATGTAATTTTTTGATTCTAAAAGTTGTTCAGGGAATTACTTTGGCTATTGATAGTGATTATTATTCAGCCTAGGCTTTATTGTGTGCATGTTGCATGTGACACTAACATTTCAAGCATACAAGTCTGCTATAAACAACTTGGTATTTTTTAAATACACATGTAAGTGTACTTGGCACACTACATTATAGATATAATTTTTGGGGGTAGTGTTCTAAGTATTACCAAGTTCTATTAAATTGTTATTAAACTAGCATTGGAATTTTTGTTCAGGTTTGCAGAAGAGTTTCTTGGATTCTGGATACAGAATTCTGGGAGCTGTGGCCAAAGTCAGAGAAGCCTTCCAGCCTCAGGAACCAGATTTTCCTCCTCCTCCTCCTGACCTCGAGCACCTTCATGTAAGTGTAGGTAGTTTGTAATAAAATACACAGTTGTCATTGATGTGTGGATTACACTGAAATTACATAAGTATATTATTTTTCCTTAGAAATAAAAGGTATTGTCTGGCCAGCCATGCATACAAGCAGCCTCAAGTCTAAAAAATATCAATACAGCATTCAAAAGGGAAGATGAAAACACGGTATTTTCTTTAACAGGAAGCACTTGAAAAACTGGAAAAAGACTTGAGGTCATACAGGCATATCTTGCCATGACAGCATTGTTTGCTCACTCTTTGCTCTGTTTCACTGCACTCAAGAAAGTGTTTGCCTTCCTTAGCTGACTGACGAGCTCGCTCCTCCGAAACCACCCCTGCCAGAGGGGGAGGTTCCCCCGCCTAGACCACCACCACCTGAAGAAAAGGATGAAGAGTTCCCAGAGCAAAAGGCGGGAGAAGCAATCAATCAGCCCATGATGATGGCTGCTAGACAGTTGCATGATGAAGCTCGGAAATGGTCTAGCAAGGTAAGAATTTGTTAGAAGCATTTTGTGCTAATTTTAATTTTTTTAATTGTGCTCTTTTTATTTTCAGGATCAGTATGTCTCATCTTATGACAGTGTCTTTCACAGACTAAATAGTAAAAACACTGATGTAGGAGGAATTAGAAACCCATTCAAGATCATAGTGAACTAGGGTCAACAATACTTAGAATTTCTAGACTGCTTTATTAACATACCCCTGGGAACACAAATATGCTCTGTATGGTAAGCTGTTTGTGATCTTTGGTGCTGGTATTGCCTAGAGAGTCACTAATCCCTATGCTTGTACTGTATTGAATTGACTTTGAAAAGTCTATGGAAAAGTCCATATGGATGTTGCAGATGCCAGCTGCAGAAATCGTGACCTGGTTTGTCTTAATTCTGGAAGAAGCTGCGAGGTACTTTGCAGTTAATCTGATGCGTTTATTATGGGAAAAATGACCAAATTGGTGGCCTGGTCTCATTCTTTTTTTGGAGTGAGTCACATTGGCTATTAAGGCTGAAATTCTGAATTTCCGTCCCATTTCAGTGCTATGAAGAACTGTGAATTTGCCAGTCTCATAAATGCTAGTATCACTTTTTGCTTTTCTTTTCTCCCTACTTCCTCCAAGAGCTACATTTTTTCTCTGGCAGAAGCTGAGTGCTGAGTAAGAACTTCAGAGATTTAGGCTTCTGCAAGTGTAAATTTAAGGGTTAGAATTTGGCTTTTATAATCTCTCCCTTTCTCTTCACTAAATTTAGGTGGTGAGTAGGAGATGATAAAATTGAATAGCTTACAGAGTCAGCTTCAGTGCTTTGAGCTGAAGGAACATCTGTTTTGGAAGCACAGATAAAATAAAAAAGAAGTTTCTGCAAATCTCTTTGAGTGTCTTTTATCCAAAACCCAAAACTATTTTCCCCATACTTCTGGATGTAGCAAACATATTTTTATATTACTAAAGAGACACTACTAGAATTTATTAGTGATCTCAGAAGGTAATTTTGAGGCTAAAAGCTTTTATTTCAGTTTTCTAAAAGTGTTTTGATGTTGGAATCCCAGAACTGGTAATTTACCAATACTGAGTAGGTAAAAAAATGCTTTTACCACATATATACACTATATGCATTCTAAAATAGTGCAAAGCCAATCAGCAGACCTTAAAACTCCTTGACTATGAAAGACTTCCAAGCTTAGTGGCTTTAGATTATAAAACACTGTATTCATTGCTGGTTCTTTCATTTGAGACTAACAGACCAGTAAGTCAGCCTGACAATTGTCTTTCCAATTCTTTTTTAGCAATATCATTTTGGCAATAGGAGCTCAGTTATTCTCACAGTGTGTTTTGAGAGAAGAAGTTATAAAACACTTCTGTAGTCTCTGAACTCACCTGATGGGTTGGAAGAGGGATTGATGGACAGTGCTACTGAGGAATATGGGCTAGATCTGGAAAAACAGAACTATAAGGTCTTGCTTATATGAAGTCCCAACAGACTGTGTGTCAACTGTCTTTTGCTTTTTGCTGATCACAGTCCACTGGTACTTTACGTGTAGTAAAGTGGGAGGAGTGGGTGAACAAGTACTTAGTCTTTAAAAAATGTTGATAACATTGTTCATTCTTCTAAGAATGAAAATCTGTTTTTCTCCTTTACAAAAGCTGCTCTTCACTGAGTGGATTCTGGGCTTTCATGTACTCCAGTTCTCTCATGGAACACCAGTTAAACAATGTCTATTGCTTTAATTTCCCTGGCTTCCTCCTCATTTGGATAAATCAGAAAATGAGGGACATTTGGATACTTTTCATTAGATTAAGACTTAAATAAAAGCTGCCTTTGAAGATGAGTTGATTTGGCCTTACAAGTGCTGGAAGTTCCAAAATTCCTGTATGTTGTTGTTGACAAAGATGGGGCTTTATTTCTAGAAAAGACTGTATCTTAAGCAAAACACAATTGCAAATGCACAATTTTTGGTAAGGGTATCTTACTTGGTATCTTAATTTATCATACTTGGCTTTAATTGAATAAATACAGTAGTAAACTTGTAGACTACTTTTGTATTGAAATATTGCTGTATTATTAATACCTATATTGTTATACCTCTTACCTCTTCCTTGAGAACTTCTCTAACATAATTTATTTGCTTGAACTCCCTTTCTGTTTTTTCTTTTTGAAGGTAATGGATACAACATACCGTGGCAAAGCAGTATCATATGCTTTATAATCCTCTTTTTTAATTAATTCCATTTCAGTCTTCTTTAAGAACTGTAATATTCACAGTATTCGTGGCAGTCAACATCACGTCATCTTTTTTGAACCCTGTGTTGCTCTTTTACATGTTCTGTGTGGTACCTCAGTACTTGCTTCTACAGTGTCTTCCATCCCATCTCTTTTCATAGTCTACAGCAAGCAGTGTCAGTGGCTTTTCTGCTGCTATCTGCTCTTATCACACGTATGAATGTGCTTCCATACAAAGCTTTGTATCTGCACAAATATCACAGTCATCAGCTGCTGTGCCTGCTCCTGTGCAGTCAGAACAGCTTCCATTGAGACAGAAAGGCCATTCATTTCATTGTTGACCTGCCAGTAAAATGTTGTTCTGTGGGTCAGCCTCTGTCTACAGAAGCTGAATGCTCAGATGGAAAATGTTGCTCCATATTTGAATTATAACTTCTTAATATTTTTGGTAACTTTGGTTCACAGGTGAACTGTTTGTTTCCTTCTGCTAATCTTGTATTCCTTCCCCTCCTCCCCTTGACCTGATCCTAGAGCTGCCTTGTCAGATCCTGAGAGGCCAAGAGGATGTTTGGGTCACTAAAACTGCTCAGTTTGTGCTCTTCTACCAAATTCTGCTTCTTGTACTAACTGTCCCCTGTTTCTCCACCCTTGCTGCCACCTGCAAAGCCTGATGTGACTGTGATTAATGAAGCGGCTGAGGCTGGTGTAGATATAGATGAGGAGGATGATGCAGATGTTGAATTCACTCTCCCCTATGACATTGAAGATGATTACGAGCCTGAGCTGCTGTTAATGCCAACCAATCAGCCCGTTAACCAGCCCATTCTGGCTGCTGCTCAGTCTCTACACCGGGAAGCAACCAAGTGGTCTAGTAAGGTACTCCTGAGTCCCGGGGACTGATCCGCGTGCATCTGGCCACTTGGAACGTTGACACATTTGCATCACTCTTGATCCCTGCTGGGCCCTGCCATCCTGAATGAATAAGGGTGTCTGCACTTCATTTTAAGGACTGAAAGTGGCTTCACAAATTTGCTAGATCTGTTTGCCAGTGCCGGATTGAAGCTTGATTGGGGTCACTTATTAATATTCAAAGACTTCCTCTCCCTTTGCATCTGCCTGGTCTTCTTTGTTATGGCAGTCTTGAGATTTTAATAGGGATTGTCTTCCTCCCCTTTGGTTCCTTTTTCCATTCATGTGCTACCTGGGAAGCCATGGTTAATGGTTTCCTAATGACTTCCGGATGCAGCAGAGTTACAGAATTCAAGAAGTCATTTAAGGTGTCTATTGTGCTTGGCCTCAATTGATGCCGCCAATTAACATCCCTTCCAACAAGGAATGGCTTTGTATGGCAGTGTTTATGGAAGAGACTGCCTGACTGCTGGCTTGCACTGGGCTGTATTGCAAATGCTGGTCTTGAGAGAATTCTTTTCTGAAGCTGCACTGAATGCTGTTAGCTGCTGGACTGAGATCCTGTCTATATGAAACCAGTGGAAATCTAATGAGGTTCAGACATTCACAAGTAGCCTGTCTTCTGTCTAAGCACAAATGTTTGCAAGACTGGGCACTTTTCATAGCATGCTGCAAAAAATAAGGTTGGTGTTCCATAACAAACAAAAATCAGGGGAGTGTGCATATGTATGTGTGTGTGTATACTTACATAGATAGTTATACTAAACCATTTTAATAAAAAGGGCTTTAAAAATGTTCTTGTCCTTTTCAGATTCTGGTGCTTGGATAACTTGTTAGACACTGATCCTTCTACATGAAAACATGGAAAAGCTTTGTGTTATGTCATTTATATCCTAACTGGTTATAGTAGCAAACTGCTTAGCTAATAGGTCACGGTAATGAACAGTTCAGCTGTTTGGGTCACTGTATCTGTAAAATGCCTGAGATATCATCTTGAACTCGCAGTGAGTCACGGAAGTGTGTACACAGGGTAGAGGATACCTTGGCTCAGCTGGGTTCTCACTGGGTACCCCTTGCTCTGAACTTCATTGGTCATTATCTGTGGGATTATTCCAGGGAAAGCGTGTACTAATACTTAAACTCACTCTGCTGCTATTTCATCCTCACCAAAGGAATGCTTCAAAGCACCAAATAGTTCTCTTTTGACTAACAACTTTCTATGAAAGGGAGTAAGATAAATACACTAAATGTACTGACGAACTACTAACAAGGAATCAGCTAGGTCTGCTTTCCCTTGCACTAGGTTTCTCTTTGGAACAGTATATAAGAAATGGGTTTGCCTTGGTCACAATTAATTCACATATCAAATATTTCTCAGATGTATTTCTGTGACTCTAAATTTTGATGTACAAGGAATCTTGATTTTAATATAAGAACTATCGCTAGATTATCTTTTGATAATCCATATTCTTCCCTCCTGGAGGCTTTATTTTAAAGGGAGAGATTGTATCAAAAAAGATTTATTTTCAAGGAATAATTTTTTAAAAAGTAAAAGTTGCATTTCACTTCCACGTTACTGATGACAAAAGTTGTATGTGTCAGATTCTTTTCCATTTATTCTTTAGCATTATTAGCAGCATAGCCGGTGCTTTAACAACTTCAGTTTCAGATGCCACTGAAAATTCCATGCTCAACTGTTTCATGACAACAGGTTGTTTAGCATATTTTTTTTTTACTTTAAAAGAAGTCTTTTTTTGGGGAAAATCTGGAATTTCAAACACTAATAACATGCTTTATCCTAAAATCTAGTCATCAGAGCAGTAGCTCATTCCATGGACAAACTAACACTTTACAACTTCTTTTTCAGTTTTGAAGTGAGCTTTTTTCCCGAGTGTTTAGAAAAAAAAAAGTCAGAAACAAGTAGTTAGTACAGCTCTTCCCTGTTCCTTGAAGAAACCCGTTCTGTGTTCACAAGCGCTTCTTCCTCCCTTAACGAGGAGCGTTTCTGCGGAGCGGCGAGGTGCCGGCGGGAGCAGTGACTGTGTCGTTCCGTGCAGGGCAACGACATCATCGCGGCGGCCAAGCGCATGGCGCTGCTCATGGCCGAGATGTCGCGCCTGGTCCGAGGCGGCAGCGGCAACAAGCGCGCGCTCATCCAGTGCGCCAAGGACATCGCCAAGGCCTCCGACGAGGTCACCCGGCTCGCCAAGGAGGTGGCAAAGCAGTGCACGGACAAGCGCATCAGAACGAACCTCCTGCAGGTACCGGGGCTGCTCGCATGCTGCCTTTGCTGTGCCTCTCTCAGCGGCCATTGTGCCAAGCATGGCTATCTTCCCTTGCCTTGGAAGGTTTTGTCAGGGTCTGTGTTTTTTTAGATCCCATGGGAATATATATATATATATATATTTATGTGAACATATATTCTGTAAAGTTAGAATTTGATGTCAAAAGAACTTCTGAGAAAATATTGTGCTATAAGTACTGACATGTCCTAAGTCTGCGTTGTTTTGTATTTCATTCACTCATTCCTTTACATCAAAGAATAGTACCAGAAATGCAACAATTCTAAATTTTTTTAGTCTCGGGCAAATATATGTATATGTATATATATATGTGTATATATATATATATATGTGTGTGTCTATATATATATGTATGTATGTATGTATATCTCATGCTATTCCTAACCAATCGGACATTTGAGGAATATCAGGAAGAACGGAAAAATGTCATCTCCATCCCAAATATTCCCAAAGCAAGTAAAATAAGATTCAAATATCCTACCAATATTTATCAGATAGTCTTGAAGGTTGTAGGATCATCTCTATGCTCATTCATTTTCTAATAGTAAAATAAAATAAAAAAATTTATCTGAAGAAAATGGATGCATCATGTGTTGGTTCAATTTACAATATGAAGTGGTTTTTATCCCTGTTACTTAGGTCTGTGAGCGAATCCCAACCATCAGTACACAGCTGAAAATTCTCTCCACTGTCAAAGCTACCATGCTGGGCAGAACTAATATCAGTGATGAAGAGTCGGAACAGGTAAGGGATGTAAAGACTGATGGTAGCATGGAATTGTTGATCACAAATATACAACCTGTTCTAGCAGATGTGTTCTGGGAACTTTTTGTTGAAGCTCACCTCAGCTGTTTAGAGAAGATAACTGTAGTAGAGCACCTTGCTTTCTGGCTCAGATGCTACTCGGGTTCCAATTTTGTGATGAACAATTTGTCAATCTCCTGCTTTGCCCAGTAAAAAGCCAAGGGAAGGAGTCGCCACCGCAGACTGGACCTGGGAGGGGCAGGGGCGCCCTCGGGTGGATTCCAGGGGAAACGTTTTTTTTCCTAACATTATCTCGAGTCCCCTGCAGCTCAGTTACCTTCCAAATGCATCTTTTCAGGAGAAATCTCGCAGCTTTGGCTTCTGAGAGAGGTTATTCTACTTAGTGACATTAAGGCTGTATTCAGATTTTGCACAAATACAAGGTGAGGAATGGGAAAGTTTAGTTTTGAGTCGGGATAATGCTGGTTCCCAGAGTTACTTCAATTGTATTTTCATAGTTTCAGGCAACAGACTTAATATATCTGTACTGGGAGTTTTTGTGAACAAAGAGTGTTGATGCTGCTGTCCTAATCATGGTACTTACTGATATATTGGAAATTCTTCTTTTTCTTGACAGGCAACTGAGATGTTGGTTCATAATGCCCAGAATCTCATGCAATCTGTGAAGGAAACTGTGAGAGAAGCTGAAGCAGCATCCATTAAGATAAGAACAGATGCTGGATTCACTCTTCGCTGGGTCAGAAAGACCCCGTGGTATCAGTAAATACTTGCCACATTAGTATTGTTTTCTGTAACATAAAATGCCTTTTTTTTTTAAACAGAAGAGATATATTAACAGCAGAAGGTGCTGTATACATGAGCTTAAGATTAGCTTATGCTAATGCCCCATTCTAAGGGTATGAATTATAAGATAATGCATTTCAAATGTCTTTGGAACACATTTGATATACAACACCTCTAATTTGCTACCAACAGTAGACAGTTATTATATTTAATTTTTTTTTTTTTTTTGCTTTTCAAGATTCTCTTGGTGAATTCTGTACTTCCAGAAGCACATTTCATTTATGCACTGCATATTCCAGTAGTTTCCATGTGATGATCTAAAACATGGACCTCACTTTAAGCTTGTCTTGAGAGTTTAGGACACTTGGTTACTTGGCAGTTTTTTAGGGACAGTCATTGACACAGAAACATTCAACTTCTCAACAGGATTTTATCTGGCTATTCTAAAGCCATGCAGAAATGATGGAAGGTGTGGGGTTTTTGATTAAAAGAGGGAAGGTGGGGCAGCAGAACAGTTGTAAACTGAGGATTAAAACTCCATGTCTGAAATGCTTTTTGCTTTTAATTCTTGCCTGGCAACAGTACTTTAACAGAAACTGGAGCTGTCTCTGTTCCCCTCCTGTCACCCTGTAGGTAGGCATTCCAGAACTCTTGTACTGTACTGAAAGGTTTTGCAGATTTTTAGTGGCACACTGTTGACAGCTTGAGCCTTATGGCTGGAGACCTTAAATCATGGAACTCTTTCTTTGCTCAATTCAGCAATGTACTGAGCTGAAAAATCCTGGTTCTGTTAACTTAGATACATGTCCAGGACCAGAAAATGCCACATGCTGGCTCTTTCTTTTTGAAAACCAAATGAGCACATGGAATTACTGTTATTTCCCTCTTCCCTCCATCTAATGTTATTCCAGCCGCTCAAGGTGAAAATTAAAAGATCAATATATTCAGTTTAAAAATACCTTTAGCCTCACTGTTCTTCTTTCCAACAATGCATAAGCTTCTTGAAACCTGAGCTCTGCAGGGACATGAAACCCTCTTTAGGTAAGCTGGTGCCTACCAGCAAATGGTGGTTCCCAATGCTGCACATACCTCATTATTTTTACTGCTTGGAGTTTGGAGTCTCAAAACCCTTTTTTTAAGTGAATTGAACAAAGTGTTACTGTATCTTAAAAAAAAAACTCAAACAAAATGACAACAATAAAACCCCCCCAACTCCCTCCTCTTAGTAAAATAGATTTATGATGTTTTATCCTTCCATAATTGAATATGGCTTCATATATATATACATCTATTCATACCTGTTCATTTAATTGCCCTATGGAAAGGCAAACGTGAGTTTCTTCCTTTGCAAGGAATACTTGCAGACTTTTGCCCAAATCAGCACTGACCTCGTAATACCCTCTTAATTTGCTGAGAATTATTGCACAATCAAACCACCTTGAATAGAAGTGTCCTTGGGGAAAAACTTCTCAGTCTTAACAGCTCAAAGGAAGGGACACAGCACACTCAGCTGTTCTCTACCTGCCTGCAACAGTTATTCTGTGCTTGGACTTTGTCCCCTCCACCCCCTTCATTGCACTGTTATCTAAAAAGGGAAGTTAAACTGTTGATAATACAACTGTCTCAAACTGACCTCAGCAAGAGAAGGCGTGTGTTCTTCTTCAATCTGTTCCTTGTGTCTGGGTATCATTTAATATTTGGTACTTAGGATCTTTCCTTAGTACTCTCTTCTTGCAGTTACCTGCAACAGGAAGAGGAAGGAAGGGGTGCCAGAGCCTTAACCTGGATGCATTTGGTTGGTTTATATCAAATCTTTAGCATAATTTTAATGTAGTAATTTCTATTTAATAGTACATAACACTGAATACGTAGGGATTATTTTAAAGGGATTTTCTAAATAGTCTTCCTGTATTGCTTTTCAATGCTCCTCACATCCCCTCATCCTGCTCCTGCCATCCAGGCTTCTCTGTGAGATTTTTTTTTTTTAATTATTATTATTTTAGCATCACTGTTTAGTTGCTTGAATGATATTAATGCAATATTACTAATGCCTTTAATACATAATTGTTTATGCCAAAGATCACTTTTTGTTTTTTGAGGAATGTTTGCAGGAGAATTACGAATCATGGTTGCCTTTGATATTCTTCCAGAATGTTTGCTCTAAGTTCTCGAACTGTTTATAGAAGCTGAGATACTTGACCACCTTATGCAATTACTGCATTTTTGAACACTATTGGTCTTCAGTCCTGAAGTGCAGCAAAAATTTGAACATGACCATGAATGTCACTTAGAAATGTTTTACCACTATAAAACTTTGTTTATAAACCAAAATGTATTGTATAGTCTAATGTTTTCAACCTTTCTTTGGTTCTGTTAAAAACAATAAAAATGCATTTGTACAAAAATCAGCTTCTGAGTGTTAATTATAGCAGCAGTGGATGATGCTGTAACAAGAAGAGCAGCAAAAAGCAAAAGCCTAAAGAAGAGTTGTTTCTACATGTTCTGAACAGAAAGAAACTGTAGTTTCTCAAATAGGAGATTAAACAAAGGCTTTTTTTGTCTTTTGTCTTTGTCAAAGTAGTAATTAAAGAATTTACTGGAAGCTGTGTTCAGTGGGAGAGAACAGGAGATTTGCCTGAGACCTGACAGTGATCTGCTGTATTGTGAAAACTTAAAATGGGGTTGGCCTGGTCCTGTCAGTAGGGAAGAACTGCTACTCTGACCAGCATCTTGTTAATGTGACTTTTACTACTTAAACTGAATGCAAGGGTGATGAGTAGGAAACCCCTGCTATATTTCCTTCTCTCTGTCACTGTTAGAATGTCTTACAAACACTTTTTGTTAAAAATTTCTACCAGCACATAATGTTCTGACTTGTTGGAACCAATGTTTACTGATACTGTAGGACCAAACACAGCCCCATAGTCCTACAGGGCACCTGGTACTATTTTACCCATTTAGTAATAATGGGTAAAATTAAGAGTTTTGTACTGTTCACATTTCTCTCCACATCTGAAAGAAGATGAGACCCTGACAGGCAACCACCTTGGTCAGCACTCCCAGAGCTGGACATGAGGAGAAGGGGAGATCAAAACTTGGCATGTAATTCCTTGCTAATGCTACAGTCCGATTCCCTAAACTCTACTCTTCAGAGAAATGCTGGTACATTATTTTTTTTGAACAGAACAGGAACACAGGCCCCCTTCTGCAGCTGAGCTTCCTGTGTTTGGAGGTACAGAAGGAACCAGCACATAGACAAGAAAAGGTAGTGGCCTCACGCACCTGCAACCATTTCCTTGACAAAACACATCTCCATGCCTAGACTGGTTTCCTAAAGGTGAGTGCAGTTCTTGCTGACGGTGAGTTGTGGTGATGAGCTGGGCCTGTTCAGTGACTGTGGGAGGCAGCACGGCGTTGGGACTGGAGCTCTGACACTCCTTTATGTCCTAGCTCAGGAAGGGTGCCAGCTCTGAAAGGCCACGGGGCAGCATTTCCAGGCTGCTAATGCAGGGAGCAGCTCCAGCTACTCAGCTTGGGATGTTACCTGCTACCTCTGAAGACAAGATTTCTTCTACAAGTACAGTAACTGAAGGATGTCATTTGCTGAAACACAGAGTGCTGGTTCTTCATCGTGCTGTTTTATCTACTGTAATTTTAGAAATTCAAACTGGTTGTTTATGGCCAAGTTTACCCTAATGTTATTACTGAAGTTACAAATAAGAGACTGTATGTCCATTTCTTTCCTTACTGACAGGGTTCAGATGGATTTCCTCTCCTCGTTCCAAACTGGATCATTTTTGTCCCAGTACTTGAAACTTTGACTAAGTAACTTTGGTTCCTAGTCTTCATCTGAAGTAAAGCTAGTACCTACTCACTGATTTGTAAGCCAAACAGGTTAGACAAACAAAGGGTCTCCAGTATCCCATCCTTAATACTGACCAAATGCATGTTTTGGAACCTGATAGCTACTCTGGAGCATGTATTGGTTTAGAGAGATGGTTTTGTTGATGTATAACAAGTTCAGTCAGCTTTGCTCTGAGTGTTGCGCCTTTGAAATATCATAAATAAAACAGTTGTCCTCCATTTAAAAATAAGAAATATGAAAGGGACCTTACTTACTGTGTTAGTAACAGGCTTTTAAAACTCTTTAAGCAGCTGCACAGTGACCAAGTTCAGTAAAGATACAGCAAATAGTCATTGTTTAATAGTGTATCAGATGCCTCCTGCTTAAGAGCACCATGAATCGTTTACAAGAGCACGAACATTTCGTAAGGTGAGACATTTGCAGTGGAGTTCCCTTTATTTCAGAACATTAAAGCACACAACCATTAAATACACTTGACACTTCTACTGTGCTATCTAAAAAGCTACGCTCGAAGGTACACACTGCACAGACCTGGTGGCATCCACTTCAAACAAATGGAACATCTAAATCAAAGCAAAGGCTTCACATAAAAAATATCTTACTCTCTGCAACTGTATTCTTAAAAAAAATGATGGGGATGATGTGATTGAATGGAAAGAAAGTGGATTACTGAAGCAACAATCACCTCCTAGATTTAATGCAGGATGTTATTTTTATCTGCTCATCTGCAGACAGCAGAAATGAAAGCTGATTAAGGCAAATGCTTCTTAAGAAAGGCAATTTCTTGTAAACAACACAGAAATTTTTTTTTACTTCCTCAGAAGCTTCTTCAGGAGTGACACTTGCAATGTCCCAGGCCCTGGGGGACCCCTGCCCCTCTCACTGCTGCTCTCTGGTTCTGAAGGGATTACGTGTTGCTTTGTGGAATGCCAGCTTGCAGCTGGCTGTGGGTGGAGCTGAGCTTTCTTTGCAGGTGGCTGCAGCAGGAACACATACCACTGGAAGACTTTTCCAGTGGCCTGTCTGGCCTTCAGAATGTGCTTGACCTCAGGGCTTTGGTATCTGACTGGCAGTGTATCTGTGGGTTGCCCATATCAAACTATTCACCAGCACAACAATTCAGTAAAAAAAGAGTGAAAGTGTAATAGAAAAAAAGTACCTTATTTTAAAGCCATATTAAGAAAAACTAAGCTATGCTTTCATTTTAAGAGCTGCTGTGCACAAATGCTTTGATCCCAAACTAATCAGTGTCTATTAATTAATTGGCACCTAACCAACATAAGTCACTAAGCAGTCAAGTTTTTTTAAGGGGAATTTCCTCTTAGCATCTTCTCATGTCCTGACTTGGAATTTTCCTGCTTTTGTAATGTATTTGACACCTTTAAAAGGCTTGTATTTTTCTCCATACATGTCTAGACGATTCACTTTCAGTCCTGAAAAAAGACAGAGACAAGTACAAAGTTAAAAACAGGAATCACAGCAGTCTGATTAGAAATCTGGCTGTCTTGAAAGCACTTTAGGATTGGTTAGGAAGCTTGTTTTCCTTTCTTTCACAAGTTCATCTGGTTCGGAGTGGCAGGTGAGAACATTCTTGTCACCTAATCTTAGCTGTCTTGGTAGGGCAACACCTTATTTCTCTTCTACTCCATAAGCCAACATCCTCCTTCCAAGAGATCAACTATGGAGCAACTGAGTCTATCTTCCACAGCTCCTGTACACTGCACTCCTTTCTGATCATGGAGATGAAGCTAAGACAAGTTTTAGAATTGTTTTCACTCCCAGTTGTAATTGCAAGAACCAGCAATCCCTCTGCTGTTTCCTGAGGAATGCCAGTAGCTATTAATTACCTACAGCTTCAGATTGTTCCGTGCTTTCTCACAGGTCCATTATCTTTGGCATCCAGCCACTGGACCAGCTCTATCTTGCTAGATTTAAACTAGTTTAGGAGGAAGCTGCAGGACTCTGTTCTTACTCTGTTCTTTACTCCAGATAGTTTAGGGGCCAATACCACCATAGCCTGGTACCTATCCAGAAAGGTACCACTTGTACTACCACCAGCTCTCATCAACTGCCTTCAGTCACCCCCCTCCTCCACCTCTCTGAATGCAAGTTCTTGCATTGTTAGGGCCTTAATCCTGAAAAGCTTACTTGGAGAAGCACTTTACACAGGGACAACTTACATGATTTAAGTGTTTGCAGACTGACGTCTTGTCTGCTTTATATTTACTTTTGCACTTAGCCTATAGACTTCATTCTGCTTTTATTTGCAGATTGTTTCAAAGATGAAAAACTAACGAGTTCCAGAAGGAATGAGTAAGAAGGGCATTCTTCAAAATGAATGCATTTTTATGACCGCTAGAAAGAGCTTTAGTGGTACAAGGCTAAAGCATGTCAGGAGCAGCACACTAAATCATCATCCATCAGTCTTCACTAAAAGGATACATTTTTGCATGTTTAATGCAGCAGTCAACAAAGAAAAATCTATTCTGTATACTTCTCACAGTCTTTAATGAGCAAATAATTGGGAATTCGCAATTCCTAGCAAAGAAATCTTCCAGCAAGGGTAACTGTCAGGTTTGGGTAAATCAGACTTTATCATTTTGGACAAAGCTGACTTCAGATCTGCACCTCCAAATAAATGATTAATAATTTCCCACTTCATTTCCTACACCAACTTGTTCTGCCAGCACCAATTTCATGTAATACCCCCCACTCACCTGAAATTGCAAGCTGTTGTATCTTAAACTGGATGTTTAAACTTGGGTTCTCCTCTGGCTTGGGAGCTCCAGACTGCAGGTTCACTATGCCCTTCAGGTTTGGTAGCTTTTGAGGGGTAATTTTGCCCACATCCCATGTTAGCACCTTGTCAGGAAGGAGAGAGTAGTAGTAGTAGCATTCTAGGAAACAACCTATGAGGTCAAGTTTATGTCCAGCTTTTAGTTTGCAGGCTGGGTACAAACAGCAGCCTGTGAGCCCTGAGCATGCCCTCACTGGCTGGGAGAGGGCTCCTGCAGGTATGGGGTGTTTTTTCTCACCCTGTCAGTGTGGGTCTGTGCACTGAGAACATCTCGTTCCCTTTGCTAAGCACAGCTGACCCTGATGTCTGTTTGGGTCAGCTGGATCTGTGAAGCCAAGACAGTAGCCAGCACAAAGACCATAGAAACTTAAACACAAGGATGAAGAGGGCAAGGCACTGGACCAAAGGAGATTGTCTAAACCAGACTAACTTTCTCAAGGCTCACTTGTTTGCCATTGATTCTTACACTCATTGGAGCAATGTGGAACCAAGCAGGCCCTCTACTCACCCACAAGAGGTGGTTTGTTTGTTCCTATCATAAAGTCATAAATGCAGAAAGACCTCAATTCTCTATGCTTTTAAAAATTTTTGCAGTTTCAATGCACCTAGTTATCCCAGCTCTTGATAAAAACACAGTAAAATTTATTTCTACAGAGAGAAAAGCACACCTTAAGATTTTTTGTTGGTGCTTTTATTTTAAAAAGATCAAGGTCTGTTGTTTTTGAAACAAAATGCTACTTGGAGAGCTTTCCCTAACAGTTTTAATGAATTGCTGACTGAGATATTCCAAGGGCAGCAGAAAGCTCAGAGCAGGGTATTAGAGCCAGCAGCATGTTTTGGCTCAAACTGCTTTTCAGCAAAATGGCTCCTGGGTACTAAAAGGCTTCAGGAGCTTTATGAAATTTAGGTCTCAAACCCCAACTCAGAGGCAAGGAATCAGGAGCCCAAGACATGTTTTTTTCAGACACTTCATTTTCCTGTGTGTCTTTAGGCAGGTCTTTTGGAAGACATTTTTTCTCATCCCCTGCTCCCAGTTTTTCTGTCTACCCATTTTCAAGGCTAGTGCATTTTCTTAAGAAAAATGTGTTTTCATAACGTATATGCAAAATATATAATGGCTGAAACTATCAGCAAAATACTGCTACATCCACTAAGGAAAGATGTTAGTGAGAGAAAGAGCAGGGTGAAAAGAGGGAAGGGAAGGAAAAAGATACTGTTGAAGTCAGAAATCAGAGCTGGTGTGTATTTAAGCTTGAACAAGCAAATTTTAAAGGTAAATTTTTAATTCATAAACAAATGCTGAACAGAACTCCCTGCCAAGTGTGGAACACTGTTCCAGTATTTTGCAATATGGGTGACTTGTAGTAATGCCATCTTCAATATTTAAATAAATAAAAGTTCAAGACTTACTTTAGTAACTGGGTCAAATGTATAGCTGCCTTGTGTAGCAGTGAGGTTCATGTTAAGTACAGCCTTTGGCATGTGAACGGTCATGACTACTCCTTCTACTGTTTTCCCCATATTCTGTTTTGGTCCAATGGTAACATCAAATCTTCCTGAAGAAGTATTTTCCTTAAAACTGATCATGTGCTTCACATATACAGGAATTGCCACCAAGCTGAAAAGAGAAGACAGTAGCTGAATGCATCCTGGCTATTTCTCTGCTTGAGAAATTAAAGCACCTTCTCATAAATGGTTCTTGTGTTTCTGGTAGATGTTCAAGTTAGAACTGGTTTGTTTCAGAAGTGGTAAGAAAAGTGATACTCTGTTCTTCATCATCATTACTGAAATGATTTTATCAGCAGAGAATCACAGGAAAAAATATTTTCTTTATTTTCATCTAAATGCCTTGTCTTATTCTCTCTTAATTGGTTATTTATTTATTCATTTTAAGTAATCTCACTGATCCAAATCTCAGAAGAGCCACTAGTCAGATCAAGCTTTAGTTTGCAAATACCAGTAGTTTGGACTTTTTTGCTTTACTCTCTTCATGAAGCTCAGAGTCCTCCACGTACACAGAGACTTACTCATAAAGCATCTAGTACCAACAACACTTACTAGGACTGAGTAGCCCTATATTGCTGTCATGTGTGATTTACTCCACTGAAAAATTATTACTGAGTATCTGCAGGTCACTGAAATGTTTTCTTCTTTTAGTAGGGACAGAGCAACAGCTGAGACAAAACCTGAGCACACACATTTCAGAACAATGCAAACTCCCCCTGAGCAAGGAGGAATGTGCTGTTAGGTGGAAAGCAGCAGGTGCAGCTGGAGGAGCAGCGTGTCTGAGTGCAAACGTACTTCTGGGAACTGACGCGGTAGGAGATGAGTCTGAAATTGCCATCGGGAGGAATAAAGGAAAGGACTCGCTCGGACTCCCAGCGCTTGAACCGAATACACGGGTGGAAGCTGACGTCATCCAGCAGCCGTGGGTTCTGGAAGGAGTGGCACAGTGCTAAGTGAAACCTCATCAAGTACCAGCAGTCTGAGCTAGAGACTGACTCTGCCCAATTCCTATTTCTTAGGCTGGGAGTAGCCATTATCAGAGACATGTTATGAGCTAGATGGATTTCTGCTCTGGCCTGGTACAGCAGCTCCTGTGAGGCTATTTTTATGTACGCACAAAAGCCGTTCCAACTACAGAACAATGCAGCTTCTACAGTATCATGCAAAATGTGTTACTTTACATATGTGTAACACATGAAATAACGATAGTGATCTTAAAGTTGTTTAATTCTGATCACTAAGAAAAATAAATCCTGAGCAATTAAGATTCCCAAATATAGGCTGAATTTACCATGAAAGACAGAGAAAGATCTGGCATTCCTGAGAGCTTAATACACGAATCAATAACACCTTGGATTTCTGCAAAGACAGTGGAACCTGCAGAGAAAAACAAGACACTTGAGTTAACATTATTATGAAAGGCCTAACAGATGTGGTGAAGCGCAGCTAGAGGACACAGATGACATTTGCACAACACTCAACAACACGACAAGCTTAGCTAGGAAAGGTCATTCCAGTTACCTGTGTCCTGGGCAGCTTGCTAAAATACATGAGCCAGAGCAAACAGCCTGTCCCAAACTGGTTCATGATACTTGTGCCAGCTGTTACACAGGACTTGTACTTGTGCTTGAACTGGTTGCCAGCAATAAGCAAATAAGAATTTCATAACACACCAGCTCTGAATCTTTTCTTTTATTCCTGTCCCTGGTCTCCAGAAAACTAGCAAGTTGTAATGGTGCAGGGAATTCAAAGCACATTAAAACAGTCAATGTCAAAATGCAGTAAGTTGGTGCTAACTTTGGCTTTCAGAAGTAAATGTTGTTTAGCAATGAAATTAAATGTTCATCTTAATGTTAAATAAATCTATAGCAAAAAAAACCAAACCCCAAAGCAAGAGTACTAAGTATTTTACCCAGGAAATGCTCATTTCCTGAAACATCTTCCAAGTATGAAAAAGCATAAGCAGGACCCTGGACTAATTAATTAACTTCACATGCAAAGGTAATTTTAGAAGATAGGTAGAAACTGGCTTATCTAGGCAAGGGAAAGGAGAAATGGTGGCTTTATACTTTGTTTGAAAAGAAGTGATGCTGTTTCAGGTTAAAGCAGTCGACCATATCCCTGTGAAACAAGATAACCTCCCTGTTCTAGGGGAGCAACCTGATCTACCTTAGTCTTGGTGAAAGCTAAAAAGAGGGGTTCTTGCATTGCTAGTCCCCAGGGGATCAGAGCAGAAAAGTGTAGCTATGACTACTGCAGCAGATCCTCAGTAGGAAATTAAACATTCAGTTTAATTTGGCCTGAAATACACACAGAAATTCACCATGCTCTTGACTGTACCTTCTCAGACTAAGCACTCACACTATTCCTGGGAATCCTAAGGAGCTAGGACAGTAACACAGTCATCAGCATGTTCTATAAGGGCTCTGTAAGAGCCACTTTCTTTTAGCTTCAAGATGGGGAGAGTAAGAGCTGCACAATGGCTATTTATGATTATCTGCTTCAACAATCACCAAAGCATTTGCTGAAGTGGTGTACAGAATCAAACCAACACTGACACTGCTACAAGAGCAGCACTGAATGAATAATCAGAGGTTTGCTGCCTGCCCCATACTTCCTCAAAAGGGTGTCCTGCAGTCTTCACCCTTGCCAACTGCTGGCCCCAACACTGAACAAAACAGCAGGTTCCTGCCCACAGCTTTGCAGTTTTCTTTTTGCGCAATTTTTTTTTTCTTGGCATACAAGTTATCAGGTTCCTCCTCAAAGTTAAATATCAGAATAAAGACTTATGTATTTGAAAATGATATGTTTCGTTCACAGAAAATAAAGGAGTATTATGCTTCATAATATCTGGCTCCTTAAATATAAGGAAAACAATACTGTCCAACTATTTTGCACCAATTTTAGCTTGCTATCAGAAGAAAGCTAATGAAAGATTTTGTCTT
The DNA here is from genome assembly GCA_003676055.1 of Chloebia gouldiae. Lineage (NCBI taxonomy): Eukaryota > Metazoa > Chordata > Aves > Passeriformes > Passeridae > Chloebia > Chloebia gouldiae. Next base: position 6,533,986 of record QUSF01000014.1, read on the forward strand.
GCTCACTTGAGGGCCTTCAAGGATTACAATATATTGTTGGCAGGAACAATGGGAGATAATTTTCTTATTGCATTTCAACTACTTTTTCTTCCCCATTTATACCTGTTAAGAGATAATCAATATACAAACAGAAAACATACTTCTTTTGGATGTTCTCGAAGCAGCCCAGAGCATGTTGCTGTTTTAAGATGAACTGAAGAAATATACTTAGGCCTATAATTTAAAATTGAATATTTCTACCTAAGATATAAATGCATGTATATAAAACATATGCAAAAAATAAGAAGGTTGGACTGTATTCTCTCTAAAACATCATTAGTTACAAGTAACTAGAGAAACTAATACTAGTTTGCAAGCCATCTTACCTGATTTGTCTATAATTGCATCAATTTCTTCAATGACATCAAAATAGGCTTCGTTGTTTGTGTATTTTACTCCCGCTCTGCGCCAAGGAATGTTGGATAACTGTCCAGTGGGAAGCGTGTCTCCCACATTACTACTGCCTTAAAATGAAAAAGAACTTCAAATCAGTAATTCATTACAAAAGGAATGTTTCAACTGCCAAAATTAAAAGTCAAGGCAAGGCTTGCTCCTGGTACTGTAGGCTAGAGCCTGGACCCCTCATGTTATTTGTGAGGTGACATGAAGGCACTAGAGCCATGTGTCCAGACTTAACAGCTTTCAGACTACACCTTATGCAGTAAAATACAATAAATACTCAAGTCAGCAGCAGGTTTGAGTGGGAGTAGGTGTGGGGCTAGATCTTATGGAGGATTTCATCACTAATTCAAGACACTACAGCTCCCTGTGAGGGCCTTAATCCTGCTTCCCCCTTCTCCTAAGGGTTTTAGCTGGATGACTTCAGGGCTGATTAACAGGTAAGAGTCATTAGCAAGAAAGATGTGTAAGAAGCCTTAGGGAGGGCTCCTACAGGCTTTACTTTGAGTTAGTGTTAGGCTGAGGGTCTCACCCTTGGTACCCATCTGAGCTACTCTACATCAACATGACAGCCATGTCTATACCTGACCATGTATCAAATCGATCCAGACCCTGGCCCAGACTGGACCTTCTGGCTTGACCTGTCCCATTCTGAGGGACATTACTGGCAATCACTGAGCTGTAGATGACCTGTTAATCATCTGATCCAGTCAGTCCCTGACCTGTTGCCTCAGCTTCTGGGCTCCCGACCAATGATACCACTGTCCCTGCCTGCCTTGCTCGCACCCTTGGCTCCTGGTTCTCAATACCATCAAGCATGAGTAGAGGGCTTCCTGAGCTACTTAGTTATAAATTAAATTGATGATACTTTAAAAAGGGAAAAAAATATATTACAACTTCTGAGGCTTAGGTGATTGATGCTGGAATCCCAGCACAGTGTAAACAGCTCCCTCAGCTAGAAGTAGGTCTTGGGACAGGGCCACAGCTCATGCTGACTTGTGCCCTTTAGCACAATGAACATGGTAGTGCATCCTGCCATGTGAAACAGCTTCACTGAGAAAGAAGCTGGTGGCCAGCAGGTATGAGCTGGTAGTAGTTACTCAAAAAAGCCCCCTTCCTAAAGTCCACCCCTCTATGTGCTGTAACTCAGGGGGGAGGAGTTGCAACCATTTTTTCACTCCCACTGCATCTCTGAAAAGGAGCAGTTGCTGTGTCTGTCCCTCAGCAGCCTTGCAGGGTGCAGCAGTGCTGCCAGGCCAGGTAGATGGGAGACCTCTCAGGCTGCTGTTTCCCCCTGGTCAGCACTGAGCTGTTGACAAGTGACAAGATGCAGGCTGCTTTGGTCAGGCACTTTAGGCTCCTAGTGAATTTTAATAAGGTTTTAGATAAAACACTTATTTTCATACGTGTAAATACTAGCATTCCAATCCACATGTAAAAAAACCTAACTAAACTCCAAATAACAGAAATTAAAACTGATGGGATTTATACTCTTAAGACTAAACCATATCTGCTACCTGAAAGACCAGCTCCTCTGACTATTATGCGTGTGGCCCTGCAGCCCAGCTACTCCCCTTCTCTAACACAATGTACAAGTGACCATCTCGCATCTCTGCCCCCATGTGACACTCATGGCTCACCTCCCTTGCACCCGCCTGCCAGACAAGCAGATTCCACCAGCTCAGCTGACAGACATTTGGCTTCATCACTGCAAGACAGACCCATTTACAACAGCCTGAAATCAGGTGCAAAATCAAATCCACATGAATCCATGTGCTGCTCGCTGCTGGGGGCAGGGTGGGAGATGAGGCTATTTGCTTCCCTTCATGCTATCTGTTCCCACCCACCAAGGATTTATTAGATATCTATTATACACCTTCCTATACGGATTTCTTACAAAATGCTTAACCTTCTCCAGTGCCCCTCAGTTATTCAAGGCTTGGAGTGAGCTCTGTACCAATCCCAGAGCACCTGTCTCCAGTATGTCCTGACTGTGTTAGGAGCTGCTGTTCCTGAGGGACTTCAGCAGCTGTGGCTGAACCAGGCAGTGCCTCCAAGGACACCAAAGGGGCCAGGTGTAAACTGCAAATGAGGAGGGACTTGTTTTCATTCAACTCCTATTGATGAGAAGTGGCAGGACACTGCCCTCACCTTACAGATTCACACCAGTTTATTATTGTTTAGCTATGACACGTGATTTTTTTTAAACAGCCATCATTGCTGAAGTTACATATTTTCATACCTGTGATGGAGTTGACAACAGAGCGCAAAATTGTGGGAGGCTTAATCAGCTCCTTCAGTATGTTAGATTCTGTTGCCAGTGGAAAGCCATTGTCTAGCATTTCTTCTAGAAGTTCATACACAATTACTACATTGTCCTTAATTGCCGTCTCAGAACATTCACCAAAGTAATCCTAAATGAATTCAGAGATTACAAAAGAGAGGATTTTTATTCCTGTTAGAATGCTTTGCAAAAGGAAGTTTGTTTGTTTTTTTCTTACAGAAATCCTCCAATATATGAAGGCATTTTAGTGCCTAAACTTACTATTTCTATAGTCTGGTGGCATCATATTGTTAATGTTATATTTATCACCTAACTGAAAATAAATATAAGCATGAACTGAAATAATGTAATGTGATGTGCTACTATTTATGTTACAAAAGTCCTTCTAGTTGTGAACATTAACACATCTTCGAGACTCTTCTAAAATAACGATACTATCTTTTGGCAATGCTCAATCTTCACAGCATTTCCTTTATATAAAGTATTTGTGAAATTGGTTGAGAAGTGACTTCTTTGCAGCCCTTTCCTCACTACAGAGTGCATGCTGCCTGACTACATGCTCCTTCTTCCCATCTACATGACATTAATAGTACAAAATATTACAGAAACAAACTCAGCATTTACAGAGTCAGATTTGGGATCTGGTGCTTGTGAGTGCACAAAATAAATCTCTTTTTTCCCTGGTACTCTATAAACCTGTGCTTGGCTTAAAAATTGAAGACAGAAAAGTCACTCACAGAAGGGTTCATTACCTTGCTCTGATAAAAGTTTATACAACAAAATCCCTTGAAGTAATTTTAGAATCACAGAATCATGAAATGTTCAGGGGTGGTCCCAACCCCCCTGCCATGGGCATGGACACCTCCCACTAGATCAGGTTGCTCAAAGCCCCATCTAACCTGGCCCTGGCCACTGCCACAGTTGGGGCATCCACAACCTCTCTGGGCAACCTGTTCCATTTGCTATTTTACTACTCTCACAGAACATAATTTTTTCCAAATATCTAGCTTAAATTTCCCCTCTTTCAGTTTGTACTCATTTGTCCTTGTCCTGTCACTCTAGTTCCTGACGAAGAGTCCCTCTTTGGCTTTCCCACAGGCCTCCTTCAGACACCGATTTTAAAAATTATTGAATGGTGACAGACCTGGAAAGTATCTGCTACTCGGTGCAGAAATTCAATTACAAAGAGTGGTGGAACTTCTGTCTGTATGACAGACACAAAGAAGATTTTATCCCGATAGATGCTGATGAGGTAGTGATGTGGAGTTGAGATGACAGGAGGCACATTCTCAACATCAATTGCTTTCTCCTGAGCTTCAAAGAAATAATCGCAGACAGATTGGCTCACAACACTCTTCCAGTGCTTCTCCAAGAAGATATCACCAGAACAGTTTATAAGAAACAGGCTGTGGATCATTTTCTGTTGGAAACACATTAAAAGAAGTTAAAATAAACAAAAGGATATGTGGATTGACATTTCATATCCCAGATTCCCTTTCTTATGATGGTTATTCTTTATTAACATGCACTGTGAATTTAGGAAAAATATCTACTGTGTTGCTTTTATTTGCATTCCACTTTCTGTATTTACAAGAACATTTAATCAAAAAATATTTGCCACTGGATTAAATTGCTAATGTATGTCATAATGCAAGCATGAAAGAAAGCACCCTAGTTTTCCACTTTCATCCCTATCTCGTATTTGCCATTTATTTCTTAAAGAAAAGCTGACTCCCATGAGCTGGCACTCGCTCAAACGTGTTTGCCGACGTGAAAGAGTTACTTGTACAGAAAGTTTCCTATAGCAGTTGGCCTGGCAGTTGCCCACTTAACTTAGAATTGCTCTGTCTTGAAGATACAGCTCTTTAGCTTGTCAGCTTTCAGCTATTGAACTAGAAAAGTATTTTTTACTTGCTGGCAGATTTGTTTTATGATCAATTCCAAGCTGCACTTGGGTAAAGGGTTAGAATTCATTAAAAGTACACAAAACTAGCCATTTAAATTTGATTTAATGGATAAAATTGTCTCAAATGTGCTTAGCATGCATGAAATATGTTTATATAAAATGTTTTTCACTTCCAAACTCACTTGCGTAAAAGGGGAGTATGAACTGCAGGTAAGGAATGTAACTTTTTTCTTATCTCTTTAAACATTTACAAATAACATGCCTCAGCCACTGATCCTTCATTTTATTCATGGGGCAAGTAGCTTATGCACCTGTTAGAAAAATAATTCCAATTCTATTTCTCAACTTTCAATGTGATAGGAAGTGAACTAAGTAGTTGATAAAATGAATACACTATTATCTCTGCATCTACAGAGGAGACAAATGCTAGCAAGCTCCAGTTTATATCTTCAGCCTTTATGTGAGACAGATAAAACTTTGGCTGACCTGCAGGATAATGATCCTCCTAAAAAATAAGTTAGAACTTGGGCTTAGAAAACAAACACAACTGTAACCCCAACAGCAACTTCTGAAGGTGAAGTTAACCTGGTACTCAATGTTAAGCATAAATTAATCTGTAGTTGAAGAAGCTGTCCCTGGCACTGGCTGTTCTTCCCTTTTGCCTCTCAGGTATTGATTTGAATAAGTCTGTGGCTCTGCAATTATCTACATTAGGAAAACAGTCCAGCAAAAGGAGCTGCTGGTTAGATCAGCTTCCCAGTACAAGTTATTTCACTGCCAGAGAGTGCTAGAGCTGGCACAGGGCATATGGTGGAAATGGGAAGACGATAGCAATGGAGAGCCAGAATTGAAAGTTAGCCTTTGGAGGAATTCAAACATGACTGAAAAGAGACCAGACAATTACTGGGTGTCCATTTCTTGAAACAGGAAGATCACCATAAACTCTGCATGTCCAAGAGAAGCCAAACACACCCACCAAAAACCCATAATAGTTTTCATTAAGTTTTACCATGTTTGCCCAGGATACTGTCCTAAAACGCAGATAAAATTTGCTCCTTCTCTGTTAACTTATGTAAAAATAGCATGGAAGCATCTAGATGCACACGGCCCAGTCCCACAGAGATTTTAAGAGTATAAACACTGTATGACTAAATCTTGTTCCAAAATACTGGAATAAGCAGTTAGATCCACCCAGAGTGAGCTTGTGTTGTTGTGTCTGAATCTGAACTACTCAGAGTACTAACTCATCTACCAATACAAGTCTTGTACCAAGACCTGTAACAATGAAAAATGGTCTGGCCCTTCAGATTTTCACAAAATTATGTCTTCCAAAGCTCACCAACGACAGTGAAAAAGGACAGCTCAAGAAGGTTGTCAGCATGATATTTCCCTCCACCTAAGTCAGCAGATGTGGGAAGAGAGCCAAGATCCAACTTTTCAAATTCTAAACTCCAGCTGCTCCTTCCCAAGCCTGACAGCAATGTGCTCATCTTCACTGACCATGCCAGGTCTCAGAGACCTCCTGCCAAGAGCATGCAGTCTTTGGTAGCTGATAAAAAAAGACCAGTAGTCAAAAGGGGGACAAAAATATTCTTCTAAGCCAATAGGGAATGTAAAGGGAAGTTCTTTTAGAAACTGTGATTGCAAATTTACTTAAAAGAGGGAAAGGAAACAAAGCTACAAAGTGTTATTGCATGTTTCTGCCATCTCTCTCCTGGACCAAATGAATCTCTGATTTAGTTTGTTAAAAAAAACCAGAAAATTTTAATACTGTGAGCACAGCATTTTTATAAATGAGCACAATTGCTTTAATCCAGTACCAGTAAACATGTTGTGAATTTAGCCAGCATTGAACATTAAAGCCTTCCAAAAATCTCCTGGATAGTCACACAAGGGTGGCAAGTATAATCAACCACTGAATGTCAGTATTGTTCGACACCACGGCTGCCCACATATACAGAGGTGCCCAGCTGTAAAGCTTAGAATAGATCTCTGTACATTTTTAAATGGATACAATAGCAGATCTGTTAACAAATATCAGACCCATTTCCTATTAAACTCACGCAAAGCTTCCTCTGAGAGTCCAGGACAAGCAGCACTGGTAGGACTACACTTCCAGAGGAGCTGATCCACAGCCGGCCCTGGAGGAGCTATGTTGGACAGCAGGCAGCTTCCGATGATACACTAACAAAGAGTATCAGACACGTGTGACAGTGTTTGTAGTGCTTCTGTTAATGTTGATCCAGATTCTATTCATCTACACATCAGAAATGTCTGCATTTGTCACATATAGTTTTAGCAAGTGCAGCTGTGCAGCAGAGACCACACAATCACAGCAACCTCCTGGTGAACCAAATCACTGTAATAGCAGGGCCCCTTCTTTTGCCCTAAGATCCACTTAGGGTATTAGACCATGACTTGATACGAGGGTGTGGGTAGCCAGAAGGGGAGGTAGCACTTGGCCACTGCCCTTCTTTACTCATCTGCCCCAAGCTGCCTAGGTACCAGCTGTGTTCACAGGGGCGTTTGTGTGGCCTCCTGGTGAACCAGAGTAGCAAACTGATCCAGGGAACCATGCTTGGCAGATGACAGCTTTGTAGTACCTATGGAAATATGAGCAGTAAAATGCCACCTGGCTGCCTACCCTATCTTCTAAGTAGGAAGATAGGAATTACAGAATGTCCCACTATATATATTCTGCTTCTAGCATAAGACTTCCCTTTAAATCCTCTCACATACTCCTTTCTTCCTTTACAAGTTTTAGCAGTATGCTAATTTGATGCTAATATGAGGTGCTCTGGAAAACTGAAGCTCTCTTCTTGCAGCCTAGGTGCAGCCCCAGAGGTACAAGGCCTGCCTTTGGTACAGCTCAGCTGGGACACTTCCCAGTGCTGACTAGAATAAAGATGCTCCAACAGCAGTGGAGACATCAGTCTATTATACACAAGACTAAGTAATTTGATTTATCCCATAAACTGTCAAGCAATTGGCACCAGCTGATTAAAGACAGATTTCATGTTGAATATCTTAGAACAGGTAACACTACAAAAATATCAGGACAAGATACAAAAACTATCATTTATCAAAATTACTTACATTGCTCCAAATACTGAAGATTTCCCTGTTACTCTATTTTTGAGTGCCAGATTTCATTTTAGACATGTAGAGATCCCTGAACGAATTTCTCAGTACCTGAATTTTTTGTCTCATCAGAACATGACTTGAAAAGCAAAAAAGATTGACAAATGCTGAACATAAGGAATCAATCCAGTAACAGCAAACTTTGTCACACCAGTAGGTCAACAGCAAAGAATGTTAGGAGCTGCAGCAATTTGAGGGTAAAGGTCTTGAAACAAAGTTCCTAAGTTTTAAAAAACAGTAGCAAAAGTACATTACCAGAATTCAGGAATCGCGAGATTGTTCTCCATGCAGTAGTGTACAAAGACACACTTTGAGATGTCAGCATAAAACCACTCTGTGCAAGGTACTGAAGATGTTTCTAGGACAGTTCTATTGGACATGCCTTCCATCTCCCTGCTTTTCGGCCTAAGAGCAGACTGAAGCTGTACATGGATCATTATTTGCATCTAGGCCAAAGTAAACTGTTCAAGCCCATTTTCAGTAGACTGACAGGCTTTCATGTTACTGCTTGACTGCAAGCCACTTTACAGGCTCTGCACCAACAAGCAGCCCTGCAGTTTTGCAGCTTCTTCTCACAAAATTCCCATCCTTCGTCTGATGTGCAAAACTCCATGTGATTCATCTTGGTCATTTCCATCCTACCAGAATCTGAAGTCCACATAGAAGAAAAACATATTTTAACTAAGATGTCTTTAGTGAGCCGTTTCCACATCTCTAACTTTTCTTTTGACTAAATCTGGATTTGCAATGTTACTTATTTTCAAATTCTTGGCATGGAAACATCTGGACTAAAGCACAACAGGCTCACAAGACAAAAGCAGAGCTCACTGGCAAGAGAGAGAGGCTGTGAGCATGGGAAAAAAGACTGATTGCACTTGCTTGTCCTTAGCTACAATTAAGTACTCTAAAGTGTAATTAATGCAGAAATACTGTCAACAGCTGCTTTTTCATAACACTGAGCTGAGTTACATACAAAGCTCTGAAACCACAAATTGAGGAATTTATCAGTGACCTCTGCAATGCCCTTTAGAGCTAGTACTAATTACTGGAAACAGCTCCAAATAGGATCATCACTAGGAAAGTATTCCACAGCTTCAATGTTCCCTGAACTTGGCACAGCTGCTCTAAAGGGTGGAAGAATTAGTGGGGGTAGACTGAGTCTCTGTTATGTATTTGTGGAAATGAACTTCTAGTGACAAGTGAATGGAAAGTAATCAAGTGCTGAAAGTAATCTGGAGAAATAAGATAAAATAGGCAGCTCTATTTCTATTGAAGCTAGTACTTTTGTCACAATCAGCTAGTCAGCACTTCAGCTTTTTCCTACAAATTCAATGTGCCACAAATGTGTTCCTGACCTCCCCAGCCCCATTCACTGGCTTTCAAAACAGCAAACCTAATAAAGAGAAGTTCCATTAAGAACCTGAACTACACTTTCCAGACAGCCAACATGGCAGCTCTGAAATATTGTATAATTGGCAGGACCAATCTGACACATCATTAGTAGCTGTGATTTAACATGATAAATCTGGAAGTCTCAGGTTTACTAAAACATGAATGTTCTGTAATTTCACAAGGGTTTTTATGCTCCTATTATTGTTTGTGTGTCTTAATGATGCTGCTCAAGTGTCATGAATCTTTTTACACATAAGATGCTCACAGCTTAGGTATCTACACATCAAAGTAAAAACATTTTTGCAATCTTTTTTAAGAACTGCTTGTTGCCCTCCTCTGTTAGTCAAGCAAAATTTCATATCTACTCAGCACCATGAAGTGCATGTGTCTGTACAACTACTCAGACATATTTTATGAGCAAGATCATCCCTATTAAAGACTAAATGCTTTGCTTCCCAGATGTTCAGCATATATTTATTTATCTTTGCTATAATTTAAAACACTGTTAGTAACTTTCTGAAATAGTTTTTAAGAGGAAGTAGTCCTTTGAGAATAGTCTAAAGTTGACTTAAATCAGTGTTTGGTATCCATAACAAAATCTGCAACTTCCTCTGTGCTTTCAGCAATAGCAATTACAGCCTGCATGAGAATTTGTGCATCATTTAATCTACTGTCTGATGAGCTTTCCAATAATACACTTGCATGGCGCCTCTGTTCAATTTAGTTCCAGTATAAATCTTCTAACTGCTGGCAAGAGAGTTCCATCTCTTGTCAACAGAACAATATTAGATTCTGAATAATCGAACAATATTAGATCCTGAATAACTGCAGTTCCCTTTGAGACCTGTAAGAATAGGAAGCTTTGCTGGAAAAGCAAGAGTTTCTTAGGAAAAAACCCCACACCAAAATTTAAAAATTCTTTGCTAAAGAAATTTTTACATGGAAATGGAACATTTTGAACACTACTTAGATCTGAATCAGTAGGTTTAGGACTACTAACGGACAACTTAAGAAATTCACTCTCTGAAAGCAGTACTGAATAGACAGGGCATAATGGACAGAGATAAAGTGAGTATCATGTCAAATATTTACTGTCCATAATATTTTCAGGAATACAGTGATAATTAGGCTCATATTCCAGCCAAACCATTAAGAACTCTGCATGGACAAGGCAGGATGGATTCAGTCATAGGATATCAAAGCCCCAACTCAGTAGCTCTTTGTGAAGATGTTTTCCACCATGCTCACCCAGTTCACTGCTCCAGTAAGTCTGACAGGCCAGAACAACAGTGCTCCTAGCTTTATACTACTGTTTCACAGGCTCTCTTTCAAGAGGCACTCAAGGTTCCAGAAAGGACAAGCACAGTGCCAGAGAGCCATGCAGTACTGAAACACTCCATCAGAGCCAGCAAGCATCACTGGAATTCTGCTGTGCATGACAGCCTTTCCCAACCTGTGTGCACTCTGCCCCAGCCAGTCCAAACACAGGGGGCAGAAAGAAGGCACATAACCACTTGTACCTTCCTTCTCCTCCAAGAGGACAGAGCAAAGCAGCCCCCCTAATTCTTTTATCCTGTACAATTGAGTCTCATAAATACTCTTATTCTAAGAAGTTCCTGTTAAAAGGCTGCCTTTCATACATTATGTTAAATAAGATAAAAAAAGATTTAACTTATCTTCGTTGTATTAATTTTTTGAAGTTGTATGTGAAGCTGTAAGCTGGGGGAAAATTAAAAGGAAGGAACTTAACATTAAAAAAAAAGTAGTTTAATTTCTTGCCATTATTACAGCCATAAAATACAGCCACCACTCATCTCCTACTGTAGACTTCTCTACCTCAAGGACTTCAATTTCTCTTTCCTGAATCTTCATGACAAGGTTTTTATTAAAGATTCCTCATGTAAGGACATCTTTATATGAGAGAATAACTGGGATTTAGCTGATCTTGCACAATAGAAAATTTAATTTCTGAATAAAACCAGAAAAATCAAACATGAGACGGCATGGACTATTCTTCAAGTTTGATTTGCCATTTGCAAGGAATTTTCAGATATGTGCATACAGGCAGTAAGGAATCTGTTTGTCCTTTTTCCCCCCAAAAAACCCCGTATTTGCTTGTGTTTTGAGTTAGCATGCAATACAACATATTTTTTACAGAGAAATACCATTCGCATATTTAATCTTTTCTTTTCTTTAATAAATAAATGAGAAGCTATGTATGATTCAAACCCACCGGGAACTGCCACAGCAAAATCAGTCTCATGGTTGGCACAGTCAGTTCTTTTATAAAACATTGTTTCCATCATTTTATCTCATGCACGAGTAACTGAAGTTGGTTTTGCTTTTCTTGTAAAGTACCTTTTCCTCTCTCATACTGCAGTCTGCCTGCTATGAACACAAATTTTCATCATTCAAGTATGATTTTTTGCCTGGTTGGTTATAGAAAAGCTACATTGAATAGTGATGCTATTCCTCCAGTTTGATTAACAATGGGTACGAACGATCCATCATACTGAAAAGACGGTAAGTGCATTACTAATTCACAGCAGATTTGAACTGAAACAAAAGAAGCGACAACCTCTACTCAGTTACCGCTGGGTAGTGAACAGAGCGATGTGCAGCGCACAGCGATGGATGATAACGGGTTTATTCCCAGCGCATATTGGGCAGATCCGCACTCACAGGGCCCCTTGCTAATTAAGCAGTTTCAGCTCGAGTAGCAACACCACGGCTGCCGCAGGGCTGCTGAAGATCGACCCAGGTGAGCCGGCGCCGCTCCCCGACCCGCCCTCCCCTCCGGCCGGGCCTGGCCGCGGGCTCTGCCGCGACCGGCGGCTCCGCGCCGCCCGATCCCCCTCAAGCCCCGCGGCGGAGCGGGAGCGCCGCGGCTCCGCGGCATCGGCTCCGCCCGGCCCTGCGCTCTCCGCCGGGCGGTTCCGCACCTCCGCCGGAGCCCACAGCAACGGCGTGGGGGATGCTACTCAAAACACGGCAGCGATTTTGTATTTAAATAGGCACCGAACAATGGAAACAGAGGCGAATAAAACGGGAACTCTCGGATTTGCAGGGCAGCCTCCCGGTACCGCCGCTGGCGGGGATGTCGCCCCTGCCCGGCGCCGGCCAACCAGCGCGGCCGGACCGGGCACGGGCGGCTCCCGACGGGCAGGGATCCCGTCCCCCCGGGCAAGGACAGAACCGCCCCACTCCCTCACGGCCCGGGCCTCCCGCGCCCCACGTACCTCCCCCGGCCCGGCACGGCCCGTCCCGCTCCCGGGACAGCGGCCAAGATGGCGGCGAGGCCCGGCGGCGGCGCGGGGCCGCCCCCCGGAGGAGGCGCGGGCGGCCGGGGCGCTGCCTGCGCCGAGCGCCCGAGCACGGCCCCCTCGCTCCCCGGGCCCGCCGGCCGCGCTACCACGGCCGGCCCTCACCGCCGGTCAGCACCGCTCGGCCCCGTCGGGCGGCAGGAGACGGGAGCGG
>QUSF01000014.1:6560654-6815380 GCA_003676055.1 Chloebia gouldiae
GCGGGGCGGGGCGCGCGCTGGGCCGGCCGAGCGCTGCCCGGCGCTCAGTCGCGGCTGAGGCGCGGGCGCCGGGCGGAGAGGCGACGCTGCCGCTGCCGGGGGACTCTGCCGCGGGCGGCCGGGCGGGCGTGGAGCCATGGCCGCTCTCAGGTAATGTCGAGCACCCAGGCAGCGCCCGCAGCACAGCCCCGCGTCCCGGGGGAAGGGGCGGCGGGCGCTGATGCGCTCCTCCTGGCGGGGCGGAGGCGCCCGGCGCGATGCTCCGCCGCAGCCGGGCTCTTCTCCCCGCTGTGTAATCAGGGTGCGGGGCAGCGCGGCTTCGTCCCATCCCTCTCCGTCTGCCGCGAGTTGGTTCGGTGGCTGCACGCCCGCTCCCCTGGGGCGAGGAAGGAGGCAGAGCTGTGCCGGTGTCCTGCCGGCCCCTGAGCCCGGTGGGTACGGCGCTCCCGGGGCGACGCGTTGGCTTCTCGCGGGCAGGTGGGCGCGCCCGGCCGGGACTCCCGGCGGCGCTGGGCGATGCCGGTGCCCAGCGGCATCGGGAGCGAGAGCCCCGAGCAGCGCCGCTGCGGGCCGGGCCCGCAGGTGATCCGCGGGGCGGCGGCCGGGGGCTGCGTGCGGCGTCGCTCGGCGGCGGTGCCGCTGTCACAGGTAGCGCCCGGGCGGCTCCGCCCGCCGCGGGGTGCCGCCCGTGGGCGTGGGAGGATGCGTGTCGAGGGCCCCGGCAGCCGCGCTGGAACCTTAAACCCTCCCTGTAGCTTGCCATGACTGGAGCTAGGTTTTAGAAGAATCCCCAATAACTAGAAGCAGGGGCTTAACAGCAGGCTAGGCTCTTGGAACTGCGGTGTTGGAACTGCGGTGATATCAGCCTGTCAGCGAAACCCGGAGAATGACAAACCCGTAACTTAACATTCAGTGAAAGGAGTTACTGTGAATAGTTTTTCTCCCCCAAGCACTTCATCTTAAGATGGGATTGTATTGTGAGGTAAATCGGTAACCTTTGATCAGACCTTTGGCTGCTAAAGAAGTGCCTAGTATTACAGACTCCAAGTTCAATTTGATAATTCAAGGCAATTCTCCCATCTCCTCTTTCCACCCTCCAAACTCTATGTATCGGGTTTCATTTACACTGTTTCTGACCGAGTCGGTAACTTTGAAATTGCAATAGTATTTCACTGTTGGGACTCATGAAGTTAGCACAGCTGTGTGAGGAGCTGGATAGTGGTGGAACGTTTTTTCTGTGGTAGCCTTGCTTACATAAAGCTTTTAGAATTGTTTTCAAAGTTGGAGCCTGTGAGTGTGTGTTACTTTAGAAGACTAGAAAAATTTCATAATAAATGAAATCTTCACTGAAGATGTTCCTATAAGTCAATATGTAAATAAGTAACTGCTTAGCCAAATATTGTCTTTGCTTACCCACGTCAGGAAAGCATGTGAGCAGTTCTGCAGGCCACCTTGTATGTTTAAGGTCTGTATGCTAAAGTGATTTGCTGACCAGTGATGCAAGAAAATTGTCTGAACTCTGGAAGGATGGAATAATAGTTCTAAGGTACTTCTGTGTTAATTACTGTTGCAAGTATCATCCTACTTTTAATGATGTTACATGGCCATGTGGGATGAGAGAAGGATGCTCTTAGTTGAGAGCTTATAGCTAGTCAAGTGCTACAAATCTGGTGCTATTGCTGTTTTGCTTTAACTACAAATATAAGTAACTTTCGCTAAGTTCAAATCTTGTCTTATATGGGGTTTTAAACTGAAATGGATATGCTGAGAACAGGCTTAAAACATGCCTTGCTTTGCCTTACTTTAAAGGGCATAGTGAAACCCTTTAGAAATACTAATATTTTAGATTTTACAGGACCGTATCTTAAATTTGTAAAAGGACGACCAGGCAAACAGTGTGTTGCCATGCAATTGCACACCCAAATGTCTCAGTCATGTTTAAAGCTTTCTGAGTTGCCAGTATCCAAAGGCCCAAAATATTCCTCTGTCTCTGTGCCAGTAACTAATAATAAGCTTTCACTGATATTTTGATGTTGCTCTTCCACGGAAGTGCGCAGCAGCCTGGGATGATAACAATATTGTGTGATAGTTGGATATAGTGCTGCTAATGCTCAGCAGCCAACTTGAATCAGGACCATATTTTTAAAAATGCCTGCAGCAGGAGAGCATGAGATTGGAGACAGCTTTCCAGTTGCAGTTAATTTGGTTGACTTCTTAAAAGAGGTTCAAGGGTAGCTCAGTATTGATGTTGTGGGTTCTTTTTTATTTGTTTGGGTTTGTTGTTTTGTTTTTATCCAGTCTGATTTCATTTTATTACTTCTGCCACTTCTGATAAGAGTAAGGTGCTAAAAGGTGGCCATTTGTGTAAAATCAGTCATATTAGTAATATGACTGATTTTACACAAATTATTACTAATAATAGTAATATTAGTCTGAACAAAACACCTAATTAACAGGTGAAGATTGTACTTAATGAGTTACATTGCTTGAATTCATAATTGCAACTCACACTTCGTGTAGTCCTAAGTTAAAAGCCAAACTCATAATGATTATTGCTGCTTGTTAGTAGTTATGAATGTAAATGTGATGTACAGCAAAGTTTTTTGTAGTTGCTGTTCTGTAATTTTGCCTGTTAGATGGATGGTATGTTTTTGTCCAAACAACTTTTAGATTTGTATGAACATTCTATTTGTAGTTTGGAGTTTAAAAGGCATATATCTTGTTGCTATATATATATATACTCTGTGTATGCATATACACACATAGATGCTGACTTTTCAAACTTGATTCCAAATGGCACCCTACATACAGCCTCTGGAATACTTGAATGGGCATGATTATAAAATATTGTGGGCGAAGGAAGGCTTGGGAATGAGCAGGACTTAGATGTGATGTAAAGAGCTGCCTGGATTAAATAGCACTGAAAAATTCTGGTTCCTACTGCTGCTGACATGTGAGGAGTTTGTACACATGTTGTTGGCTTCATAGAGCTTCTGCACAAAGTTGCCCTTGTGCTGCTTTGAACACACTGACCTGCAGGTTCAGTAGCCCACAGCTCATTGAATGTTTGGTAGCTTCTATTTTGCTTTTACATTGAATGTGTAACTTCTTCATGGGCGATGACCTCAGCATGTCAGCTGTATTTCAGATTTTTTTTTTGTAAGTACAGCTGCTGTTTTCTGGCATACTGACCATTAAAGTCCTGGCTCTTGTCTTACACGGAAGTTATCCATGATATGTTTTTTTTCTTAAGTGTAGTTATAAATCTATCAATGTGTAGAATTTCACAGCATGTGAAAATCAGGTAAACATTAAGTACAGGAACATACAGCTTGGGACAAATCTGCATTCAACACTTGAAAAGTTCAGACTTCATTCATTGTCCTACAGTACTACTTATGCAATACTTAGGTTTTACAACAGAGAGAATGTTCTGTCTTGTGATTTCAACTGCAATCCCCTTTATCCTTATGTCTTCTGAGCTGTCATCTGTCTCTCACTCTTCATGTCTTCTAGCCAGATGTAATTATGGTTATGCTATTTTGAACACTGTGCTATTTGTCACACTGACAAAAGAATTTAGCCAGTCTTACAAGTTTTTACTAAGCAAATGTTAACTATTCCAGTTAGGAGCAAGCTGGATTTCTGGCTCCATTTTCCACAAGCAGCATCAAGCACACATTTCAAGCAGCATTATTTACGGTGAAATGGGCACTAAAGGATTGTCCTTAAAGCTGCAAAAACTAGGATACTTAAAGCATGGTTTGCTGTGTCTCAATATCAAGGTTATTAATCGTGCTTTCCACAGTGCAGCGTGGGTCACTGTTCCCCTGAGTGCAGTCCTTCAAGGACAGGCTGCTCCAGCATGGCTCCTTCACAGGGTCACAAGTCCTACCAGGAAACCTGCTCCAGCATGGGCTCCTGCTCCATGGGTCTGCAGGTCCCTGCCAAGTGGCTGCTCCAGCACAGGCCTCCAGTGGGGTCCCAGCCTCCTCTCAGGCATCCACCTTCTCCAGCCTGGGTCTCCTCCGTGGGCTGCAGGGGGATCTCTGCACCCCCATGGACCTCCATGGGCTGCAGGGGGACATCCTGCTGCACCACGATCTGCCAAGGGCTGCAGGGGAACCTCGGCTCAGGTGCCTGGAGCAGCTCCTGCCCCTCCTTCTCTGCTGACCATGGTCTCTGCAGAGCTGCTCCTCTCATGTGTTCTCATCCTGCTCTTCTCTGCCCTCTTTACATCAACTCAGTAACTTTTTTTCACTCTTCTTCTGAAATACGTTGTCACCGAGGTGTAATGATCATCTCTAATTAGCCCCACCTTGGCCCATGGCATGCCCATCTTGGAGCTCCCAGGGATTGGCTCTGCTGGACATGGTGGAAGCTTCTTGCAGCTTCTCACAGAGGCCACCCCTGTATGCCCCTGGCTACCAAAGCCTGGCCACACAAACCCCATATAGGTGGTCATACTGAAGCTACCTTTGGTAGCTGGAGCATGGGTGTGCCTTGTTGGTTGGAGACAGTAGGTGTTAGTAGGGCAAGGAATGTGATGGGTTTGGATGTAGTTTGAGAGAACAGCTGCATTCACTCCTACTTGACACTTGGCCACATATCTAATCCTTTGGTATTATTGCATTATCACCCCAGTACATGCTATTCAGGAAAATGTAACACATGGTTTCTGAATTAATCTAAAAAAGGAGGTTAAAGCTATCTGTCTCAAGAATACTGTTTACAGTATTTTTGATATCTTTTTCTTTCTGTGTGAAAGAAGTAATGGTAATGAATGTCAAATTGCTTTAAAAGTACATCCAACCTACCAAAATACAGCTGTGATGTTTAAAATGGCTGACAATACAGAATCCTTAGTCTCTTTGTTTCAGTTTAGTAGAACAGGCTTAAATTATTAATTATTTGTTGGTACCCAACAACTGAGTAGGTTCAGTGAAATTCTTACTACTCTGGTGTGATGCTTCCCCTGTCTAAAATTTTGTCTTACAAATTGAATGTCATCCTTGAAAACTCCAGAACATGGTTTGCAGCTTAAATTCTTTATCTGAGTAAGTGACAGTTTAACAGAATAATGTGTTTATTATTGCAGTTCATGTATTGGATCAAAGATCACTGTAGGATGGTACTTCACTCAGATTTGATTCTGTATATGCCAGGTCACTAGGTGTTTACTTTGCTGGGCAAAATGTGTATTCTTTTGTTTTTCTCTCTAATAAAAAAATGTCTTTACATATACTAGAAACAATAAAGCAGTACAAAGCTAACTTGAAATAATTGATTCTCTTACAGTGAAAATGTCCTGTTCGGAATGGGAAATCCTCTGCTTGATATCTGTGCAGTTGTGGACAAGGACTTCCTTGACAAGTAAGGCTTGATATCTTTTTTTTTTTTTAATGTCAGTTTTGTTTCCAGAATTATGCCTGTAAATAAATGGTGGGCTACCTGCCTGTATAATGCTGTGTTTAGGCTGATCTCTGGGATTCTGGCCTTCTGCTGGAAGTAGCCAGTATCTGTCATTTGATTGTTCTTGCTCTATGAAACTGTGGTATCTATATGGTATCTATAAAAACCTTCAGCATTTTCATTTTTTTTTTTTATCAGTTTATTCTGGTGTCCTCATGCTGTCTTTGTTAGTCTTAAATTGGAAGGAGTCATCAATTTCAGTAAGATTTAGGTAGCTCTGATATGAATCTTTGTGTGCTACTTTTGATTTACTATTGCTGTACTCTTCTTCAGTGATGTCCGTGGGGTAAATAGGCCATTTCTGTAACACACCAAGAAAAGCTGTGCAAATATACCTTTACAAAAATATTCCAGTTTATCAGTCAGGAACAGACCTGCTTCTTATCAGGTTGTCTGTTATCTTGCTTAAGCCTTCTTGTTATGCTACCATCCATATAACCATATTGCTGGATTGCTTAATTGGCATTAAGCCTACTCATTCTTGAATCAGCTTAGAGATCTGTCTTTTCCAGAGGTGTAAAGTACAGTTGCTCTTTTAAATCTTTCTGCTTGAGCTCCATTTTTTATTGCTTTTTCTCCACTTTTTCTCTGCTTTGTAAGTTGATTTGATCTTTCAGAGTGCTTGCAAGTTTTTCTTTAATTTTTGAAGTGTTAATGAATTTTTTCTCTAATAGTTCTTTATTTTGTTAATGGGAAAATTGCATCAAAACTAAATTTCACATTACCAAATAAAGAACAGGTGCAGAGTTTTTATTTTTCAATGTGTATTGTCTGGGACAAATATTTTGTTCTACAGCTTTTCATAGCAATAATTTCGCATCAATATTTCATCACTCAAATTTTATCTTAAGGTTTGTTTAAGTGAAAGCCTCTTTGTTGTAAGCTGGAAACAAAAGACAAAATGTAATGGATTGTGTCAAATTCAAACACCTGGAACTTAAAATATCAGGTCTATGTCCTGAGCATTTAAAAAAGTGAATTAATCTGGTGTAATTCTCTGCCTCACATTTCCACTGAAATAACTTGAAAGCCAGTCTCTAAAAATAAGTAATGCCCTTCTCCCAACTCAACAATACTCCCCAACTAATCCTTACAAACTGCTGACATAAAAGAGATGATGGGATCTCTACTTCAGCACTGAAATCCTTCAGTAGTGCATTGTGCTTTTCACTGGATGTGATGTGCTGTGCAGAATTTAATTGAATTTAAAAATTAGAAGTCTTATGTACTCAAATTTGAGTCCTGTCAGACAAATTAAATTATGTCCTGGAGCAGCATATGCTCTGTGAGCATTTCTTTACTGCTGAAATGCATTTGTGGGGTATTGCATTATTGAAAGCCATAAACAGTCTTCCCCCAGCAGTTTCACAGGAGCCTGCTCATAGTGTGATAGCTCTGGTAATGACCTCAAAACTGAGGAGCTTGTTTACCTTCTCCTGCACCTGATTTGATATCCCTCTCCCAGTCTGTCAGGGTATGCAGAAAAGTCCATTTAACAAACCAACAAGAGTGTTTCTACTCCGGGTCCAACTACCTTTTGCAATGCTTCCTGAAATGGGGATCAGATCCCACGTCTCCTCAGCTTGTGAAGGGAGATAAAATAGAAAATGGAGCTGTGGAACAACTGCTAGAGTAAAGTTATCTATTCAAATGCTGCTGGGAGGTGCAAGAGCATAGACATTTCAGGACTGTGAAGCATTTGAAAGAGAAATTGTTGATCATTGTAGTTTCTCTTTTTTCTTGTCAAGCAAGACATGCACCCATCTCTAGCCATGTAGTGTCAGCTTTTGGTATCTTGGCAACCTTGAGTCTGTTTCTCACCTCTTCTAATGGGTGGGAATGTTTAGTGGCGCTGTCAGGCCAGCAGGGTTCTGACTTGAGAAGGTAGCTTAGAAAAATAAGAAAATAGGTAAACACCCATAAGAATTTTATACATTTAACTTTTATAGTGTTTCTGTTGTTTTATCCACCTCTTGTACAGTCAGTTGTAAGAATAAATACCTTTGTTCAGAATAAAGGACTTGATTTTGCAAATTTAATCAATATATATTGTCAATGAAATAAGAGTATTAAAATGAGTCCTGTAAACAGCTTATTTTTGTAACTTCTGTTAAGAAAGTGCAAACTGAAACAGCATAAGGAAGTATAGAAAGTGGTCTTTTAAAAATATTTACTTGGCCTACAATCCATGTTAGAAATAAGCCTGAAAATAAACATAAAATGTAGTTCTACTCCTTGCAGATTCTAAACAGTTTGCTGCCATGTAATACTGGTTTGAGGAAATGAGCAGTGTTGGAGGGCTGTGTGGGTATTTTTGGCTTGGGTTAGCCAACCCTGACTCTTTGCTTTCAAGGTAGATTTTGGTTTAATATGATCTCCAAAGTCTTTTACTCTCTCAACAAGTTTTGGAGGCCATTAAGCCTTTCCTAGGAGAGGCAATTTAATTTGTATCACAACAGAAGTTCACCATGCCCATCTGGGCTTTTCAGACCATATCAGCAGTCTGGCATTATCTGAGCCAGAGAAGCTTTGGCCTCTGTTGTGATTTCTGGGTCCCATTTCTTGCCTCTCTTAGGGAGACAATCTGGAAAAGTGTTAGCAATGTTGATGGCACTGTTGAAAACTGGTAATACCACAAACCACTTTCGTTTCTGTTTACAGAGGTGGAAAGAAGTCTTGAAATAAATATAGTCCACCATATGTCTTTGGTTATTTTTAGTATCTGCAAGAAAGAAATATCAGAAATGTGGTTTTGTTTTGGTTTTTTTGTCTCCTTTTAGTTTGCATCAACTCCATTACCTGAGTATTTTTGTTTAATTTATCAAGATATGGATACTTACTCAAAGAGCAGCTTCTTAGGGCTGAGAGGGGAAGGAATAGAAGAAGAATTAATGCATTGTGGGTGAATTGCTAACTATAGCTATGCTAATCTGTGAAAATAACTTTGCTAACAGGTATTCATTAAAGCTTTTGGTGTACTCACTTCTACCCATGACATTTAACAAGAATGATTCTTTTACCTTCTAACTCTGAAAGGCATTTAAAAATAACTTAATCTACACTACATATATGAAACTCTGCTAAAATGGGCAAAAACGTTCTGATTAACATGCCAATGACATTTTAAGACACCAAACTCAGTATTGCTGACTCCTGTAAATACTCCAGTGTCCTGCTGTTCAAAGTTAGGACGTGGCATGTGTTTCATTGCTCTCCCCAGAACACTCTCTTTTGCAAATACTCAGTTTTTGACACTGAATTTACCTTATCTAGTTGTAGTTAATTTTTAGGTTGTAGAGATCTGGGCATTACTTGTTGCCTCAAGTGCACTTCAGTGGTTGAGAAATGTTGTTCATGGTATGGATAAATCTTCTCTTGCTGTGTCTGGCTGCAGGAGCTCAGGAGGAGAAGAGAATCAATGTTGACAAATCGACATTGACAGGACTATTGTACCAGTCCTGAAACTTCTCAATATGTGAAACCTCAGATCTTTCCTGACTGATCAGAGGGAAGGCAAGGAAAATATCTGTAATTGCCTGCACCTGTATAAGCATGGAAATATCTTTCAGCCTATGCTCTTAAAATGGAATGGAGATACAGGGGAAAAATAGGATATATGTTTTATTTATCACAGCAAATTCTAAGACTCATATTGCTGTATTTCACTCTAATTTCTGGGCTCTTGACCAGAGTCATGATCTCATAAGTTGAGGTATGTTTACTACTCGGGCTGCCAAATTCCATTATAGTTAAAACCTGCAGACTGACTATTTTGTCTCCATCATGGTCCAGGATTACAAATTTCTGTATGGTTGCTGGTTGGTTATCCAAGCAGACAAGTATTTTTCTCTTTAGGTCTTTTTTTCCTTTTAAATTAAGGTCTGTGACAGTCTTTGCACAGGTTCATTTAGGATGCTCGGCAAGGATTGGAATTTTTATAACTGTCATGCCCTCTACCATCTGTTCCTTGGTTCTCTTTCCTGCCTTTTCTGGTGTAAATACAAAGTATCTTTAAATCAAGTCATGGGTTTATATTATTTTTTATCTTCACTGGAAAGAACAGGTTTGAAGAAACAGAAAAGGAAGAATGAATGGGGTCTTTGGAGTGGCGGTAACGATTGCTATATGAAAAGAGAGTATCTCAGTGAGGGAAGAAGTGCTATCATTGTAATCCATAATTTCACAAGTATGGATATGGATCTCCTGCAGTGTACTGCCAATTTAATGTAGCACTGAAAGTGGTTGGGTCATTCCTGGAGATCCCAAGATGCGTGAGCATCCTTTACCTTTCCTCACTACAAAGTACTGGCAGAAGGTGATGGATCAGTTGAGCACAAACTTCTGTAATAAAGCAGCATTAACATTTGGTAAATGAAACATTCTTGTGTGAAGCTATTTTAGTGTTTGCCGTGATGAAAGTTAAGATGTACATATTTGATCCTTTTTCTAGTCTTGTGGAAATTTGGATTATAAATTAAGAAATAATAAAATAAGAAGAAGTTTTTGAAGCAGCTTCAGTTGACAATGACGAAAAACTTGTCCTTACTTGTGTTAAATTTAGATTGGTCTGTATAAACTGTGGCTTGTGTTATTCTCAACATTTACAGTTTGCTACCTTTGTCCTGTCTAACAGAAGACATTGTAACTTCCCATAGCAAAGAAAAAAATCAAAAGACCATTCATGCACTTAACTCTCATGAAGTGGCCAAGGGTCTAAATAGCTTTTAGACGATCGGAGGTGATTTTCTGTTCACCAAAGTTGGCTTCAATGCAAAACAAACCTTTCCCCAAAAGCGCATGCTGGAGTGAGCCTGAAAAATGAGAAAGACAAATACTGCAGCCTCCATTCTGTACTTGGAAGCTGCAGTATCCAGGAATGCACAGGATGCAAACATGGGCTTTGCTACTAGATTTAAGTGGGGACTCCCTACCCCCTTCAGACTTTTCACTTTCATTAATCTGTTAATTTAGATTCTGTGCTTCATCAGCCCTCGGGAGAGATTAATGGGTTTTTGTATTGCTTTGAGCTGGGAATTGTGTTGCCTGTTGTCCTGGTTTTGGCTGAGACAGGGTTAATTCACCTTCTAGTAGGTGTCGCGGTGCTGTGTGTTTTGGATTTAGTGTGCACTGTCTATACGGTGATGAAGGTATGTAAAGTACATGGTAAAAACTTTAAAACCTCTCCCTGAAAATTTGCCCCGGTATTTTCCCTCCCCCTGCAGAAGATAATTTGGTGTATGATATTCCATTGTTTCAATAATTCTCGGGAAAGATTAATCCTGAAAGTATTTGTTGCATTGGGTTATCTGGCAGAGAAGCTGAATAGCTGAGTGCTGTATTATTTATTACCTTGTGGTTTTAGCGTATCTCTAGAAGTCCATTTAATTAGTCACAAGGTCTGAACATAGAATATTTTTGAAACTGTTGAGCCCAATTGCATCATCTGACTGCTGATAAATGATAAAAACTCAGTTTGCTTGCAAAAACTTAGGATGATGATAGCTGTCTTAAGAAGGTCCTCTTCATACTAATATGTCTATAAATTGGGTAGTATTCCTGACAATGTAATTAAAGCTTTCTACAGCCCTAATGCATTCTCCTAGTGCATTTAGTTAAATGTGTAGTTTAAATGTGTGAAAGATTTTAGTTATGCTCTATTTAGAAAAGGCTGTTTGAAAAATCTACTATGGAGTGACAGTGTTGCATGGAGAGCTAATGTTTTCAAGGTATATAGGGCTTCAGCAGTGTTTAGAGGAGCTTGTAATTATGTATTTACCTGTAAAATAGAATGTATGGTGTTCATGAATGAGAAATATTCCACTCTTCTCTTTATTGTGTTTTCACTTTCTTAAATACTTGTTTAGTAATAAACTGTAAATCATGAATTATTATTTTATTTTTCCCATTCATCAGAAGACTTACAGATTTAATGCATGTCACTAGAACATGTCTCTTTAATGGACTAATTGTATTCTTTAGAATAACCTTAAGGACATGACAGATACACACACATACACAGAACTTATCTGTATTTTGCCTTTGCTTACAAGTGAAAATTTGTTTAACAAAACATTGTGACTTACAAGGCAAATGATGAAATAATGGGTTCCATTTGCCTCTTTAATGCAAACAAGGAGCTTTAAGTAGTAGAGATCTTTGAATTAACTAAGTGTCTCTGGTTTTAATTAGGCAATAAAAGGCCCTTGCTGAAGATACCTTTGATGGAAAAAGCTGGGTCTCTTCAGTAGAGAACTGGAATCCATCTTAATCTCAGTGGTAAAACTTTCTCTTTGAAAGTGTTACTTGCTGTTTGTACTGAGGAACCTTTCATATTTAGAGTTTCCAGATTGCATGATTACAAGATGGATTTTTATTTAGGATACAGTAAACAAAAATTGTGATTCATGTTCTGGGTATGGTTTCAGGCAATTTTTTTAATTACAGATTTCTAAGATGTGATTTTAATGTTGTTTTCCATTCCCATCCTGCTTGTCCAACCCAAAATTTTCAATAGAATAGTACAGATTAGAGGGGTTTTTCTTGCTACAGTAATAAAGTAAAACTGGTTGATCACTTGTGACTTGAATAAAAAAGCCCAGTCAAAAATTAGCAATTATTTGACATAGTCTCAGGTTTTTTACTCTAGATGAAATTGATCTGCCATCTTTTAGAAAAGGTGTGTTTTTAGTAATAAGTTTTGAGGTGGTTGGAATGCGTTCATCTTTATAAAAACTTCAGTTTCAAAAAATTAGATATTAAAGTAAATTATAATGCTCATTACTACTTGATTAGCTTTGCTTCATTCAGGTCAGGCAATATGCAATCTCAACAGTTTTTCTTCACATGTTACATGAAGAGAGAGAGACTTGTCCTTCCTTTTGAAATTAAATACTGTTAACGTTTCTTTTTAGTAACCTGCTATTTCATCAAGCTATTACTGAACAAAGTGCAGATACCACATCAGTGTTACAGGTGTAACTTAAGGTATGAGGTGCTTATGGCACTGAAGAGCCCTGCCCAGGCCTGCTCTGTGCTTTGCTTCTTCTTCTGTTCTATTCCTTTTGGAGGAAAAAACAGGAACTCTTGGCCTTGTGGTCTCTGCTGTAGCCACAGGGAAAGGGTGGAGGCCGCCCGTCTTCCCTTAATTACCGGTGTTCTTGTTTTCCCTTAGCCAAGAGCTGGAGTAGCGTAAACTAGCTGTTTTTGAGTGTTGTTTTACGTTATTTTTGTCAGGGCAGAGTCATCAATATTCCAAGTTACTGGAGATCTGGTTGTGTTGTGGACTTCAGGATGTTATGAAGCCTGCAGTTCCCTTGTAAATTCAGATTAAATGCAGAGCTGGGGACAGATTATTTTCATTTTACAAACCCTTGATTCCTCTCTTCAGTGTGTTAGTGTACAAATTATTTTCAGTTTTTAGTTTTACTTGAAACTTGTGGATTTATGGCACATGAATACTAGGGAGCAGTGGCTAAAGAAGTTTTGGTGATTATTTTAGCAGATTGTTCCAGTAATATTTTTTCCTTTTATTTCTTCCCTTGTTTTGTGACAGCAATTAATTTGTGACAGTGATTAATTTTAAATGTAAGAATCTGAGGTGCATGGGACAAAGTGTGAAGGGGAGTATATGACTGTCTAACATGACAAGCTGTAACAAGTGAACAGTAGCGTGAAGCCACAGAAATACAAACATTACCAGGAACATTTTTTCAGTTCTTGTGTTATTGAAGCTATTTATTTCTTAAGTCTTGAGGCTGGGTTTTACTCTTTTTAAATAACAGAAATTTCACACTGGTAGGAAGGTTGGCAATAAAGATTACTGTCACTGTAGAGTGGAAGCATACAGTCAATTTCCTCCCTTAGAAATGAAACTATATCCAAATTCACTTCCAGACCACTCCAAGTAAAGGCTGCATGCAGTCTCACCTGTGAATATTAATCTAAGCGTGGTGTCCTACATGGCTTCAGGCTAGCATACCTTATCTGGTCTGTGTCAAGATGAGAATTACAGTTGCAAATGCAAATCTTTTGATTTCTGCCATTAATATTTCTCAGCAAAAGAGGCAAGGTGTTTCAAAATCTCACATGTCTGCTGACAATTTATTTTGTATAGTTACTGTGTAGACAAGAGATCAAAGTCCTTTCCCCAAATATGATTGCAATAACTCCCATTTTTGCCTGATGATCTTCTGGTGTGTTTTATTGAAGCTGGTCTGAAATGTGCTTGTGATGTTATTTGCAGCAGTGTTAAACAACAGCCAAAGTTCTAATCAGAATTGCCAGGACGTGTCAAGTTCTGTATGCAATTCTCCAACCGGTCCTGAGACAAAACACTCACCTAGGCCTAAAGTGACAGAACTGTCCAAATACCTCAGCCAGTCTCTTTCCTCTGCCAGATCCTTGCATGTCTGGACTTGATGCTGCAGGTACCACTATGGGTAAGAATTAATAGATACTGAGCAGTGGCCATGTCTTGAGGCAAAAGGGAGGAGCAGTTCTTCCCAGAAAGAGTAATTGCAGTTCTTGGTATGCCCCAGTGGCAACAGAGCAAGGACTTAATCTCTCAAGAACACTTCCCCAAATCTTCATCTTAGTATTGCTCATTCATTTTTCAGGGTAAAATCAAAATTTTCAGTGCAGTAAAAAAAGCCTTCTCTGCCATTTTCCATATGGTTCTTTTTCTAGAAAGTTGGTGACTTTATTGGCTCGGATAAGTTCTTTGAGCATGAAATTTCACAGTGCCTGTAACATTTGTCTGTAGCTTTCCGTTTGCTCTAAACAGTGTTAAAAATTATTTATAGAGAAGCAAATTAAGGTATGTGAATTCCCTGACAATTACCTATTTAAGTTTCTGTAAGATGGACTATCCTGTACTAAGCTCTTGGGTGCAGAGACAGATGAGGAGAGAAATGTAGCTTTCAGGCAGCGCTGAGACTCATTTAAGTTGCAGTAATATTGTGAACTTAGTACTTCAGCCTAGCCTGTCACAAGCAGAAGTACCTTGATAAAGTTGTCTAACAGGAAAATGGAATACATTTTAAACTATATTTTTTTTAAGAAATAAGAGGTTTTAATCGATATGTAAGACTTGCTGTTAGTTTCCTTATAATTTCTAAAAGGGAACAATGTGGATTTGATTAAATATAAATACACCAGTCTTTTGCTGTGTCTCCCTATGAATGATGACAAAGTCAATTCTTAGCATTTGGAAGACAGTTAAATATTTAATATCAATCAAGATTTAATACAGTCTCAGAACTTCCAGTTCCTTTTGGGGGATTTTGTTGCCTGAAGGTAATATTCTGGGCTGACGTGGTTTGTGAGGTCTTCACTGACGAATAAATGTCTTTTGCTCTGTCTTAATTGAATTTTATTGATGTGGCATTTATTTCTTTGTACTAGAGACACTAAAATAGTTGTATTTTAGAGATTCTGTTTTCATTTGCTCTTTTTGGAGATAGAACAGATCTAGTATGGGGACAGAGTTGTAATTCAGTTATGAAATGGACTTTGTGTTAATGGAGCCCAGCATGGTCTTATGTTTGCAGTGTAATGTTCCTGTGTTTTAGTGCATCCAGATTATTAACCCGTATTTTATTGTATGTCTAGAGCCTATTGAAGTTCACGCCAATGGCTTTTTATAAGTCTGCCTTCTCTGAGAAGGCAATGAAGAGTGTGTTTTCAAGTGTAAATTGACTAGCTGGCAGTGCTATTCATATGTGGCAAACAGGGAGTCTTTATTTGGAAGAAATCACCAATATTTAGAAGAAATGTATCAATTTGAGTGTTGCATGAACAACCACACTACTGTACCTTCTCTGAATTAGATATATATATGTGTGTGTATAAAATTCTCAAAGCAGGGTTCCTCATGGGGCAGGGGAAGTATTTGGGGATTTTCAGTGCTAATGGTGACAGGTTCTGTTGTAAAACTTGTGCAAATTGGTCCGAACAATAAATTTGAAAGTGATAATAGCAAATAATTGTGAGTAACTAGGAAAAGGAACCCTTCAGTTTAGATTATGTACATGTTACTTTAGTTGGTGTTTTTCAGTAAGTTTTATGCATGTAAAACTGTAAAACATGATTGTGGAACTGGTTTGTGTTTATAATCAAAATGAATTAAATTGCAAGTGAGTGTTTATTTCTGGTTGAAGAAAATAGGTATGTAAATGTTAGATGTTCATTTCAGAACAGGAACAATGCAAGAAGAACTAGGAAAACTGAAGAAGTGGCTTAAATATTCAAGGCTCATAGTAATGGAGTATGTTAAGAGTTCAGTCTGTAAGGGGAATAGCTATAGTTCTGCACAAATTGAATTAATATTTTACTCCTTGATAAAGTTACTAAAGGTCAATAAAATGTATTTCTACTGGTGGAATGAGTCTAGAATTCAGAGTACCAATTAAAAAAAATATACTGAGTGTGTACAGCTTTTAGAAAGGTACTTGTAGTCATATAAATGTTTTTCAGTCATAATTTTTAAAATATCTGTATCTCTATACAGGGAGTGTTTAGCTGTCTTAAATTTTTAGCTCCCTAGTTTGTAGTTAAGGAAGTTTGTAGTTAAGGCCTTTGACAAGGCCACTTCTATATACTTAAGTCCAGAGTGATAGGGCTGACCCTATTAAATGATCATAGTTTTTCACAGTCTGGTGGTTAACAGGCTTTGAACTTTCCTGGCTTTCTTAATCCCTTTTAATCATTTAAACCTATTATTGTTTTGACTTCAATTTCAAAAGCCCTTTAAATCTGTCTTACAATATTAATGGCTGATTAAAGTCCTGATTTCCAACCATATTATCAGTGGGGCGTCTTACCTTATTACACTGAATAATTCAGAAACATCGAGGAAAATACTGATGAAGGGTGAAAGAAAAAAACACCAGAAAAACTGGACCTAGTAATTTCTATATTTAGAGTACTGATCATATCCATTTATTAAGTGAGGGAAACAAAATCTATGCTTTAATTTATGACACGAATAACTCTATTTCTTTTTTCTTTTATGTTTCAGTAGTGTCATTTTAAGCTAATTCTGTGTTGATATTTAAATCCAAAATCTGTCTT
This sequence comes from Chloebia gouldiae, assembly GCA_003676055.1. NCBI lineage: Eukaryota > Metazoa > Chordata > Aves > Passeriformes > Passeridae > Chloebia > Chloebia gouldiae. Next base: position 6,577,197 of record QUSF01000014.1, read on the forward strand.
TCATAATAAGTAATGTGTTAAAAAGAAATTCTGTTGATATTTTTTGAATCCCTTTTACTCAGAAATTCCGACCTTTTTTTCTAAAAATGAGAGGAGTCATGCAGTCAAACAAGACTCCAGTCATAATAGTGGACAAGACCTGAGTAAAAAGGAAAACACTAGAAATTTGCTCCATGTGTTCTCCAAGGTGGTACTTCATTCTCAAGCTCTGACATATCTATTCCAATAGCATAAGGTTTAAAGTCTGGAATTTTTTTAAAATGAAGTGCCCAGTACCTGTGGTTTGAGTTGCAGTTAATTTTTTCCCTAAGCAGATGCTCTGTCAGTCAATGTACGTGCCCTTTCCCAAACTGAACTTGATTCTTTGTCACTGATAACTGTGAAGTAATTTATTTCCTCTTAAATATGAAGTAATTTATTTTTTCGGAAGTAATTTGTTTTCTACATTCCATAGAATTTAAGGTAGAAGTATCTTAACCTTCTGTTGCTATTTTTTCAAGTCCCCTTCCCACTACCAACAGTGTGTGCGTTACTCCTACCTACATTTCTCCTTCTGAAGCTGAAAACTTTGGCTACAAGTTTTTATGTTTGAAAATTGAAGAAAATGAAATAATTAGTTAGGCTGACATCTCACTCTGGGATATTTTTGATAATTTTTGTTTTATTTGTTTCCTTGTTTCTGTATTGTAGTAGTCCATTTCTGTCTTAAATGCTTGGTGTGAGTTGGAAGCTCAGGTTGAATTAGTTATAGTTCATAACACCTCTTTTCCTCTCTCTCCAAGTTAGTACTCTGTGGGATGTCTTTAACCCCACCTACATTTTTATGCTTTTAATTTATCTATTTAGCTTGACATATGTTAGTTTTTTGAACTCTTACTGTCTGCTAGAATGTTCTGTTGTCATGACATACCCATGCCAGTCTGCTGTCATCTGTGGATTTCATCAGCAGCTTCTGTACTTAAGACCATAAGTACACTCATGGATGTGTGGCATAGTGTTGGGTCTAGCACTGATCCATGCTGAAATCAGTCTGATTTATGCATTCTCTCACAGTTCTAATATTTTCCCAAAGAAATGTCTGGAAGGTGTTTTAAGCAGTTTTCTCTTTTTTTGTTATAAATGGACCCTTGCAAAACTTGGAATTTTTTTTCTGGAAGCAGGCTTTCTTTGGGTTTTTATTGCTGTTGTACAGTCTGTCTTTAATCTTTCAGTTTTTCAGGGATGGCAATCTGGACTTTTATATTTGTCAACAAAGCAGTATCTATTCAGTAAGGAATTTTTCTAAAATGGTCTAACCTGTTACAAGATCATCCTTAAGTAACAGCGAATAATGACGGCCTGTCACTGAACCCAGAAATTAGTGTAGAAAAAGGTCTCTGTTTTACTGTCAACTTGAGGCCAAGAAAGAATGTGAAAATATAAGGAGGACTGTCTGCCCTGTTATAGAATAGGAGAGAGGCTAAAGGGGGCAAGAAACTTTGAGGGGATGGAGCATGTGGTGCATTTCAGATGGGGAAACTGGGAGTCTAAGCAACAGTGGAATCTACAGGGAAAAAAAAAAAAGTAAATGTATTAAACTGGTGGAGTAAAAACAGTGCAAGCCAGGCAAGACAGTGAGACTTCCAGAATATGAATCAAAGGCCTTCACTGTTTGGGTCTGTCTTTTTTTTTTTTTTAGTGGAGGGAAAAAACATGTCTTAAATATTTGGACCTGGGGCCTTGTATCTGCCTGTTACAGAAAACTTCAATTTGGTTTAGCCATGGGCTGCTAAACTTACATACCAGGTGTGGTCTGGGTTGTGGATTTTTTTAGTTTTGTCTAGATTTAGAAAATTCACTTTGAGTTTAGCAAGCTCAAAGTAATGATCCAAACACGTACAAGTCATGATACTCACACTGTGTTTATGTGTGGGGGAAAGATAATTGGGCTAGTGGGAAGAGTAAGGCTACATTAGATTTAACTGAAATTTCTAAGCAGCTGTAGCCTTGTCAAAAATTGAAGCAGAATTGCTTCAAGTGCTATTTAGCTACTGTAAGAAAAGCAGTTTCCTTACTGCTTTTTGATCTCTATATAGATCAAGTCAGTAGGAATGGAGTTAGCACTTATGGCAGCATTGCTTATTCTGTCTGATAAATTGCAGATGGAACTTGAGAAACAGGCTGACCTTCTGTACCCATCCCCCATAAATCTGAGGCGTTAGAAATATTTTGTGAGCTGGGCTCGCTGTGCACATTGGCTTGTAAATGCTCATGAGGATGCCCTGTTGTAGCAGGTTCACACAGGGCTGTGGTTCTGACCTGAATCGTCTCATGGGACCTAAAAACCGCATAGAAATCACTCAATATATTCTGAAAAAGGACATGTGAATGCAATGGCCCAAAGATGCCTTGTTCTAGTTTTGACAAGATTAATAATTAAGCAAAAAGAAAAAGCAAGGACTGTGTTTCTTTTTTTTGAGACCAGTGAAGGTAGCCTTAACATCACTTGGACGTTGAAGTAACACAGTTGCTGAATCATTCTTATGCAACCTTCTTTAGATTAATCTGGAATATAATAAGACTGTAGGGAAATCCTTTAGGTTCCTTCATGACTTCTTTGAAAATTTATGAAGAAATACTTCTGCTGAGTTCTGTCTTAACAGGTGTCTTCTTTTATTGATGAAGGATATTCTATTATAAATAAAATCTACTTGTCTTGTCCAGTTAATGCAACCAATGGGTGTCAGATGTCTGATGGAGAAATCACACTCTGTTCCTTTTTTTGATGACTTTTCTGCAAAGTTCAAAGAACACGTTGGAAATCTGCCCTTTCATGTATTGAATTTTTAATCAATCTGGGGAATACTTAAAGCAGTAAGTACAGCAAAATATGTCAAATACAATAAGCTTATGGAATAGCAAAGCCCAAGTGCATTTAAAGTTGAGTAAGGTTAGTCAGAGACTTGTGCTGAGGCAAGAAGTTTGTATTTATTTGTACCTCAACCAAAGCAGAGGAATATCTGTGCAGATATATATTTAGGGCTTCCTGGAATGCTTTACTGTCCCAGCTTTCTGTCATGGAAATAATTTAAATATAGGGGTTTTTTTTGCTGACTACTCACATTGAGTAAATGCTTAAAAAATACTTTTATCTCTAGTGTCTTGTTCTTCACAAATGCTCTTGAAAATAGTGATCAGAATATTATTGTCATACATATGCGGTTTTTCATACATCCTTGTGGGTGGTATGCATTTCATCTTGGCTCTTCTGGCCCAAGCATTGCATCTATGTGTGTGCTGATTTTCATTTTGATATCTCTGCAATTATTACTTATTGTTTCTATAGAAGGTTTTGCTTAGATTGGTGGATTCAAGTCAGAAATTTTGAAAGATTACTTAATTTTCAAGCTATGAAAATCTATTGCTATTTTTTAAACCTGTTTGCTCATCACCAGTTTCATTTTTGGCTTTTGGACAGGTGAATTTTATCATCTTTTCAGGAAATTTTTGATAGAGTAGATCTGAACTTGATATATATTTGGAATTTATCAGCAGTACATATTTAGTGCAGGCTAGCTGTGTTTTTCTTTTTAATTTGGTTAAGGCTTTGTGAAATTTACTGTAAAGATGTTCATTACTATCCAAGTACATGAATTGTCATTCTGTATTAGGAGCTGGAATATAAAAATCATGGAGTTGTAGGTTTACTGTTTCAGAAGGATCACTAAAATTGCCAAAGTTGAACTTGGAAGTTTTGGTATGCTTAAAAAAAATGAAAAACAGGCATGTAATAAAGATGATACATTTGAAATTGAGATTATAAACTTGCATCTGAATGCAAGTTCTTCAGTGTACATGAAGAAGTGAAGAATATGCCACCTTTTTTACCACTGTAACCAAATAGAATGTATCGGTCAGAGTTGTACTTCTAGCTGTTGGAATAGATCTCTTCCAAGTAGCTGTGGCATTTTTTTCAGGGTATATTTAGGTGTACTTAGAGCAAATTTCATCAACACCGTCTGACTCCCCAATACCATGTCTTCAGAATGCCTGGAATAGTCTGGGTCTTACTTTATATTCAGGAGAAATAGTTGCATGTTTAAATCTATTAAATAGTTCAGCAGCTGTTATGAAATATAATATACATCTTAATGCATAAAGTACTCATAAAATTTGAACTCTACAAGGATGTCCCTTTGTGGAAAGTTTTCTTTGACAACTTACTATCAAAGCAATGTCTTTAGGGATCAAGAAAGAATATTTTAAGAAAACTGTTTTCATAGTAAAAGAAGGTGGCGGTGAAAAAGATTGTGTAAGCTGAGGTTCACCAAAGGAACGGTTCTGCAAACCTTAGGGGTAGCAACTGTGTCCCTCGCAGCCCCTCTGTGGTATGTCAGTAGCATAGCCCAAAATCGCACATCTGTTGAACAGCATTCCCCTTATGTTACATGATTGCTGTAGTATCTGACTTACTAGGCTGAGTAAGTAGTGATGGGTTTTGTTTGTTTGGGGCTTTTCCCCTCTAAATAACTGTGGGGGTAAAATTGTGGTTAAAAAAAAAGTGCAATAATAAGTATTCTGGAAGCTTTGAAAAGCCCAGAGATAGATTTTATTTCTCAGCAGAAAAAATTGTATGCAGTTGAAGCTGAAGTACTCTGATTACTGGTAGAGGAAAAACACACAGCTTAATTTTTAATTAAGAATGTCTGTGACTTTCTGTGGGTATATTTGTCAATGGGCAAAATGATCTCCATTTGCAAAATGGATTTCATATTAGTGTATCTGTCTATGACAGAAATCCTCTGGACAAAGACCTAATTTCATTTTAAGTTAGATTGCAAGTTTCATAAGAAGAGATAGTGTCCTTTCACTTCTGAAAGATGTTCCTTTTAGAATTTCCTGGTAACTCACTGCATTTTCTCGGGTACATGAGTGTTTGCTATCAGTGAAATTCATTAAGATGTGACAAATGGAGATATCCATTTGGAAAATGTAGCAGCATTATGAAGAGACTGGTATTGGGCTAGACCCTTTTTCATGTAAGAAAAAGAGCCGATACTGTTGATTACAGAAAACATTAAGCTGGAAGTAAATGTAAGAGTGTAACAGTAAAAACTGGTGTCTTAAAGACTGACAGGATGATAAAGTATGAAGAAGATTGGGCAATTAAAACAAGTGACCTGAATCTGTATGGGAAATCCTGCTTACCCTGAGTCAAACGTGAGCCCTGCAGCTGGAAGGAGAACATGGATGAATTGCTGTATCCTCATTAGGAGTGTCTGCAGCAAGGATTTAGCAACAAAGTGGATAAATGGATTCAAGTCAGCATGATACTGTAGCAGATAACCTGGGGAAGTCTCTGTGTTTGTAAACTTTAAAAATCAGTCAGTCAGTGTCTTGTGTGTCTGAGTGCAGTGAGCACTAATGAGCTTGAGAATGTGTCCGGCATTGGTGCTTGCATTTTAAGTGGATGCTGAAAATACGAGTTTCAGAGAGTATCATCAGAAAATGCTGTAAGAAATAGAGAAAGGATATTTTGCTTATTTGTTATAAGCAAAAATAATTTTGCAAAATACATCGAGTGTAGTTGTCAGTGACCAGAATCTTTCCTCAGGAGGAATAACTTATGGTTCTGCAGTTGTCTAGAGCAAGGACCAAAAACAGAAGACAAAGGGGCAGTGGGAACCTTCAGCAGTGTGAGCAGATAGATGCTTGCAGTTGTCCAATGGACACTTGACTTCTAGCTGCTTACATTATGAATGATTGTCTTACAAACCAATCAACCAAAAAACTCACCAAATGCAAGAGAAAAAAAAAAAAACCCACAGAATAATACCATAGCAATTTATTTCGAGATATCAGGAGACTCTACTCTGATGCAGAACAAAAGTGAGGTCACTTCTTAAAGGTTTTCCATACTGAGTGACAGTGCAAGCTGCAGCATGGCTGGCAGTAGGCTGTCCTGGCAGAGACTGCATTCTCTTTTCCCTCTAATCAGGCTGTGTTGGCAAGCTATTCTGTTTAATCAAGTATAAGGTTAAGATAGCAAAGACAGTTCCTTTCTCTCAAGCACTTGCTTTTATCTGAAGTTGCTTGTATGGACTGTAGAAATTTTCTAAATAGCCTAGTGTTAAAGTATATTTTTTTTCTACAGAATTATTTTGGTATTTATTTTAATAGTTTCCTTTGGTACAGGGAGAAACACTACAGACACATTTAGTGTTTCTTTTGTCTGTAATCCTCCCTTTGATATTTTTGCAGATTCAAATCATAAGATCGATGTATGGTTCATGGTATGAAGTGCAGTGATCTTTGGTAGACAGTGTCAGCCAAAGTATCCAGTAGAGTTTGAAGCCAAGATATAAAGCAAAATTTTGTGATGTTTACTTTGATAAACACATTACAAGTTTTTAGAAAGTTCTGTGATTGTCTTTGCAATACCTGTGGTATCTGAATTGACAAACAGTTTAATAATTTGAAAGTATAATACTTAATTTTATGGTCATATTCTCACATGAGTAACTGCTTTATGTTTTTTTTTCTTTTTTTTCCTCCAAGGTATGGGCTGAAGCCAAATGACCAAATTTTGGCAGAGGAGAAGCACAAAGAACTGTAAGCTTTTTTGTGGTGATATACATGCATGTTACCTATATACTTTTTAATGTATATACATGTCTTATTGTTAAATACCTGAAGCAAAAATGTTAGCTTCTGCTTTTTAGTATTGTCTGCTGTAAATTGCAACGTTTGTCTGAAGACTAATTGTTGCAAAAAGAGATTTAAAAATCTTTTCTCATTAATTTGTTTTAAAAATTATTTTATTAACTGCAGTTGGTACTAATGCAATTTAAATACCCATTTTAAATGCTCATCCTAAATGCCTATATTAATTTCTAAATTAGATACAGATTTCTGGAATTACTTTCACATTTCTTGTTTTCAGGGTAGAGATACTGGGGAATTTGGTCCATTTTGTGTTCATCTGCATGCTTAGATATAAAAATAATACTCCTTCTTTTCTTTAGGCTCTTGCATATAACTGTTTCCATTATTACATTAGCATTATTTCGCATCATTTCATTGCATACCCAGAAGACTTACAGAGTTTATCCTCATGTGAGATAATGTACGTGTTTCAGGTGAATTCATATCTAGAGCTGTCAAGTTTTCCCATGTTAAAAGTTAGAATGTTTTCAAAAAGGTCACAGATTTCAATGAGTAAAAATGTATTCTGGTAACAAGCATTTAATTCCTCCGGAAAAGATTTTTTTCCAAAAGCCTTAGTGATTGAATTACTAACCAAATGTCCCATTTCTTTCAGAGAGGAAAAAGACATTTAACTTTACTATATCATGATAATGTACCTGTGACATTAAAACTGCTTGAGCTCCAGGCAAAGGACAAGCAACATCAGTCGCCTTTGATGAGTAGATAAGATTGGTTTTATGCAGAGTACACTCTCTAGTGATAGAACACTTACGAACAGCATAGCTTTGACTAACCCATTAACCCATTTTGGATGCTATGAGCTAGAAGTGTTAAAAGTACCGTAGAAAAAATGCAGAGAGGTTAAACACAAGGTAAATCACATGCAGGTTTGTATTTTGGACAGTAAAAATTGTACTGTGTACACAAGCTTTATTTGTTCAATAGATACTGTTTAAACTGAGCCTTTTAATATCAGATAAAGTAGTAGTTATCTTTCAGCTTTTTGAAGTAGTTATCTTTCAGCTTTTATTATAGATATACTGCATATTAGTTAATTGCATGTTTGTTATTGATATGTTTACAGCATAGTCACTTCTTAAATGGAGGATTGAACTAATTTTATTAAAATAGTTCTTTATTAAACTTTGTTTAATACAGAAAGTTCAGTAAAACTCAAAGATTTACATGGATCAGCTGCAACAGAAGACCTTCTTTGGCGTTTTGTTGAACACGCTGCATTAGTTCCTGAGATGATTTATATGTTGTTGGGTATAATGAAAGATGTTGTACATGCTTTTGCCACCGATCTTGTCATCTTGAATGTCACTGGATACTTGACCAGGGAAAAACTCTTGTAGGTCAGTGTCACGTTGTTTTCAGGAGAGACGTTTGGAACGTTTCTAATGCTGTGTACTCTTCTCCTTGGATCATGGGAACACAACAGATTGCACATTGTTAAACTTCAGAGCACTTTCAGTTTTCAAGCTAAATTCTCTGATTTAACTTACAGATGAGTTGTTAGATACTTAATTAACCTTTTCTGATGTTTAAGTAGACTTTCATATTTAAAAGAAATGCCTGTTCTAAGAAACATGCAAGGTAATTTACCCACTAGGGTAACTGTTGCTGAAGTGGTTATAAACTTATTCTCAGGTATAATGCCTTTATAATTAATGTACTCTCCTGACCCTCTTATAATGTTTTTAAGTCAAATACAAAGCTGGTTTCTACATGTTACATATTCAGTTCCAAAATCCTCCTACTTAAAATAATTTATCTTCCAGTCTTTGAAATGTCAGCAGCTTTTATATTGTCTTCCCTAGTAGTAAAGAAGACTTCTTTTGGCATTCTTCATGTAAAATCTATGATGGTGATTTATCTGACTGTCAGATGTCCTTCAGTTTCTCAGAGATACTTCAGTACAGCTATTGTTCATAAAAATATAAATTTTGTTCAGTAATGAATTCCTTATCTCCAAAGGTAACTGAGCCTGCTATCCTGACTTGGCTTGATCCCTTAGTCCTTGAGTCTTAGTTATCTAGAGAGAGAAGTACAGCCACTAAAACTGGCATTGGTTTACAGGCATGGCATCATGCTTAACTTCTATTTTAAGCGCTAAGGTATGAAAGATCACAATTTTTTTTTTCTGCTTTCAATTCACTTCAACTGTAGCAGCCTTCTAAATTTGTCTTTTCATTTTGTGTACACTTCTTTTGTTTAACGGGAATTTATTAGCACTTAAGCTGTTTAGTCTGTGCATATATGCATTATTTTGAGAATTTTGTTGGAAATACCTATGCCTTTCCCACTGCAATTAACTTCTGAATGTACCTCATGAAGGGTGAAAGGTACTGACCCACAGCTCAACCTGTTTCCATGTAAAATTAGCAGATTAGTTAGAGGCATCAGTGCTGGTGATCAAGCCAAGCCATGCCCATGTTGTAGGGAATCAGATGAGCAACACAGACAGTGGCGAGTCTGCTGTTCTGCAGTGGGAACAACACAGGTGGGGGAACAGTGCTGTCTCCTGTTTGCATTGGTGTTTTACAAGGGAAGTATGTATTTGTGCTCAAGGGTTGTCCTGAAGATGTTTCCCACCTTCCTTAACCCAGCTAATCCCCCTCAACTCCCTGTCCTGTGGGACTGCTAGGGAAACTCAGATGTAATAACGTTGGTGAGGCCTTAATGCTGCATATATTTTCTTCTCTTTCTGAGAACAACAAAAAATATAAACTCTGAGACAAATATTTCTCTTGACCCTTTGTATGGTCCTTTTACAGGAGTTGTTCCTATTTTTAATTCTCAGAATTGAGCTGAATAGCTTTAACTGGAGGTTATATTAGCCAAGTATAGACTCGTGTATACTAGGCTGATTTTTTTTTTTAAACTATAGTTCCACATCAAAAGCTTTTCAGGAGAATAAATTTAGGCTAGGTGCAGCAAGTGATGGGTGTGGTGTAAGTTGTCTTGATATTAAAGTAGGAATACTTTAATACAGAGTTCATCTTCACTGTGAAGAGTAAGTGTTGACAGAGAAGATGGGTTTTCTTACTAATATTTTCTTTTACTAAGTTAGGGGCTGTTAGCCAAATTTTGGTAGCTTGATTAGCTTGTTTGAATACAGGCGACTGAAATACAGTCACTATGAATTTTAAAAATACTGTTTGGAATTCAGTAGTACCACTGAGTATGTAAGCAATGCTCCAGAACACTTGTTTTAGTGCAGCTTTGACTAACTACTGGTTGAACTTATAAACTTCTGTTTAAGCAGTTTTGGCTGTGATGGGACACTTTTGAAAGTTAGTTGGAGAGAGTAAGAAATGTGGAATCCACATTGTGTTTCTGATTTTTTAAGCTTTCTTTTTTGAAAGATCAAGACGATGAAGTGCGGAAGAAGATAAATATCAGCTTTCTCTTCAGTCAGTTTTTGATGTGTTGGTCAGAAGGGAGAGATGTGTGACAGATGTGTCACTGCTGCAAGCTGGCTGAGGGGGATTCATTTAGCTGAGAGGGATTTCATTCTTGCCTGCATACTTGCTATTTATCATAGTGAAACTGAACAAGGGCGAGGGAGACTCTTAAATTTGAGGACAGCTTTTTGGGTGACTGACGGAGTTTTAATTTACCTGTAACATGCGGCAGGAGGTGGTGTGTGTTTATTTTCTGGTTTTGCTTAGGCAATATAGATACTTAAGTGGAAGGGTCAATCTTGGAGTCATAATAGGGATGTTTGGGGATTACAGGGGGTCTCTGTTGCTTGAGAAAGAGTAGAGAAATCTACAGTAATGGGTATGTCAGAGAGCTAGAGGATCTCAAAGGACGGGAATGTTGGAGAGCAGTTTCCTTGTATCTGGGGGCAGGGGGGGCTATCCCGTGTTAGTCACTGTCTATCGCAGTACTTCAGTACAAAAGGGACCCCAAGCACAATTAGAGTGCAGCCGTGTGTCGCTGATCGCTGAGCTTGCGGGGAGAGCGGGCTGAGTTGCGGGTGACCGAAGGGACGCCGCCGTCCGTCGGACGCCTCTGTGCCGCCAGAGGAGGCGGTTTAGCTTCGGCAGCGGCCCGAATCCTTCCCTTGGGCGGCGGTGGGGTTTGTCCTGTCGGGCTGAAGTCTCTCTAAAATGGTTTTTATCCATCCTCTTTCCCTCTAAAGCTAAAAAACAGGGCAGAAAATTGTTTTAGAAGAGAGGGTAAGTAGAATAAAATATCAGAATTATGAAGCTTTAAGTCTTTTGTTGGCCTTCTCAACATATGCTGACAATATATGTGCTTTGTATGGATGAGGTGATATATGAATCTGTCACAGCTGTTGGGTTACTTGATATAATATACCTCACTTGTAATTACATTTGAGTGGATTAATATATATTATGAAATATGATTTGGCAATGAATTAATGTGGAAAACTGTTATGGCAGTTATAACAAGGTGTCCAGATTCATGAAAAACTTGCCAGCTTCCACCTTTACATGACTTTATTTTAGATTTCTTCTTCTTGTTTTTTTAATCAAGTATCATATTGACCTGTTTCGTGGTGTAGCGTTTTGTCTGAAAATGTAAATAAAAATCTCAATTGTGCAATTGAAACTTGTTTTTACAAAATAAAATATTTTTAGAAATTTACAGAGGAAAACTCTTAAACTTCTCTTTTTAATAAATAAATAGTTATTTAGAATGAGTAGTTTCTTAAATTGCCACTTTCTCTCAAAGCAAATAAATTCTGTTTATATTGACTCTGATTGTTCCATGACATGTAATTAAGTATTTATTTAATTAAAGTTCCATTAAGTACTTGGGAATTCTGTAGAGTAAGAATCTGGATGATGTGCTGTGGATATTTCAGGAACTTGTAAGGAATGAGCTTGATGGTTGGGAAAAACTGCTGATCTGGAATGTTTTCTTAATCCAGTTCCTTGAGTTGTTGGCTCCCTCTGTAGAGGCTACTATAAATTGCAGTTTGATTTCTCTAGAATTGTTTTATCACTTCTGTGTAATACACATACACACACACATATAAAAGCTTGAGTCAGATGTACAGAAAGAATGGTTTATGGTTAGCTACAGAGTTTCTATTACAGATTCCTTACTCTGTATTTTTCCTTAATTTTTCTGCATGTCCACCCTTCATGCAATTATTTTGAATTACAGCACCAATGCAAATTTGCAGTATAGAAATCAACTCATGAAATTCTCAGTAAGAGGCAGTCCTGCATAAAATTTCTAGAAATTAAGGTTCCAAGTTATAGCAGAAATACTTTTAACCTCTTTCACGGAGTAGTCTTTACATATGCTTAAACTTAAAATCAAAAATTTCAAGTTAGTTTTAGTATATAATTTCATTTTGCATCCTGCCGTTGGAGATGTTAAATCAGTAATCTGCACTATACTTGTACAGGGTGGTAAGCAGATTGCATCAATATTTTAAAACTGTGCATATATATCAGTACAGTGTTTTAATTGAACCTCCTGCCTCTGTTCATGTTCCTTTGTTTGTGTAGTACATTAAAGCCTAACTATGCTATGTGGCTTTAGACTCTATTAGAACAGTCTCTATTGTTAAATGGCTCCTGGAAATCAGTGTCAATTCATTCTTGTATGGCACAGTGCTTATTTGATGTAAAATAGAAGAAAACTTCTGATAATAGCTATGGCTGGCAGTTAAGAACAAGGCTTATGTTCCTCTGGGGAGCTTGGTTTTGTAGCCTGAGATGATTATCTGAGGCTGTTGTGTGATACAAGACTTCCTTGATAGTGGAAAGGGGAAAGATAAGGATGGTTGTGAAAGCCAATGGAGAATCCCAGAGATTTTATGTATGTGACATACAAGGTGTAAAAACAGCTGCTAAAGGATTGAACATTTATTTGCTTAGAAGTTCCTAATGTCAGATTCACTGTTCTTCTATAGTCTTGCTTTTAATTGCATATGTTAATTTTTCTTCTCTTACCTTCAATAGAGGTTTTCTTATGTCATCTGCTTGATTACCACTGCTTTATCATAGGTGGTAGAGAAGAGATATCAAAAGATCCTTCAAGGGAAAGATGTTTTCTAATATTCCAGTGGTGACAGCACTGTGTGCAGTGACAGACCTATTTGAAGACTGAGTTTTGAATATGCGGAATGATTTTTTTTCAATCTGCTGCCTATTTCTGTCACTGTAGTGCTTTCTTTCCAATAGAGAATGGGGTGCACTCTTTTTAGAAAAAGATGCAGTCTTGTGCTACAGAGCATTCAGTATCTCCTGGGATTGCTGATTTTTAGCTAAGGTTTATGCATCTTTATTGCACAGTTTAGAATTGGACAAATCTGGCTTGAGAGTATTAATTTTTGTGTTATGCAATGTAGCACTAAACATGAGATTTTCCTAGAATTCAGAAATTATTAATTGGACCTTTTAATAGCCTAGAAGATACATTGTCTTAGTGTCTCTTAGAAATAGAATGTATTAAAGATGGCTATGGGATGGTTTTGAGCTGAGTAATAATTTAACTTCAAGCTGCAAGTTAGACAGCAAGAACTGCATATTCTGAAATAAAGAGTGAGAATTTAACATGGGATTTTTATTCCATTCTCTTACTGTATTTCGTACATGTATTCTGCTCAGTCCTCTAGACATTACACCAGAATCAGAATAAAAGCTAATACCCACTCAACATTTTTGTGGAATTACATTAATTTTATTGCCTTTAGTATACTGAGTATGAAGGAGTGCCTTCAGATAATCTTCTGTTGGCAGATCGTGTTTTAATTCTGATTTTGTTCTGATTTTAATGACATAACATCAAAGCTGTTGCAGAAGAGGCAGCCCCGGCAAAGGGTGCAGTCAGTGCCGGGAGTGCCACCAGCTGAGGGGGTGCTCGGAGCAGCAGCCACCTTGGTGCTGAGCTCTTTGAAACCTGTTGGAAAAGGTGTAAAATGTCTAAAGCTTTTAACCACTTGAAAGGACTTGACAGTGCACTGTTATCTTTTTTCTTAAACACTTCTAAGCTTGAGGTGAGGGGGCTTCCTGCTTTCACTGAGGCCCTTTAAAACCAGTGGAGGTAAGAAATGCATATTTTATGTGCATACAGTTTGAGCTTGAGATGAAATGCACCTGAGCCAGGTGGGGGCTTGTGAGGGATTTTTGTGTAATGCAGACCACAAACATCTTTCAGTTTCAGATTGCTGTGTTAACTGGTTAGGTGAAATTGCAAAACCCAGAAAAAAAGTGTAATAATCTCTTCTTTAAACTCAGTTTTGATTTTGTTCTGGTTTTTAATATGTTACTGGTGTGATTATCTAAAAGCTGGTCAATGTCAAAGAGAATAAAAATATTCATTATTTAATTATTAGTAATTTTTTATAATACTGAGAGTAGATGGAGAATTTAAACTTCCAATATTTTTACATTTTACTGACCAAAAAAATCACTATAAGAAAAGATACACTATAACTGAATTTTCAAATGCAGGCACATTTCACTTGATTTTTGAGGAGCTGGAGGCTTTTGTGAACTCCTAGGATTTTAAGAATAGAACTTTTTTATTGGTGGCACTTGTGTTTGCTTGCTCTGTTTTATTCATCTTTATTGATGAATAAAGTATGTGTATTTATTGTGTATTGTTTTTTCATAATTCTATAAGAGACATAGGATATAATATCAGCATTTTTCCTAAATAATCAGGTAATGAGCTTTATTGTTCTGACATTTGTGTGTAATTAATAGCATTGTATACAAATTTCTTGTGCTGGGACTTCAATTTTCTCATTTGAAGTCTTTTTTTAGCGAAACTCTGAAGAATTGGCTTGCCAGAGAATGCCCACTGAGTCCTACTTTGTTACCCTATTATAAAAATGGCAGAATCACATCTGATAGTCCATTTCCAAAGCAGTTAATGCAGCATCACTCTCTTTGCTAATTTGGCTCTAAAAGTATCCTCATTTAGAGCTGTAAGCACCACAAATAGAACGTAAAAGAAGCTGTAAAGTTTGTTAGCAACTGAGAGAATAGATAAGTCTCTGTTGACCATTCAGTCTTTTCTGAGTTAAGCTTAGCCCCAAGAGTACCAATTAGTGCTCAGAATAGTGAATTCTGCTATTTTAAAGGTGGTCATCTATCAGAGCAGATTAAATGGCTTGTGTGAAAATAATTTAGTAGCTGCCCATTAATTGCCTTTCTTTTCATAGATTATATAAAGAGACCTCAAGAGATCATTTTGTTTCAATCCCCCAATCCAACTAGAGATGCATCTTTGTCATTCCTGGCAGATATTTGTCGAGCCGTCTCTAAGGGTCCTTGGAAATAGTAAGATGTCGTGTGGAGACAGTGCAATCTTACTGCATAACTTGTAATGGTGTGCTCCTTCATTCCCACTGAAAAGTTTGCTTGCAGGATGGAACAGAGAACTGTTGCCCATAGCAGTGAAGAGGGAGCTGGATGGATTACACTATGCAAAGGAATTGTGATGGGGGTAAGAAGGCAATGGTTCTAAGCAGGGGAGCCAGGACAGTGTAGGACAAGGCTGTGTGCAAAGACAATGTGCACACGTATTTTTGCTAGGGTAAGGTTCTGTGCACCCATGCACCCCTACAGGCAAAAGCAGAGCAGACAGAGTTGCCTGTAGTGTGAGGAAAATATTGAGACTTGAGCCTCAAATTTTAGTAGTGTGATGGAAGAGGTTGCATGAAGTTGACCGTCTGATTTAATCAGGACATCTGGAAGCCCCTGCTTAGCAGTCTTAAGTATATGTGTCCAGTATGGTTGTGCAGTTTTGTATTTACAGAGAGATATGTTTGTTTTGCTTTCCTCCTGCTCATGAATAATATTAAAGACTTGCCAGGGAACACTGTCTGATCTACATACTTATATAGTTCAATAATCATTGTATCATGTAGTCATCTCTCAGACATCTAAATTTATTTGTTCTTGAAACTTTGTACCAAATAAGATTGTAATTTTACGGATTTGTGGCCAAAGCAAACAGGGAATGTAGCTGGCTCTAAATTGCATGGGAAACTTGCTGCACATTCAGAAGCTGTGTGCCTTGAACGATGGAGCCATCTGCTTATTCTGAAGGGGATCTCCTGCCCTGCCGCTGTTGTGGCTGTATGATCAGGTGACCTTGTTTACAAGAAGTGCAAACAGCAACTGACACACACTGCGGCTTCTGTCCCCAAACAGCGATCACAGATGGAGTGCAGCTGCTGCGAGGGATTCAGTGGTACCTTCTGGTCACACGAGTCAGCTGGTGCAGTTGCAGCTGCAGATGCCAGTGTCTCTGCTGAGCAGCTGAAACACACAGACCTTATAGAGGCGACTACAGGGCTGTGTGGGAGGTGATGGACATCAACTGCCTGTGCAAGTTGAGCATCTGAACCACAGTATGTCAGTCCTGGCCTGATCTTGCCTCTTTAGCTGATGTCACTGGTTCTGGTTGTGAGGGGAGTAACAAGAGAGCTACTGACAGTGGTAATAGAATGGCATTACTTAGTTTCAATTTCTTATTCCTAATATCTGTGTGAAAAACCATGAAGACACATACGGTCTCCTATCTTGCTTGTCCTCAATGTAGTTCAGAGGGATGTGTGCAGGTCCAGTATTGGACTATCAAAGATTGGAAGGCAGAATCACAGTCTTTCACTATGGGAAAAAACATTTTGGGAAATTCAGTATTAGTGCAAAAAAGATTTGGGTGCTTTAAGTTAAAACTGAGTATTTAAACAGCAGCTCCAGTATTGGAGCAATATAATATTTTAAGCAATTATAATATTTTCAACTATGCAACTCTACCAGTTAACACTGTGATTTTAAGCTATAGTGACAAATTTTCTCACAGATTTGTTGAAAGCTTCTGAACTAACTTAAAGAACTTTTCTAAAAGTAGGCGGTCTCTTGAGCTAATGTTTCTAGCACTCAACAACAGTGATATATCAGTCTGTATGCGTCAGTGAATAAGCCTACCAATTCCTGTCTGTTGACACAGTCCTGCACAGATTTCTTGAATTCTAAGAAAAAAAAATTAGGTTAAAATTTCAGCAGAAGTTATGAGAATGCTTAGAAACAAACAGCAGCTTTGTTAAAACTTTGCATTGTGAATATTCCACTTCAGAATGAAGATAAAATAATTAGATCATAATTGTCCAAATACATCTGTTATTGGTTGATCATTTTATGGGAATCCATCCTAAGCTGGAAGGATGTGCCTGTGTCAAGGGTGGGACACTGAACTATTGAACTGTGTGACTGCTTACTTACTGTCTACTCTGAGAAAAACACCCTGAAAATATCTTTAAAACCAGTACTTCTTTATTTCTATTGCTTTGGTTATTGCAGTTGGCAATTACTGTACAACTGCCTTTTTCCCCTTTATTGTTTTATGGGGTTTCTTTTGGCTCTGCCACAGATGCTTACCATGAGTAAAGGGTACCACTCTGGTACTGAAAATATAACATACTTGTTTTTCTGAGGAAATGGGACATCAAATGACTGAATAGAAGGGAAAATCTTAAATTAATATGAAGAAAAAAATTAGAGGGAGGAACAAGTAGGTGTAAAATATACAGAGTATCATTGTTCAGTTTTTTTCTTTTAGTGGAAATGGCCAGGGTTGTCTTTTTGTTTGGCTCTTTAATTTTAATGTATATTCTGAGAAGACACTGAATAATTTTCTGCCTAAAAAGCACTAAGAAGCGTCCAGTTCAGGTAAAAATATTTTCAACTTTCAGTGAATATATTAGAATGTTTCAGTATCAGAATAAACTTGAATTAGAGATATTGCAATATTTACAAGTTGCAGTGTTATTATATTTGGTTTTTTTTTTCCAGTATTTTTTCCCCCACCCATTTGTATGTGCGGTTGATCTTTTCAGACTCTTGCCTAGTACTGCATTTCCTACCAAGACCCCTATATTCTCTGGATGCTGGCTGCTCCAAAAACGATGATTAGAAGGGAAGTACCCTACTTACCTGTTTTCAAGTTGCTTCAGTGGCTTCATGCTAAGTGTTATGAGTGATGAATATCTCAAAGGGAAGACACTGCCACTGGATGGTGCTATTGTTATGTTATTTAACTTACTTGCTGTGGTAATGTGGATGGCATGAAATCTCCACCCCTGTCCCTCTGAAAGGTTTTGTGAAGATCTGCTGCAACAAAGTCCTATGTGTAAGGTCACCAGTAGTAAAATAGTCATCCACAACCTGTACCTTCATGAAGGCTGGGCAAAGGCAATTCTGTCTGCACTGATCTGTATTTGAGCTTTGCAGATGAATGTTTAAAACAAGTTTGGATGACAGCCTGCCTTTAGTAACACAGTTGTTAGTAGGGAAGGTGATGTTCTTGAGGAATGGGATACATTTAAGCCAATCAGCTGTGTGAAATCTGCATATTCATAATACATCTAATTATCCAGAAAGAGATGCTGAGTTACTGAAATTGTCACTTTGAACGGTTTCCTAACGAGGGGACTGTCTTTTAAAACCGCAGGGGTTACATAGTTAGCTACCTATTACATTACAAAAAAAAAAGTTTTGACTGTTTTATGCAAATATACTGCATTACCTTGTATAAATGAGAAGGTAAATCAGCTTTTGAAAGCCCTTCATGTTTTTTTGAGGGTGGAGAAAATGAATTCTTCTTAAAAATTTGCATTTCAAGAAGTAAATAACTACTTGAAAAGGTGCACTTTCTTTTAAAGATTGCAGTTTGATAAGCTAGAGATTTGAGTGTTAAAATGGCTTTATAAATTTTTGAAATTCATCTTTGAATATGCTATGAACAATTGAAAACATACTCCAATTTTCTTATAAGCTGACTTAAAAATGGTTTTTTTTGTGCTTGCTTTCTCTTTGCCTTCCATTTTCATTCATATATTTTGATCTGTACGGAGTAAATTTTTTTAGAGGCCTGGGAGAAGAGAGGAAGCAGAAGAAAGTCCCTAGAACCTAAGAAAACTATTGCTGTTGTCAGTCCTCACTTCAGAAGAAATTATGAGATTTGGCAAGACATCTTCTTGTGTATTTATAGCCTGTCTCTTTTACCAGTTGAGTTACTCTGTGTCTGTCTCTAATAACTCTTAAGCTTAGTGGGCAATAGCAGAAACATGTTTGACAGGGAAGAGAAAATGTGTAGGATAAGAAGTTACTGAAGGTCTCAAGCAAGTTGGGGGCTTGGTAAAGAAGAGAGTTGCATGTAGGGAAAGGGGGGGTGGAACACAGACATTTTTTCCTGCAACAGGATCATGCCTGATGGACTGGAACAACCTATGGACACTACCCAATAATCCACAATGCAGGGGGGGCCACAAATCAGCGGGTCCCCCTTTTCACCAGCCAAGCAGCTGAGCTGGAGGAGGTGGGGAGGAAAATGAGGGTGAGAAGGTCCTTTGAAGGGACTGCAGAGAAGTAAGGCTGTTGATATAGCAAATATAGAATATGTATTGTTAAGAACACTTATTTGAAGCAGTTTTACCTTCAGCAGGTATATTAAGAGGCTGCTTCTTGGATGTGTTCATTACTTGCTGAAATCAGAAGATGTATGCTTGCTCAATCTGCACCTGAAAGGCCTTAGTTTGTTTATGCTACATCTGTCCTGGAGTTTTAATTTTCCTTTTATTAATTAAATTCTCTAATATGGATGTAGCTAGCTTTTATTTTTATTTCTTTTTTAAAATTTCTTTTTGTTGTCAGACAACCTGTCCAAAAGTCTCTGTTTTAATAGGCAGAGATTTCAGTCTTCTTTTTCTGATGCAATTTTTTCATATGATTTATTTTAATTATTCTCCTTTCTGTGTCAACCCATCAGATCTTTTACTGTGTTTAACTTGCTGTTGTAGATGTTAGCCCTATCTAGCACAGACGTAGTCAATGGCAATTTAAACTTTTGAGGAAACAGTAAGCGTATAATCATATGATGTAATTCTGTGTCTCTTAAATTCTTTTCAAAGACAAGGCAATTCTCAGAGCTCTGATCAAGAGCAGGGTTGGAATAAGGCAGGATGGAATTAGACTGTGAGGAGCTGGCTTGAAGTGTTGAAAAATAATTTCTAAGAGAAGTCTGGGAAGAAATTCAGAGGCTTAGAGACATGCTGCAGTACTGTTGGGTCTAAATGGAGACTCCTGGGGCCAGGAGGGGTGCAAGAGAAAATGCAGGGAATCCCTGCTGGAAGCTGAAGTGTCGGAGTTTACAGGGAGTTGACCAACATACTTTGGAGCTTCATGTGAAAGTTTTTTATGACTGTGATAAATGGTATTGATCTCAGACTTGGAGCTGGACTGAAGGTTGTACTTACTTGAGGCAGGTAGATGTTGTAGATGGTAGAAGTAGAAAAGAGATGTGAAGTATTAGACTAAGTATGTCTAGGACATGATCTAAAAAGATTATGAGTAATGGACTCATTCCTCTTGCATTTAGGGCTCAGAAGCTATATAATTCTAGTTTAAATAGTTTAATAGGATATGTAACTCTTCCCACTTGATACAAGCAAATGGGAAGCTAGATATTGGTGTTTTGTTTTTTTTTTTAAATTTACACTTGGTTGAAGTTTTTAAAAATTGCTTAGCATTGAAAAGGACCTAAAATGCTTAAAAGTGAAGATCTTGGTCAATGATAATCTTACACTGTGTAAGCTGGATGGACTCCTTTTAGTGTGATATATTTTTGTTTCTTTATCTCTTGAATACCTGAATATGATGTGTTTCAGAAAGAAAAAATGGGAAGATTACCTTTGCATTCTTCTTTGTGTCCCTCTTCCTGGGACAAACTGAAATCTCCTGCAAGATCAAATACCTGCAAGAATCTGTGTTCTTGTAATTGAAAATTGGAAGTCTTCTGTGGATATTTTTTGTACAATGTCATGTCTCTATGAGGTATTAAAGGAATTTGATGAATGTATTTTATGATTTCATTGATCATGCTTTATATCACATTTTTTGTAGGTCACTATAAAATAATGTTACTTAACAGTGGGGAAAAAAACTGACATTATTCACCCCTCTAGGTTTTTTCAAATTCTTTTTTTTTTTACTATAGGCACAAAAATGGCCAGGCCATACAAAAAAGTGGCAATAAACTGGGGTGAAATTTCTGAATCACTGTAGCTAGGTATGTGATTCCAGATACACCTCAGTTTTTCAGGATTTTTCTTGATTATTTGGTCTGCATGTGGAGGAGTCATTATGTTCTATTATTTGGCTGCTGTATGCTGTCCAACTTCTGTATGAAATAGTGAAGCAGAATGATCCCTTGTTTGAAGGAATATGAAATCCTAGGTACATTCCCACATGGAGTTCTCATGTTCAGTGTGTCATAGGTCTGCCTCACTTAAATTCTTATTACTAGAGATTCATTTTCTGAGTGTAATGAAGTAACACATCACAAACTCATGTTTTAGTCAGTGTGACTGTGAATATAGATAGGGTGTTCAACATCAAGATGTAGTAGTAACATGTCTTTTTTTAAATTTATAATGTACAGTAGTCGTGATAGATTTTGTAAAACAGATATTGTTTGAGAGCATCCAACTTCATTTGATAAATAAAGACAATTCTTTAAAGATACCATCTGTCCAGGCTTCACCTTTTTGGGTCCAGCACCTTTGTAGTGTAAAATCATGAATCTTCCGTGATTATTGTAAGTCCCTTCTCCAGTTTTTTTTCAGTTATCCATTTATTTCAACTTTTCTTTCCCAACTATCATTTATTTTTTTCCAACCTCATACATAAAAGAAGTTAGAACTCAGGGTTAGACCTTAGTGCCCCGTGTCACCTCTTGCATCTTGTACTATTCAAATGGTCTGTCTTGCAAGGGTAAGATGCATTTTAAGTAAGGTGAAAACTGGCCTTTTATAATGCTTCTCTTATTTTTTTGAAGTAATATATCCTGGTTTCTTCTTCATCTGTTATCCATATAGCAGTTGTGTTAAATCTATAAGCTGGCTTTCATTTGTTGTTGTTCTACTTTTTCTGAAAGGTGGAATTGCTGGAGTTGTCCTGTGTCAGTTGTGCTGTGACTGGTCCTGTGTGGGGGAGCTCTGTCTTTCACTGTGTGGAGACACGTGCTCAAGTAAAAAAGGAGGGTGGAAGTCTTGGCGTTCTCCCAGGAACAGCTTGCCTCTTCTGCCTTAAAAACTTCAGCGTTAGGGATGTTGTCCCAGACTTGACAACAGCCTTGATAGGGAGAAATGCAGACTGTTGGAGAGTGGTTTTTAATATAAAAGAGAAGCTAACCAAGATTAAACCAGTCTGGAAGTTTAAGGCATGCAAAATGATCTAAGAGGTAGCATGCTGAAATTGGTAAGCTGGTTGGATGAAGGAATGAAAATCCTACAAGCAGTATCTTGACAATTAATGAAATTAATTCTTTTTCCTTGTTAAGTCCTTAATAAACTGAGGTAGGAGAGGATATATGCAGATGTTAAATTTTGCATTAAACACCCAAAGATGCAATGAGAGGGAACAGAGTAAGGAAATTTCTCATATTATGTCATTACTTGTCTCTGAGTACTTGGCGTTATTTAAAACAACTTTCTTGAATTGGATGAACTTTGATCCTAATGAAGAACATTTGATTGAATTAAGTGCAGACTTCAACTAGTGTTTATCTTGAAGAATTCTTTGCAAGTGTTAAACATGTATCTAAACAATATAAAATTAGTAGTGTATTTAGCGCATTATACATTAATACACACATTTCTGTTAGCCAAGATCTGTATGTTTATTGCTTTCCAAATTTTGCTGGATGTTTCAGTTTCTCCTAGCAGAAAGAAGAATTCATTTGGACTTGGTTTTTCTTCCTGCTCCCTCATCATGCAAATACAGGTTTGGAATGAGGCAATATAGGCTTGATCTTCAAGGATACAAAGCATTGTTAACCTAATCCTCTCTGGTGCTGATAGAGTGGAAGTAATTTGCTCTAAGTACCCCACCTTGGGGCAGACACTCTGCTATATAACCTTACCTCCTCTGTGTTCTTTGCACTGGAAAGGCAAGTTTATGGTTGGTTTTGGGAGATGAGGGGAAGTATCATGATTGAATGATCTATAATGCTACTTACAGGTTATGACAGCTCTGGAAATCAGCCTTGGAATGCTGTGTGTATTCGTTTGTTTAAGCAGAGTGTAGGTTATCTCAGTCAGTGTTAATACATAAATGATGTTGAGCTAAGCTGACTCACTGGAATTACATGCAGGAGTACCAATTGGGAAGATGGATGTTACATACAATCCTAAAAGCACAGCAGGGAGCTAGCCTTTGAGGAAAAGACCTTTAGCTAATCTGGGTTCTCTCTGGACAGACTGAACTAATGTGTTCTGTAGCTGCCTTGATATTAATGTCTAGTTTGTATTTCCTCTTCTTCTGGATTGAATTTTTAATGTATCTCCACCTATTTCACTTGACTTCCCATTGCAGAGAGATCTGTAAGCACATAAACTGAATTATTTTTGGACAAAACAAAATAGATCAAATGCTCCAGGAGCATGCCTTATCTGCCTCAGCTGCTGTAACCTAAGGATGTGGGAGCAGACAAGAGTTAGTCTGACAATACTTGTGCAATGCATGGCTACTCCTAAAGCCAGCTATTTGTCTGGCTCCATCATGGCCCCACATATAGGAGCTTGAAATGAGTTCTAGATCTAGGACTTCTTGGGGCAATGCACTACTGTCCACAAGCTATCTGCATGCTTATATTGGCATTGTTAAAGCTTTCCAATGTGGGGCTGCTGAGCTCATAGCTGTTAATGCATTTGAAGCTTTTATTTTATTTGAAGAATAAATAAGTGAAGATATGGTGAAGAGTTCACGCTGTTCTTGGAGAAGAATAACCACCAATGTTGGATTTAAAAAAAAGAATGAAATCAGGACTGGACTGGAATGCATGTACTGGCTGTTAATAAAGCTTGTTTGTTAGCTTTGGGGTGTTTTCATACTGTTCAGATTTCATAAAAAGTTTGTTCTTCAGGAACTGGATTTGGAGTAGCAATAGTTGGTTTTTCCTCTTTTTGCAGTTCAAGTTAAATTCTGCATTTAGGCTTAGCACAAACTGTTTTAATAGAGGCCTTAACATCGCTGCAGGATTTTTTTGTATAATTTCTATTTTTAATTTCAGTTGCAATACTAAGATGTCACAGTAATTGCTGCTTGAAAAATCAATTAAGTAAAACAAAGTTCACAGATATTAAATAGCAATAGAACATAGAAAAAAATTGTTGGGAGTAGCAAAAGAAGACATGGAATAGTTGTGCTTTTGCACCACCCAGGTAGTGAGTGATATAAACAGTGTCATTTGGGAGTTGCCACTCTGACTCTTCACATAAATGAGAGAAAGTGGTTTGAGTTTTGGCAGAAGGGTGGAGGAAGCTGATAGATGATGCATGTACTGTCCTCTCTGAGGTTTACTTTTTATTTTCATTTTCTTGTTATTTGGTTTGAAGCCTGATTTTCTTGAACTGATAAACTACTAAGCTGTTTCTTTGGGACTGGTTTTGTGACTTTGGTTTTGAGGTTAGACTTGAGGATCTAGACTGAGGCTTGATTCTCTAATGTATAGGATTTGAATTGTTTGATTACTGTTCCTCAGACTGTAATAGTTTTGGGTTTTTTTCTATGTCTACGAGATCCTGAGTTATCAGTGAACTGGGATTTCTGGTGAGTATTGTTATTGTATCACTGGTGACTGAGAGAGAGAGAGAAATCAGTTCTCTCTTAAACTTCTGGAAAAGTACCAGTGTGTCTCAAATTGTGAATAGACCAGGCATGAAAAAAATGACTGGCTTCTGTGAATGAGAGAGGCTGGATAGTACAGACAGCACCTTTGGGTCACTGTGGTGAAGAGCAGCACTGACCTTTTATGTGCCGCCCATGTGCTAAGTTTCAAAGGTTTGGAGGCAGAGGCTCGTGTCTTCTTGTTGGTTTGTTTGGGCTTTTTTTCTTAAACTTTATAGCTGAGCATTCTTAACTTGTTTGAATTCCTATCATAGTCATGGTGTGGTCGTTGTAAAATTCATTTGTTAGCCTTTCAGAGGAAAGATGTGCATGCTTATTGTAAATTACATGCATCAAATTGATTTGAAATTGGACCATTAGTTACATTGATTTAAAGTGCCAGAAAATTGATCTAAATTTCATAATTTAAGAATGGAACTAGTTTCTCTTACTTACATGAGGATGATTTATTTAGAGACCAACTGGAGCATGAGTACTTGTATAATAAAGTAGATAATGGAGTGACAGCAGTGCTGGGAAAGAAATAAAGGGGCTATCACAGTTTGTTCAGGGAATAATTTCATTGTAACCTATTAAAAATCAAACATATCTGAATATTTCTGGAGTTCTTGTTAAAATGTGTTTCCACATACTGTCACATTTTTTGCCAATTGCATTTTTTCCTTTGCTTTTTTAGTATGCTTTGAAGATTTGGTTGGCAAGCATTGTGTCTTTTTAATAAAACCTTCAAAATAAAAGGCTTTTCCTGTGTAATAAGTGAGGATGATATGCTAGCATATCAGATTCAGAAGATGCTTATTAGGAAAATTAGGAAGTTAAGTATATTGTATATTAAGTATACTATATTAGGAAGTTAAGTATGCTTAGGAAAGTTTGAAAAGGTGTCAGATGCTGAAATTACCCCTAGAAGCAACAGTTGGGAAAAGTGTGTGAAAGTAAAATTTGAACTCTCTTTTTGTTTCTAAACCATTGCAACTGGTTGGTAATATTCTGGGTGAATTGTTAGTCCTGTGGCTAGTTTGTGGAGCAAAATACAGTTAGGCCATATGGAAATGTACACTGTGTTTTGAATCAAACAAATTGAAATTGCACAACCTTGGAGTATTACAGTCTTCAAGCAACTTAAATAGCAGATCACCAAGTGTAGGTGACATTGGCTTATGTTATAGAAAATTTTTAACCACTTGGGGCAGTTAATTCTGTTACCTTGGATTACTTAATTAATGGCAAGAAGTGCATTCATTCATTCATCTAAGTTGTGACCTCTGATCCACAGGGTGCTTTTAAACTTGAAATGTTTTTTTGTACAACTGAATTTGAATGTCTTTGTACTGAGCTTTTTTTTATTTGTCATAGATTCTTAATGCTGCCAAGCCTAGACCCAGGTTTGTGAAGGTGCCCTTTGTTACAGGAGCCTTGTGTCATAGCTAGTGCTGTGCCTTAATGAAGCCACAAGTTTCCTAGGACTGGGCTACCTGGCATCCTCCATTAATGGCCATGGAAATGTGCAAGGGGAGCCTGAGAACCAACTATTTCTGCTAAGTATTTTCTTGGTGCTGAAGGGTACTGGTGATGCATATGCTTTGTATTAACTTTATATTTGTTTCATCATTTTGGTGTTTGATTTTGCCAAAGTCATGTTTTTGACACAGGCTAATTAATTATTATCTTCAACAGAAAACTGATTTTGTGTTTGTTTAGTGGGAATGGATTTTCCTAAGTGTGCAAAAACTAAATCAGAACATTATGATCAATTGTGGTTATTCCTGTTGTGTTTCACTATAATCCTAATGCCTTGTATATGCAGAGACAGCACTGGTGCTGAGCTGTGTGAGTAAATGTGTGTAATTAGATTACCTGTTAGCTATACCTGTTACCTATAACAATATATTGGAAGGACTAATACAGAATTTGAGCAGGGGTGTGAAAAAAAATGAAGAGGGGCATTTTGTACATTAGTGTGTTCAGGTTATTGAAGCTAAGTACACTGACTCAGGGAATTCAGTTAGATAAGACAAGGCAGTTCTAAACCTGAAACAGTTTTTGAAAAAGGTCAAGATGCACTAATTTTAACTTTTCCAAGCAAAGTTCAGCAGATACAATAAAAGAAATTTATAAATGCAAGTGGAAATGGGAGGAAAATAGTAGGTATAGAGATTGAATTTGGTTTTAATAATGAACAAATGCTGTAATTATTGATTATAGTGGGCAAGTAGGTCAGTTATGTTAATGTGTGCTAAAATTTGAGGTTTGTTTAGATTCTTTGAGAAAGAGGGCAAGCATTTATATAAAAATACTTTATTTAGATAAAAATACTGGTACAGTGTTTTAATTTTGGTAATGAATGAAGTGAGCATTGGGAGAGGGGATAAAGAGAATCAATGATTGTTCTTAAAGCTTTTTGAGTCATCTTTTGGTGTTAACAATAAAAAGTGTTAAGGTCTTACTTCCTAAAATATTTTTTAAACTTTTATCTGTGAGCTTGCCAACTGGCTGTTTCACATTTTTTGCTTGATATTAATTTAAATATGTAATACAATTATTTAAAATCATCCATATCTCTACTGGTTGCTAAATTTGTTAACAGCCAAGAAGGTAAAAATAACTTCAAAATTTTGTTTGTATAGTAAAATCATCTTTTAAAAAACTGCATTCTAACTTGCATTATGAGTAGTGCCATTAGTAATGAACATCATGGAGGGACCTGACAATGTATGAATTATTCACTGGTCGATTATTATATCTTTGTTGTTAGCATGCAAGATAATGAACATAATTACTGTGGCAGTGTACTCGGGGGAATGTGTGGTTCTTCCCTCTGTCTAGACTGGAGTTACCATCCAAAGGAGCTTTAAGCAAATATGGATGAAGTCTGGTAGTTGAGTTACTGCTACTTATTTCCCTGTGCTGCTTTAATAAATGCATATGTTTCGTACACTTTAACCTTAAAAGTGGTTTGGGGTTTTTGGGGTGGATTTTGGTTTATTTTTAATACTTGAGAGTAATAATGATCCTTCTGTTAGTCTAGCAATACTGTGCACTGACTGAAAGGATCTGATGTTTAATTGTAGCAGCTTTGGAGATGTACCCTCTTCTGTTAGAATGGTCTATTAGAGTAAATTAGTATGAACAGTCTAATTGCTTAGGAAATCCAGGGTAAAAGGTTAATCAGCAATTTAACTTTGTTTAAAAGTCTTAGCTTGTTATGATTTACGTGTCTTGAAGAACTCCGCAGGCATTAGCTTGTATGCTTTCTAATCTGTGAGGATGTCCACCTGATCTTAAGTTAAGCTTTCTTGATAAACCAAGTACTTCTATTTTCTGTTTTATATTATGATAACATAAATTATCTGTAATAAGCCGTCCTAATTAATGTTGGTAAATCTAGAGCTCTGCTCCAATTACACACTAATCAATTATACACTAATTGAATTCTACTTAGCTTGATACAGTGCATCATTAATCAGGTTCAGATTTAATACAACAGATTTACTGTATTAACCAAAAAATTGGTGCATTCAAGTAGAGGGAAATAAAGGAAGTCACCAGGCCATACAGTGTGCATAAATACTTTCTTATCAATAATGTGTTACAGAAGATTTAACTTTTCCCGAGGGAAGTATAACTGAAACTAGTTCTTTGTGAACTGATTATTGTTATGAGCTGAAACCACTGATAATGTAATAGATTTAAGCAGATCATGGTGCTTGTTCTGAATGTTATACCTAATTATCTAATACAGGCAGTTGCCTCACTTCTAATGTTATTTAAATGATTAGTTATAAATTAAATGTGTAAATTCTGCTTAGACTTTTAAAGGCTTTATCCATATAAAACTCTTCATAGGAATTTAACCTGTCTGCTGTGCCTACCAGAGACAGACACGTGTGCAAGGAGCTGTCTGCAGGCTCTCTTTTCCTTCTCCTTGTGCAGGGCCAAGGAATGACTCAAATCTGCCACCTGGAGACTTTAAAAGTTTGAGCTGCAGGATGCCCTTACCTTGAACAGTAAAAGGCCACACAGACCTAATATGGTTTCCAAAAGGACTACCAAATAATGACATTAACCAGACAAATAGAAAATTCTTCCAAATAGAAGAAATAACCCAGCTAACAAAACAAGGTCTGCAGATGAGATCACCTTAAAAACCCCTGTGCCTCTCTGAAATAGTTGAAGGGGAATAAGGAAATTGAACACGTATTTCATAAAATACTCTAGGTAGGAATTAAATTGAATAATAAACAAATTTTCTTACTCAGAAGACAGTATAAGTTTTCATGTATCTTTGCTAGAGAAAAAAGCAGGAAGACATTTAGGTTGGGAAAAATATTTTGGAAACCATTACTCAAAAACAGGAATAAGAGAACACATGGATAATGGTTGCTATCCTCAGGCCCGCTGTTACGGATAACATGCATGTTTGCAAAGAAAAGGATATGAAAAAAATACTTTTTTGTGATTCTGCCTGTTCAGGAATAAAAAATAATCATGACCAGAACTTATTTTCTTTTGCTATATAAGCTCATGGTTTCTCCACATTCAAGATTTCTGCTGATAATTTGCAGGTATTAAATTCTTAAATCTGGATGGTTTGCAATAAGGGCTCAGGAAAATAAGAGTTATTTTGTCTGACTAAAATCTTAATTTGAGGTTTGTATGTGATGCCTTGATTGTCATTGCCATTGCTGCTGCATTTTCCTGTCCTAAAACTTTAAAGCACATTAAAATAATCCTGTGTTCAGATGAACGGCAGATTCAATTTTTCCCAGATATTCAGGGCAGCCTTTTATAGCTCTTCAGTTTGTACAGACTTGATTTAGCTTAATAATCTTTGCCAGCCAAGTGTAATTTCTCTGTTGTAGGATCTAAAACTTAAAAAGGAGGTAAGAAAAGGTCTTTGAAACTTCTCTGAGTATTACTTCATCACTTCAGGATGTATCTTTGGCAATATCTTATATTTTCATTTTGTGAATGTACTTGCTCTTTCTACAAGTTAAGTTAACAAATGCGTAGTTAATATCAGTTCCAGTAACAACCTGATGATTGTACATGACACACAAGGGTTTCCTTTTGGGAGTATTTTCAGTGTGGTGTGCCTCCTCATTTTTTCTGACAGTGATTTGAAGTAATTTGCCTTGTTTTATACTAAAACTGACCATCCACATTTATACAGGCAGTTATTGCCTTCTCCACTAAGGTGACAGTAGCTGTCAGCAGTATGATTATCCTCAATTCTTTAGTCTTGGTAAGAAGTGGGATCTCCATGCCAGTGGTCTTTGACAATATAATCATACACTATTTTTTATGTAGAACTGTGCAGAGCACAATATGCAATGGAAGGTGATTCTGAAATGACAAGATGTCCTTGTGCATAGAGCATCATACCCTGTGGAAGATGGGATATGTGCATATGAATGAAAAGAGAGAGAGTGAAATCGTGCAGGTTCCTGTACAGCAGAATTGAAGAATCTCCTGGAAGATTGATTTCTGGTCTTCTCTGTAACTTTTTCCATTTTCACACATGATTATTTTTTCTTTTCCAAGTGTTTGACTTGTGATCTAAATACATGCACTCATACATACAATGTGTGTTGTGTATATGTACATACACATACTTCTTTCTGATAATTGGGGTTTTTCATTTTTAGTATTACTTTTGCTTTTATTACTACTCTTGTATGAGTTAAAAGTCAGTAAAGTGATTTTTGAAGACTGTATTGGTAACCTCTGTATCAACTTCTTAGATATTCTTGAAGGATAGCTTTTTACACAATAGTTTAGTTACTAGAATGCAGTCTTTAAATACAACTTGCATTTGGCTCTGTTTTGACAATAGTAGTTAATAATGTATGGTTTTTGTTAAAGCACTGTTGAAAAAATATCTTATTGAGCTATTTGTGGTGTTTTTTTAAAAGATGTTTAAGATTTCACATTCAGTTTAACTGATCACAGATGAAACTGTAAATTAATACCTCATGAGTTTTACTGACTGCAGGGCATTGTTTGTGATTCAAAGCTGCTTTGTTCCTACTCCCTAGGAAAAGCAAACAAATTAGAGTTCACCATGATAGCAAACTACTTATTAAAGCTGAAGACACTGATTTTAAATTTATTATTTGACTGTGACTTTTACTATAACCTGTTAAGAACATATTTTTAAGAATTTAAATAAAAGATATAAAATTGGTTTAATTGTTGATCCTAATTCACCTTGGTTGAAATTTCATACTTAAAGGATCACATGGCATACAAAGTGAGAAAATGTAAGCTACATCAGTTCAACTTGGTTTTTTATATGTTTCCATTGTTACTGACTTGTATATGGTCTTGATACAAATAATGTCTCTGCAGAAAACCTTCAATCATTCTTACCTAGAGAGAGAATGTTTGGTTTGTTTTTTCAACTTCCTTTTTTGGTATTCTCTAATGCCAGAAAGCATTTCTAGGGAGGCTTTTATATTTTTACTATTTTTGCAGAATTAATGCATAAAAGTTGGAAATACTTTTGAACAATTTGAGACATTCTTCCTATGCCACAACTAAGGAGTCTCTGCTAGAAAAAGATTGACTTTGCCTGTGAACAGAGTGGCATATTCAAGGTTACAGGGGAGTCCATGTACAGGTAGTGACACTGTCTTTAAGCTCTCTACTCAATAATGCTCCTTTGTGGATCGTCTCACAAGGCCAGCGAAAACTACATTTTGAAATGTGTTTGAATTGGATACTATTGCTGTAGTGTGGCAAACACCAGCCAGCCTTGGCATAAGAGCAAATGTGGTTTTGCAAGCAGTTCAGCTACACTAACATGAGTGTCATACACCAAGTATTCTCAATAATAAAGCAGTGTGCAAGGTGACCAAGGCTGCTTCAAACAGCTGAAGTGGCCCACCTTGCTCTGCTTGATTTTATGTAACAATGTAGCTGTGGTCACATCCACTCAGTTCAAAGGCTTAATTACTAGTATTTAAGACTGGAGAGGAGGGCTGTGAAATACAGCAAGCATTTCTAAGTATTTGGGGAGTCATTGTTAAATGTTTCTAAACATTTCTTGTCTCCACTAAACTACATTTTTTCCATCTTTTCTTAAGAATTAGTTTGTGAAGAAAACATGATTATCAAATTAGTGGTAACTGCGAGACAGTTAATTACCAGGTAGTTATGCACAGGTGTTTTGTTTCAGTGGCTTTCCAGACAAAGAAATGAACTTAGGTGGGATTTGCTGTGTCAAGAAGTGGGCCCATGTGAGCCTGACGAGCTTCAGCAAAGCCCAGCACAGGCAGGGTCCTGCAGCTGGCTCAGGGCAGCCCTGCTCGCAGTCAGGCCGGGGTGTGAAGGGGCTGAGAGCAGCCCTGCCAGGGATGACTTGGGGTCATGAGCAGAACGAAGCCGACCATGAGCCAGCCCTGGTGGGCTCACAGCCCAGGCAGCCAGCAGCATCCCAGGCTGCCTCAAAGGCAGCATGGCCAGCAGGTCAAGGGAAGGGATTCTGCCCTGTGAGCCCTCACCTGGAGTGCTGCACCCAGTTCTGGGGTCCTCGGCACAGGAGGGACACGAACCTGTTGAAGGGGTCAGGAGAAGGGCCCCATCCTCCGTGCATTCATGGTGAGGTTGAATGGGGCTCTGAACAACGTGATCCAGGTAAAGATACTTGGCTTATTGCAGGGGGCTTGAACTGGTTGACCTTTAAAGGTTTTCTCTAACCTAAGCTAGTCTGTGATTTCATGGTCCGTAATGTTTTTCTGTACTTCATAAAGAGAGAGTAAGTTTTTTTTTTTGCAGGCCTAAGGTAGGAAGTTAAGTTTCTTCTTCCTTCATTGCAGCCTTCTTGAGAGTGGAGGAAAATTCTTTAATGCACATCTCCTGTGGCAAAATGCTGTCTTTTTAGAAATACTTTTCAGCAAAAGAGCTGGTGGAATTCTGTGCAATATGACAGCTGACCATAAGCTTCTTAATAAAAGCATGAAGAGTTACACAGGGTGTCACCAATCACGTCTGGTTAGTATTGTAGTAGCAGGGTACACACAGACAGGGGAAGTCAAAATTACTTTTTTTCAGAGGAAAACACAGAGTTGTCTTATTTGTATCAAATATTTGTATTTTTCCTTTCAATCCATTAATTGTTGTTCTGCTGTGAAATTAGCCTTTTAAGTGATGTTTGGAACACTGATTTTTGAAAT
Organism: Chloebia gouldiae; assembly: GCA_003676055.1. Taxonomy (NCBI): domain Eukaryota; kingdom Metazoa; phylum Chordata; class Aves; order Passeriformes; family Passeridae; genus Chloebia; species Chloebia gouldiae. The sequence goes on from QUSF01000014.1 coordinate 6,609,757, forward strand.
TACTTATGCAGTACTATCTCCTTGTAGCTTTGCTGTAACTTGTGATTTTCTTTCTTTGTTTTGCTAGGTTGGTGCCCCTGTGCCTTGCCCCCCCCCCCCCCCCCCCAGTTCATTGCATATGCAAATTCCCCCCAAAAAAGGTGACCCTCTGAGATGGTGCCTGTGGAGTGAAGAGATGGACTGAATTGTCATAGGCTGTGGGATGAGTTATTTTTAGCTGTTGGCATTTCAGGCTGGAACACTTCATTCTGTCGTGCTTGTTAATGAGTCATCTGGAGAAAATGGGCTTGCTTTCAGAGAGGGTCTGTAGCAAATAATAATAGGCTAATCTCTGCAGGAGATACTCTGTCAAGTAACTAAAACTTCAACTAGAAAATGTGCTGAAATGGAGACTAATCCCCCTGTAAGAATAAGCATGCACTCACTATTATTACTGTTGTATTATCATGTATATGAAAATCTCAAAAACTGGAAAACTTAGGAAGATTCTGGTAATGGTATAATAGTGAAACATTTTTTGAGGAAGAAGGTTAATTGAAAACAGTCATGTTTTAGAAATAGAGAGAAAAATATGGTTGCTTCCTAATTGAGAATATCATACACTTTCTAAAATTTGAATAGGTTCCCTAGTTCTAAAGGAATCTCCTGAAAAGAGATTCTAAGTAGAGGAGCACTATAAAAAGCTTGTGCCTTTGAGAGAACTCCAAATTCATTAACATTATGTATTATTTTAAGGATTCACCAGCATCTTTGCTTTTCTCCCTACTGAAGACTATATTTCTTTTTTTTTTTTTTTTTACTTTTCTGTATGCAATTTGTAGTCTCTCCTTCAACTTCTTCCTTCAGGGTTTGAAGGTTTTGTGTTGATATAGCATTGTTTTGGAGATAACAATATTAACACTCAAGTAAAAAACTTAATGTAAGAGTTAATCAAAGCTGTTAATCTGCTTGCTTTGTTTTTGTGTTATTGAAATTCTAAACTTCAGTAGTGCAGATGATTCATTTGTTAAAAACAGTGCAAACATTTAGGGCAAACTGTTGAAAGGATAAAAAAGACTCCCAAACCCTATTCTATAAGGGAATGCTTTAAAGAATAGGTTGAGTATCAAGTCTTTTGTTACCCTTGGTACTTCAAATGCTACTTACCATCTGTACACTTGTCTTATTTTGTTTGCACATCTTCCTCCTGTAAAGTGGATTACATGTCTCCAGACTCCTTTCTTTTTTGGTGGCAAAAGGATATTTCCTTTAGAGCTAATAATTTTTACTCTCCATGGATTATTTAGCTGTTTGGGTTCCCCCTTCATTTATAAATGGAGTACTGAGATAAAAAAAGAATACTTTCTCTTACCTTATTGAGAAAAATATTTTTGTATCATTAGCAGGTGTTGACCCTTCAATGTATATTGTCTTAATTCCTCATATTGCTGTGGTCACTCTACAAAATGGTTTAAACCAATCCAGTACAATGACTCTGGTATTACCAGTGTCTGCTGCTTCTAATTAACCGACAATGCTTGGACTGGGTTAGGCAAGATAAATTATTTGACATTTTAGAAATATGGCAAATATCTACACTGTGGACAGGAGTGTTGGGGTCAAAACAGTTGAGAAACCTATAAATACGCTGGTGTGAGTATCAGGGTCAGTTTACCTGCAATAGCATGCAAGTGTTTTCCTACTATGAGTAGATGACTGTCAGACAGAGCTGTACTGAGAAACAGGGAGGATAAAGAGAACTAAACACAAAATATCTCTTGGTATTTATTGATGGTTGTGCTCAAAGCAGGGTTTTCTGCACTCATTATTTGTTCATGAGGAAAACAATTACAGTTTACTGCATGTTAATAGGAGCTTAGAGTGGATGCATACTGTCTTCTTGGTCTGCTTATATCTCCTGATCTATTTTTAATGTTTTCCTGGTTTAAATGTGCCAACTGTCTACCAATTTAAAGAATTTAAAATAGCACAAGGGTTGAAGAAAAAGAAATGTTTTAGCAGTGTAGTTGCATTGACATGAGCCATTTGTATTATTGTAATGCAAAAAATTGGCTTAGGTTGTGGTTAACAACTGTCACCATTATGCTGGATTTCATGTTAATAGAGATTATTACTTAGATTAAATGTTTCTTGATCTGAGTGGTGCATGGGAACAATTATTTTATAATTTGGTTTTGAAGCAGCTCTGCAAAACTTTCTAATATCTTATTGGCTCTAAATCGGAACCCAAACTTTTCACCTAACACATTTTTTACAATTTTTATCTATTTACAGATTAAAGTACAAACTGTAAAATTTCTATAGTAAAACATTTCTGTCTAATTTGTACTACAGTTTTAGATAATCCAAATTATAGCAAAGATATGGTCTAAGATATCTTGATAACTAAATACTCTTAATATTAAAATATTCTTGGCAAATACTTTAAGTTAAACAAATTTTCACTTTGATGTGAGTGAGTTGATGCTTCTGAAACAGCAGTTTCAATTAACATTCAGTAAAGGTTTATTGACAGTTAACACCTGGTCTCTACTGTGCCATGTGGGAAGCATCTATTGCAGTCTCTTATATTTGTTGCATAATTAGGATTATGATCTCTAATTTGCTTTTAATTTTGTAAATCTAGTCTTACTTTCAACACCAGTTAGTGTTACTTTTGTTCCTGCATTTTTATTCTAGATCAAAGATACTGATGATAAAAGGATTAAGTTCACTACTTTGTAATATGATAAGCAATTTGCCCTTTCACTGTTTTTAGTTAGCAAGTAAATTTAGACATGAAAAATTTACTGGTAGGTCTCATAAAGCACATATTCTTCCCATGCTACTTCTGAGAAGCAAACAGAAAATGACAGTTTTTTTAGAAGTAGTATTCTTGCACACAAGCTGCCAGATGTATAGTGGGAATATCAGGAGTAAGTGTAAGTGTAATGGTGCTGATAAGGAAAGGACCACGTTCCTTAGTGCTCCAGAACAGACTTTGGTGCACTTAAGGATGAAGAAGGTAAATGTTAACATTCTTTTCCCTGCCTGCAATGCCTTTTGGTCCTTATTGGCTATGCATAAGGGCAGAGAGCTGTTTCTGCCTACCGTGTCTTGCAGCAGACACTATGGTGAAAATCCCTAGATGTATCCAGAAAATGTTTGAGTCTTGACTGTTGTTTTGGAAGATCTTCCTTCAAAAAGACAGTGGGAGGGAAGCATGCAGTTGTAGTGAATTACTGAACTGACAGAATTTCTTTATTAATAGTATTCTTCATTACTGCCCTTATATGAAACTTATTAAAATATTTTGAATAGAAATTTAATAGAGGGAGGGATGTTATAGTAATTACATATTATACACAAATTTTAAGCATTGAAAAGGTGCTCTGTGTACCTATAGTGTATGTACTTGTAGTGTTTAGAGGCAGAATCAGAATCAGAAATGTGATCTTTTAAAGTATAGGGTGGGGAGCTGTGAGGTTTGTTTGTTTTCATTTTCCTGCACCATTGTAGAATATCAACAGAAAAACATGCCTTGTGGCTGATACTTGAGTGTAATCATATATATTTTTGAGATAATGTGGAGGAAGATATCCAGATAATCTGGAATAAGAGGGGGCTTTTCAAGAACACTTGCATAAATTAGCTTCTGCTGAAAAAAAAACCAAACAAAAAACTTTGAGAAATTTCTGTAAATCATGATCTTAAGAGCTGATATTTTAACCTTACATTTGAATGACTGTTACTTCTTCCATCTTGTTTCAATATGCCTAAATGCAAACACATGTGGAAAATGTTCTTTTGGCTTTTATCAAACTGACATTTAAGTGCATTTTTTTCAACCTCACTAACATTTGTGGTAAAATATTTCAAAGCTATGAATCTTGCAATTTGCCTATGCGTTTTTTTCTTTTTTCATATAATAACATTTGGTACTCATAATCCTAACCTGGTTGGAATTACTGGCTTTTTTCATTTGGTGTTTGTTTGGATGAGGTGATTAGGAAAGTACTTCATGTGAAATTCTAGTTTGCAGCAGTAAATGCTTCCATGAAGAGTCACTATTCTGTGAACTTCAGTAAATAAAGGAGAAAAACATGATGATCTGCTCTATTCAATTGTGGCAGTCCTATTCCTAACAAATTTAGTTTTCTGTTGTGTTATATGTCTATGGTGCTAACCTGTCTGCAATATTTCCTTCTTAGCATGCTTCGTTCTTCCCCTTTGCTCCCCTACCCCTTCACAAGCTCTTTAATTCTGTGCCAAGCTAATAAGAAGAACTAGCTCTGCATAAAGTCAGTCATTGCCAAGCAGCTGTTATGAAGTTTTCTCATGTACCTCTGTGATTGTGCCTCATTTCAGAAAGGGATTTTGTTCTTTCAGGTTCACTTTTAAGTAAGAGCAACCAATTAAATCTGTATCTCAAAGAGTAGGGATGAAAGTGTTCATATATGTAACTATCCTTTCTAGGGTTTGAACTTTGAACAGAGTTGTACAATTTAGGTAGAGAAATTAGGTACACTATTTAGAGTTAAAAAATGGGAATTGTGCTTTTTCTTCTACTCACAGAATTAGTTCTAAAATATTCTCCCTTCTACTTCTGTTTAAAAATAATAGTCTCTGATTTATTCTGTTTGAATTTCAAGACTAGATCTTTTGCTTAAGTGCAAATTAGATTTTTCTTAGGATGAGATTATGAGTGCTTCAGCTTGCCTGCTAACACTGACCAGGGAAGGTTGTCTTTCAACAACATGTGCCCCATCTGCCTGGCGGTGTGGCTGCCTGCATTGTTCTGGCACTGGCCCAGGCTGTGATGAAACTGAGAATGTGACAGATGACAGGCTTGTCCAGATGTACGCATAGCTACTCCTGCCATGCCCTGCAAAACAAGCAGGATGCAGGTTTGGCATTATTTCCTTGTTTGTGTTGGTTTATTCCTTGAGGGTTTTCTTAAAAATTGAAATAATGTTTGGTGTTGTTCTTGTAGTTTTACTGAGCTTTTGTATTATTAAAACAGGTTGTAAAATACAATTCTCACTCTCTTACATACTTTCTTCTTTAATTTATGGAGTGATTTCATAGGCAATTGGACATAGGTTACTTAATTTGAAGATTTAAGTAGATTTAAAAAAACTGCAATTAAAAGGATCAAACATCTAACTGTCAGCATATTAGTCTGGCTCTCCTCACAGCTGAACATTTAAAGCTATTACCATGTCTTAATATGACTGCTTCTTGCCAGTAAAAATAAATATCTGGCAAAGGTGTCAGAATCGGCATTAATTATGATTTTTAATTAAAATCTAATTAAAATCCATCCAATACCTTAAAAGCATACAAAATCCTTGTCTACTTCCCTCTCTTAGAGGTATCAACAATGGCTGCATCCCCAGCCCCAACATAACCTTTAAAGAAAAGGAGTTATAGACTTACGTGCAGCTTGCAGCCTTTTATTGATTATTTAAGAGGTTTCCATCCTAGTGGTTTTGAAGATTTTTATAACACCAAACAAAATATACACTCCACTGAAAATACTTTATTATTGTTATATGAAATAACCTGATTTTTGTCTTACATTCAGGCTGTCATTATCTGGTTACCTGGCATTCAAAAGGGCAAAAATTACTTTTCTCTCCTCTCTAGCTGCTTTTGGCAGGTGATTTTTTTATGTGTAGCTCCTGCTGATGTGTGCTATTGAGTACATCTTAGGTAATAAGCAGATATCCAGGGCAACATACCCTGCTGAAAAACAAGAGATTACTTTTCTCTGTTTCTTGCAGATAAGTAGCATCTGACATATGCATCAGGATTGTTTTGTTGTTTTTTTTTTTTTTCTGGTGCACTCTCAATGTAAGACTGGTATTCTGTGGCTATTTTACTATTCAAAAAGGGTTTCTTATAGTTTAATATAAATTTTGTCATAAAACTTAACAGGATTCCTTGAATTGCTTTAATTTTTCCACAGTGTAGCTCCACTGCCTTATGTTGCCTGCTTTTGGTTGTAGGGACTGTTTTATGTGCTTATTTTTCTTGTCAGTTTTGATTTTGGAACCATGGTGAGCCATACATGAGTGTATCTGTTGCTGTGTAACAAGAAGACAGTCCCAGCTCCGAACCCCTCAGAATCTGTGTATAAAGCAAGTTACGAGAGACGGGTATTGATCCACGAGAGGATTGCCAGTTATTAGGCTGGAGAATAGCCTCGGGAAATCACACAGCCTTGCTGATGACTTTTTTATGACATTATGGTGAAAGATAGTTTGACGGAAGATTTAAAGTAGTTTTGCTAATAGTCATAGAAAATTCTAGTAACTGGACATTGGATGATATCATGGGTTAGTGAGAAAAAAGCTATTTTTGTTGACAGCTTTGTGCCTGGAGGCTGTGTTAAATGTGAATGTACCGAATGAAGGATGGTATGTATGTTCAGTCCCTAACACTGCAGGGCCTTGAAAATGTAGAGAAGGGACTTCTGCTTGCGTTGACTGAGAAGGGGCTGTGAGAGAGCTGGGGTGAGAGGCAAGAGCTGGTCAGAGCGGGGACTGACACAGATGATCTTTGCAGGTGTCTGAAGGGATTAGATATTACATTTTTCTCTACACTACAGTCAATCATGCTTTTTTAAGAGGTGCTATGAGAAGGAGTAGTGTAAGGTTTACACATAGTTTAGTAAGGGCACACAGAGAAAATGACTAGTGATGGTCAGGTTATGAATGGTCTGAGAGTCAAACAGAGTGGTGAAATTGTCAGCAGTGATATTTACTGGGGGAAAATTCTAACAGCTGTCTCCAGTTTGAGGTAATGGTATGGCATATGTAAGAAGAGTCTGTGCCTTCTAAAAATCAGCCTCCTCAGTAAGGAGGTGTCTTTTGTTAAAAAAAAGGCAGATTATATTCTCATTCTTGTTTGTGTTCTTTTGTGTAGTAGTTTCTTCTACTACCACCTTATAATTTTTTTTAATAGCCATTAATTCTGTCAAACGTGAGGCTAGTGAACAGCCTCACCTTTCAGTATCAAGTTCAATTAGGAGTACATTCTCTTTTGAAGTAGGGAAAAAAAGCAACTGACGGAAGTGTTACTACCTTTACTGTAAATGAGCAAAACATTAATATATCCTTTTTGGTCAGTGCTAGAGGTGATCAGCAGTACCACAGCTGAAAACATATGCTGCTGCAAATGCAAACTTACTTTTGTTAAAATATGCTTTAATGTGGTGGACAAATTCATGGTACTAAAAATAGAGGCCCCTTTATATGGTGCCGATTGTGGGATTTATTATTCTGTTATTTAAGGTAATGGTATGTTGCAAGGTCAAGAAAAGGGTCACAATTCTCAGATACAGAACAGCCTTAGAAACACTCAGAAAAACCAGCAACTGTGGAACATGAAGCAAAAATAATATTCCATTGTGCTCATAAGGTTCTAATTTGCTTGAATTATCTGAAGTGTGATAACAGCTTAGTTCTGAGGGACACACAGCAGCTCTGTTCAGCATTCCCAAGCCGTGGAGCAGTTTCCACAGTTGAACTTCCTTCCTTCAAGGGGAGGGTTTTCTAAAAACAAGCTCCGTGTTTCTGAGGCGTGCTGGAATAACTTCTCTTTGCAGGGCAGGCAAGCAGCACACAGCAACAAGGTGTGTGTTCCCACGCTGCCTGGGCCATCTGCTGACATTCAGAAAAATGTCCATCTGACTGTTCAGCTTGAGATAAAAAACTATGAGCATTCTGAATTTTGAGGTAATTCTAGATGCAATTCAGGCTTTTGTGGATCAAACCAACAGAATTTATATTGTCCTTCTGACGTGTCATGGAAAATGATTCGCAAAATTTACTTTAGTTGCAGCTGTATGAACTCGTTATATTTTATATAACAGATATTTAGAGATGTTAAATTCTCCATCTTAATTTGAAGAAAAGGAGTTATATGTTTTTATGTTCAATCTGAAGTAGTGTAACCATCATTTGTCTTACTGTTTAAGTAAATGTAAAGTAATTTGTTCAGATTGTTTATTAGATTGCATAGCTGTCACCTTGTAATTTTTATAATACAGATGGCATTTTATAGTGATTTCCAATTTTTTTACTCCAAATTCAGATAGTGCGTATTTTACTCGTCACTAAACTACAAGATAGTTATTTAAACACATGCTTACCTAGACATAGAGCTGCTTATATAGGTACTTAACTGAATTGCACTGGGTTTGCAAGGTTTAACATGCCATTAAATGATGTAGACATGCAAACTTCTTGCATTTCCGTTAGGTAAAATAATTAAAATATCAACTTGCATGCTTATAGATATACAAGAATACAAAAATAACCATGTGACTTGTGCAGTATATACTCAAATTGAGTGAAAAGGCAAAATGTCAATTAAATTAAAGAAAAAATATTTCCAAAATACTTAATTGGTTCATAATGGTTTGTCTTTGCTTGAAAAGCAATTCTTAAGATACCTGTTGGGTTTTGTTATTTTTTTCCCACTTTCAGCTACTTGCTATCATTTAAGGTTTCAATTGCTTGACTTAGAACTGGTGGATAATTAGTAGTGTGGATAACTGTGAAAAGCATATGTAGTAATTTAGTTCTTGATTCTTTGTAATTGTCTGCCCATTGGTAGTTCACTAGGGGTAAGTAGTTCATTATTCAAACACGTTAAATGGAAAGTACTGTAAAAAGAAAAATGCTCTTATTAATAAGATGGCATTGAAAATAAAAAACCTTTTAAACAAAAAAGTCACTATTTGACAAATCTGTCCCCAAAGCTGTTGTTCACATAATGTAAGAAGATGGGAGTTGTGAGGAGGAGAGAAAGGGTAGGGTTGGTAGATACCATTGCACTTGCACTGTGATTGAAATCAAGATGTGCCACTCCTTAAAACAATGCTAAAGGTAATTACAATAAAATATATTGGAATACATCTAACTGGGCAAGCTTCACTTGTTGAAGGTGAAGTTAATAGGCATAAAAAACAAATACATGCTATTAAAATTAGGGTAATGGAGGTAATTTTGAACCTCATCTCTGCCAACAAAGTTTACAGTAAACATCTTGACTGACTTGTAGGAGTACTTCTGAGTCTGACATCTTCTGAGGTTACTAATTGTGCTGTTTAATCCACTAATTTTGAAGCGTGCTTGGAATTTAAAGGCATGATGCAGTATTTGTGCATAGCCTCCTTGCAGACTCCATTAGTTCCTCATTCCAGTTCCCTTTTCTAGAGCCTGTGACCAGAGAGGAGACTGTTCTTGAGTGGTTGTATCCTCTGATCAGAGCTGTAACACATATCCTACATAATGAACAGCGCCTTACAGTCACTGGCTCTTAACCAGAAAGTGTGATCTGAAGTATGAGGGTAGATACTTCTGTTAAAAGTTCAAATATTTGTTTTAGTATTCAAACCTAATATACTGTTGAATGTTGACAGTGAATTCTATGTTTTCATAGTAGTATGGCTTGAAGAGTTTGAAAGTTCACCTGGAGACACCTTTTCTGTTATCAAATTTTCTCACATACTGCTGGATTTGTTCATCCAAGTTCTTCACCTGTCAAAATGTACTATTTCAAATGAAATCTTAAAATATAGCACTACTGTTTGGGCTAAGTTAATTTTGAATTAGACACCAGATTTTCTCAATCGTCTCTCTTACAGAATATAAAATTTAATGAGGTGGAATAAGTATCTGAAAATCTTCATTATTGTAATTTTTCTCAAGGATATATTTTACCAATCTAACAGTTCAGTTCTAACAGTTTGCAGTTGAGCTTATGCTCCAGATAATTTTTCCCCTGGTTTTTTACTCCACTCACTCTTTAGGTGAAGAGTTCACTTTGATGTCTTACTTTGTACTGTGATTTGGACAAACTCTAAGTTAATGTTTCCTGCTTGCATTATGTGTAATAGTTGATCTGTGTGAATTTCTTGTTTTCAAGTAATATGATGTCATCTACTTCTAATCTTCATGACTTGTTTTGGAAAAAAAAAATTGCAAAGTTTAACTTTTTTCTTTACTTTTTCTTAACAGATTTGAAGAGCTTGTGAAAAAGTTCAAAGTAGAATATCATGCTGGTGGTTCCACTCAAAATTCCGTTAAAGTGGCCCAGGTTTGTTCTTCCTTAGCAAAGAATTATTGATCATTTCAAGTGCTGTGTTTGAATCTGCTTTGTGTTGTCTGTTTCACCATGAGCACAGCAGAGTGTCTACTGGTGATTCTGTTGTTCAGCCTATGCCGGTAGTGTTGTGTGACTTGTTTTGTAGTTGTGCTCTCCAGTCTTTTCACAAGTGTTCTGCAAAGGTTGTAGCTACACCTCCAGTGTACCAAGAGTGAAAAGCTTTTGTCAAAGACGTGTACTGGAAGGAGGAGAGGCGAGGACAAGGTCTCTAGGTGCAGTCAGGAATCTTACACTGAGAAAAGTCACAATGACAGTGGTTAAGCCTCTGTGCTTGGAGATTTTCATGAAGTACCAGGATGAGTCCTTTGGTCTGGCAAATCTAAATTTGAGGCTGTCTCTGCTTTGACTGATGTGTTAGACTGGAGAACTGCAGAGGTCTTGTGTAGCCTGCATTGTTCTGTGATTTTAACCACATTTATCCTGTAGGAACTTCAAAGTTTGTCCATAAAAGACTGAAACATAAAACTTTCTTTTATACAATGGGAATGTTTCTGCCTATGGGTATGATGAACAACAGTAATGATGAATTTAGTTTCAGGTATATTATGTTTTCTATAACTAAAGTATGCTTTTCGTCACAACACTTTCAAGCATATACCTGTGTGCCTGTTTTCATATTATGAGGGATGTAAAAATTCTATTAAAAAATACACAAATGGTACTTTGGATCTTCTTGTTAATGATCCTGGCATATTAACTTTGAGGCTCCCTATATATAGTTAACACTGACTGCCAGATAGCATTAAATGCACATTTGGAACGAATAAAATTATATTACAATAAAGGTTGCTCCCTCCTTCCCCCCCCCCCAAAAGGGAAAAATTATTGTCATAATTATTGCTCCTTTCTACAAAACAGTTGTTGTTTCCTTACTGAAGTGTTCATTTTCAGAAACCCCAAATGTCTTGAAAATATTTTGTATTAAAAAAAAAGTTGCATATGTTTTAATGTATATAGTGTTGTCATTCTGAAATGGTTATGTTTTTAAAAAGATAAACTGCTTTCTGAGCTTTTTTTTTTTAACCATGTAATCAAGACAAGTTTTTGCTTCCAATACTTTTGCAAAATCTCTTGATCAATGGAGCTTTAGTTATTGGAATAATTTTCTGTCTGATGTCACTATTGCTTGACCTATGGCAGTGGTGTAAAGGTGGTGCCTTTTTATGACAGCTGTTTAGAGGTGAACATTTTGGAGGGTGCTCTGGAACTCTTTATTAGTTGAGAGACGTGGAATTCTGTTTTTGTTGCTGCATTTAGTTTGGGGAGATTTAGAAGTCAATGTATGTGATAGATTCTGAGTCTAAACTTTGAAGTCTTCAAAGAGCCGACAATTTTAATTCCATCTCTCCTTGAAGTAACTTCTCTGGCATTAGCTAATTTATTAGTAAACTGTGCTTCATTCTTTAACTGTCATTAATCTATCAGTCCAGGAATTGTTCAATAATTATACTATGAAGTACAGAGAACCCATATGGAGTCAAGGAAATAGATGAAATTTGAATCAGTGAAATGTAGGTATTTATGTGTTAGTGTGCCTTTCTTACACTGATTAGGTTTTGTCAGTGAACTTTTCCTTTATCTTGGCTCAGAGCTGGGAGCCTCATTCAGCTCCAGTTGCCATCTGGAATTGTATTTGTCTCCAGAAGGTTTGTCATCTCCTAGTTTCTGTTTTAAATATGATTGAAACTTAAACAGTTGTGCATGAATAACATAACATCATTAAACGACTTCTAAAAAGAGAGCTGGGAGAGTGAGAGAGAAGGAAAAAAGAAAATTCTGAAAATCTTGAAAGAAGCTTTTTTTCCTGTTAGCTTTAGCAGAAGAAAAAAAAATGCAAGGATAGGAAAAAAGTAGTTGAAATGTAAACCAAAAATTAAATTAGATATTCTGGAAGGGTTTTTGCAGCAATACTCATTGGCTTATTGGAGAGGAACAGTGTGTTGTTAACCTTAGAGACAGCCAAGTTAAATATATATTAATTTGTTGAAAGTAATGGGAGAAAGAAACACTATTTTAGGAAGCTTATCTGTTGACTGAGAAATAAAGGACAAATAAATAAGTTCAGAATGCCAAGGTAGCCACACTTTGAATGAATGTGGATTCTCTGGGAGAAGATGCAGGGAAGAAAGCCTAAGAATACAACTCTTACTAATTTCTCAACATTATAAGAAAAGCTTGAAAAAGTGTGCTATAAAATGAGAGATAACACCTAAAAGAGCTTGCTCCAATTGTTTAAAAGTTAGTCAGAAATAATGACATGTTAAAGAAAGGCATCCTTGGAAACCTGACTGCAATGAAATGCAACTGAGTAGAATAGTTGGAAATGAACAAATGGGCCCTGAAGTCTGACAAATTGCTTTTTTAAAAGTTGAGTTGTGAGTGGAAAGAGTATATTACTAAGGGGTATAATAGGAAAAGTGAAAAAAAAAAAGTCAAATTTAAAAAACAAGGAAGAACTTAGGAAGCTGCTCAAGGTTATGGAATTGTTTGTTTCAGATAGACCCTCTTTAAAGGTCAGAAAAGCAACCCTATGTTGAAACAAAAATACCCAAAGGCAATGGGTGGAAAAACTTTAGAGTATATAATGTGTTTAAAAAGGGAAAATGAACCTGTCAGATGCTTGCTTACATGGTGTGTGGTGATCATCTGCTCATGGTGTATGAGCACATCATCATCTGTTACATGTGCTCATATATTTTGGATATTTCCTTTGTACCTGCAAAGGTGTTATCATCTACTCAAGAAATGCTCTCTCTGTTTCTGAGCAGAGAAAGCCAATTTCTTTAAGAAAAAAAGTCTTAGAAATGCTGTATTTGTCATGTGTGAAAAATCTGAGATGCTAATCACAGAAAGAGCCAATAGGAAGAAATTCTAAATTACGAAGACAACTGGGAAGAAAATGAAACTTAAATCATGGGGTTTGGAACTAAAATTTAAAGCAGCATAAACTATAAAGGAAGTGAAGATTTTAGAAGTTTACAAAGAATTAACTACAATTGCAGTTAAGCTGTGAAGAACAGAGTTAGATTTTATTTTTTTTCTAGCATGTTAACGGAAAGGAAAGATGTGCAGTGCAGCCGTGAAGGAGGAATTTGGCTGGTAAGGTATGAAAGGAAATCTCTCTTTTTTCAGTGTTGTCTTGCAGCAGAGCAAGAGAGTGTGTGGCACTCTGCAGGACTGAACAATAGTTGGAGAGCACCGTGAAAATCAGAAATCCAAAGATTGGCCCTGTTGACTGCCCAAAGCAGACATTATGTGGACAGGGTATCTCAGCAGGGTCAGAAAAAGAGAAAAGTCTGGACATATGAGGGACAATTGAAAAGTTCTTTTTTTGTAGAAATGCTTCTAATGTACAATGTAGAAGACATATTTCCACAAAATGAAATGTGAAAGCAGGGTTACATCATACATTAGAGGGAAAGCTCTGTAAAAGGAAAGGAAAGAGCAAAGGAAAAATTCTTCTGTTGCTAAACATTGAGAGGATGGAAGGTAAGTGACAAAGGGGCAGAAACCCATAAATGTCAGACTCTTCAAAAATGTGTTATTATAAGCATTTTTATAAGTATAATAATATTTCTTATAAATACCTGAAAGTGGTGAAAGGGAATACCAAGAACAATGTAAGAGTATTGAAGAGCAGTGCTAAAGCTCTTTTATGGTTAGGTATTCTGGAATATTAAAGTTCTTTGAACTGATCCTGGAAAGAGTTAGGGAATCATTATTAATATTGCTTGACTCATGATATGAAAGGGGGCAGGGGTGGAAGTGATTGATATATTCCAGAAATGACAGTCACAGGCCTAAAAATGGAAAAGATAAAATAAATGAGACAACAGTTTAGTCATTCCTTAATGACATTAAATTAACATCAAATTATACTTCGGAAATACTAATTCATATTAGGAGAGTAATGGAGACAGAAAGAAGTGAAGAAGGTGGAGATAATGTGAGAGAAATGACAAAACTGAGAGAAAAGTTAATAAGTAATATGGAAAGAGAAAAACAGTATAAAATCCCAATGTTGCTCTGATTCTTTATTCCTTCACTGTCCCGTTCTTGTTTTGCCTTACCAATCTGCTTTCCTTGTCAATTCTAATCCTTCTTGCATGTCAGTTTGTTCACCTGCAAAGTAAAGATGGCTAACTAGGACAGATTGAGTACTTGTAAGGCCTTAAAGACAAGCATCTTTCATACTGAAGCATCTTTTTGTTTGAGACTTTAGTACTCAGCAGAAAAATAGGGATAGAATGTAAAGAACAGGAAGAGGGTAAAAGGAATAACCAAGGGCTTTCCTGACTGCAATACAGAAAACAGATGGAATCTGGCTAAACAGATAATCAGTAAAAATGCAGGTAATGTGCTCCTAAAGGTGCTATATTGCTATTAGTCACAGTTGTTTTGTTGGCTTGTTTTTTTCTTAACCCACCAATAAGACATGTTGATAACTTTGCTGGATCAAGTTTCAATTGATCAGGCATCAGTCACTAAAAATTGCTTGATAATAATTTGGAAAATGAGGACTAGAGAGGATGACTGAATTGCAGTCCTTTAGTTTCTGGAATAGAAACCTAAGTTTAACTTTCATGTTTGCTTGGCACTAGAATTGTCCTTTTATACTAGCTTTTAGTTTTGCTGTATGTTTGAAGTTGTGACGCATGCTTAAGAACAAGAAGTGTAGGGGTATTAAATTGAAACTGCAGTGTGCTTCTCTGACCTTTACTTGTCTCATTAAATTTTGGCTTTATATCTAATATGATATGTGACATCTTGCTTTAATCTGAGCTCTTGCAATCTCTCCAGATGATTGGATCCATTATATTAAATCTATAAAATATGCATACATGTAACTGCATGCAGTTCATAAATAATGTATTGTTTTAGGGTTCTGCCAACAAAATAAATTCAGATTCATAGAGACAGTGTTTTACTACTACTCAGCTTCCTTCTGTAATTTTAGTTAAGCCTGTGCCCATCTAACAACAGACATTGATCTGGAAAGGAAAAAAAAGAATCTGAGTCTTTTAATAGGGCTTATGACTGTAAAGTATGTAAAACAAATAGCTTACACATGCAGAGAGGGCAGGTATTGCTGACCAGGCTGTATTTGCATGATTTTTATCAGCATTTCTTTTGCTTTTGGAGTGCTGAGGTTAGAACTGCAAGAAATAGTCTTTGAAGTTTTATCTTTATAACACAAGTGCTGGATTTCGCGTTCAACTTGATAGAATTTTATAGCTTGGATTTTAAACTACATGACCTTGGCAACAAACAGCACAATTTCATTCTTGTTTTTCTGGAAGTAGTTACAAGGAATGGCACAATATTCATCCTCAGAATGGGTGCTCCTGATTTTTGTCCTATTTCTTAATAGCTTATTTTTATTCTAGCAATTCTAGTATTGCTGTGAATCTAACTTACCAGCTAGAGAATCCCGTATTCTATTGTGTATTAATCCTTGGTTGAATTCTGAAATTGTCATTACACAAGTTTCATTGCTGCTGATGCAATGTGAGCTTGGAAGAATGTAGCTTGATGCATTTCAACTTGAACTGGTAGGACTGACAGGTAAAGGGAAAATGTAAAATTGAATTTTTGGGAAGCTTTCATAAAGATAACTCTTGGGAATTTTCAATAATGTTTGTAGAATCACACCTGAGAAAATTATCATAACTCCCTTTTTCTTTCCACATTACTTTTTGCCATCTAATTGTAACCTTTCAATTCTGGAGCTGTACAACATTTTTGGGAAAAGCCTACATCCTGTCATTAGATATTTTAAAGAAGTTTGGCTTTAAACTAAAGTATGTCTTTATTAAGAGTAAATAAACTGTTGATTGGAATGACTTTTAAATGAAGGATAACATTAAAAGAGAATAATATGCTAAATTATGTTGAACTTTTGAATTCACATCAGGGAAGTATGGTACTTTTCTGAATATCAGCCTCTATTTCAAGCAGTTGTAAATTAATCCAAATTTTCATTCTTCCATTATGATTAACTTGTTCTGTTAATCTAAAGGGATTGTGCGTTTTAGCATTCTAATGAACTCATAAGTATGAGAATTTAGCTTTCAAAAATGAACAGATTCATGCTTGCTTATAAAAAGTGGTATGCTCTAAAGGCTTAGAAGTATTTTAAATTTTTACTACTTGTTATGTGTGTAATTAGCCAAACCTTGGATTTATATTAAGCACGTCTGTCTACTGGGTCACTTCATGCCTAATGCAAAAATAATATGTAGAATTAAAAATTTACCTATGAAGAATACTTGCAGGCACAGAGCTGCATTCTATAAACAATATGAGCTGTAATCTTGTGAACATCTAAGTAGCTTCATTGCAACTGATTCCGTGCTTTTAAAATGAAGTTTATACCTATTTGCCAAGAAGTGCCCTTGGCTAAACAGTACTTACTGAATGTAATCTGCAAGATCATAACACAGGGATCCATCCGTCCTTTAGTGGTTTCCTCCTCACTCTGATGTCATTCTGTATAAATGAGCATATAATTAATGAATTTAATCTTTTGTCTCACAGTGAGAATTTCTGGATTACTTCTCTGCAGCAGATTAGACTGAGGCATAGCAGGAGGCAAGGATTGGCTCAGGAGAAGGCTTCAAATATATGGAACATGCATAACTGGCATGGAGATAATGGAAAGACTATCAGAGGGGTTACACCCCAAACACACTCTCAGTTTTTTCACAGCTTTCAGGAACTATCATTTTTTTATGAAATCAGTCATGCCATCGACTATTAATGTTCTGCTTAATTGTGTGCTTAAAATCACTTATGCAACAAATAGCTTTCTCCAAAAACTGTTTCTGGACTATCACTCCAAGAAAGTGCAAGCGAGTCTCCTAAACAGTTTTTTCCTCCTATTTAGTGAAGCAAAGTACATTTAGCTCGGTATCTTTCTGACCAAAAGGAAATACGTAATTTTTTTTTGCTTAGAGAGGTAGGCTTTTTGCTTTCTGAACCATTTGGACCGGAATATTAAATTCCTCAGAGTTAGTTTTGGCCATACGCTTGATATTCCTTAAGCAGCTTCATTTTCATTCCTTAAGCAGCTCTGCTCATATGGGCTTGGTGGCCCCATCAAACATGTGTTTCCAATATTTTCAGTGGTTTAATCCAGCTTTTAAAAAATGTACAAAAAAGGTCTCTAAACCATTTTCTGTTTGGTATGGTTTAATAAACTTAGAGGCAATAGCCTTACCCTCTATTCAGAAAAAAAAATCCTGAGGTGTGTGCTTCTTTCTGTGCCAGGTCTCACATGTTTCTGCCATGCTGGAGGAGCATTCTCAGTGTGGTCTTCTGTCAGAACCATGTGCTCTCCTGCAAGTGCACATACCTGCTTCTCAAACCTGTTCCACGTAAAAGAAGATAAACCAGAAAAAGAGCGGGGACTTACAACTAATTCTTTCTTATTTATGCCTTACTAAAATTTAAATTCTACTAGTCAGTTAAATGGATTTCTTAAACAGGTGTCCTCAATGCTCTGTGTGATCAGTCCTAATCAATGAGACGTGTATGTGCTGAAGGAGTAGCAAAACATGCCTCAGAGCTAACAAAACCAGTCATTTAAGTTTGTCTCTCTGGACATACAGCAGTGTCTATTCCCACTATGGCAGAGATGATGTCCTGTTGATAGTGTCACAGCAGACAGTACCACATGCCAGTGACATCAGTTTCCTGAGCTACTTAGTCTCTCAAGCACATTCTGTCATTGATGTGTGTTTCCAAATCAGTCTGTGTCGAATATCACAGTGATGTGTCCCTGCTTGTTACAGAGCAGACAGCTTTTCCTCATTAGAATTAAAACATGCAGCTTGGGAAACTGGTGTAATGCCTAAACTGATCAGTACAGATGTCAGAGAAATTTTGTAACATTTGAGTTGCCTAGATTTTTTGGAATGTCTTAGAGAAAATTGCCAGACCTTTTACTCAGCTGTAGTTAAGATGATTTTCCAAGCCTTATTCAGAGCTGTGTGGACACTGCAAAAAAAAAGCAACAAAACCTTTTTATCCTAATGACAAACTCTGCAAAAATGTAAGCAAATTTCCTCCCAGATTACAAAGCTTGGAATTTGTCAAGCTTTCTTTGTGCTTGTGAAGGAAGCCCATCCATTGTTTATGTGGTTAT
This sequence comes from Chloebia gouldiae, assembly GCA_003676055.1. NCBI lineage: Eukaryota > Metazoa > Chordata > Aves > Passeriformes > Passeridae > Chloebia > Chloebia gouldiae. The sequence goes on from QUSF01000014.1 coordinate 6,628,061, forward strand.
GGATCAGATGGTGCAAGATGCAGCAGTGCACTGAAGACCTGACTTTTTGAGGCTGCTGATAGTGAGGCTTTTTTCTGTACACTGGGAAGTAGCTGTGTACAACTCTGTGTATATTTAGAAACCTGGGAATATAATTTCAGCCAGTATCAGGATGGTCAGAAAATGAAGGTGCAAAGAGCCTGTGGCAGTTTTTCAGATTATGCAATGCCAGGTTCCTAAATCTGTCCTTCTGAAAATGAAAGAGTTCCAGTTACACCACTGTCAATTTGACAACAGACTTTGTTATGGGACAGATGGTAACTGTTAAACATTGCAAGACAAACATCTCCTTATGTGCATCGCTTTGGTGTGGAATTGAGTGGTTCACTGCTGGTCCCATGGACTTGTCTGATGTACAAGAACAGTATTCACATGTTTTTTCAGGTCTTGCTCCTGGCCAGCAACATCAGTAGCATTGTAGGAAGATGATTTTCAAAGTGATTTTGGATGTGACATATTTTAGAAAAACAAAAAAGGAGTTATACCATCACATTCCTGCTAAATCCATTCAGATAGAACCTCGAAACTCTTTCTTCTTCAGTGTGTTTGAATGAGCTTCAGCATACATATGCAGCCTCTGTTCATCCATCCAAAATTGTAATTTATTTAAATGGTTAGAAACTGTTTCTGTATTCTGGAGTAATCAGACATCAGTTACCCTCATGGAATCAGAAGGCACTGCATAAATGGTGGCAGTTGGTTCTTTCTGGGTATGCACTTCAGCTGCCTCTGCTACTTGACTCAGCTTACATGCCTCTTTAGCTATGAAAACATCATGTTTTGAAGCTGTAAAAACTTTTTCAGATTTTTCAAAAGCAGCAAAGGAATTTAGACTCTGTCTCTAAGCTATATACCTGAATGCTGAATGAGGGAATTCAAACTTCATTGGGTTTTGATTCTGTTTTTCCCTGAGCCAACGCTACCTTTAACTTCTAAGACATGCTATATATAAATGATATTAATTAGCACATTCCCTAATTTATACTTATCCTGAAAATTAAGCTGTTTCTAGGCAATGCAGTAATTAGTGCAGGGTGGGATTTCCCCTTTTCAGCAAAAATCTGAAAGTATCAGTAACCCACAGTAAGGGTACCTGGTTCCAAAGGTGCCATGATGTGAACCCCCAGTGTTAATGTTTTTGTGTGCAGAATGACAGTGGGACTTTGTCAGAACATTTTGCCCCGTAAAACTTTCCATGCAGCAATGGAAAGTTTGTCAAGATGGCTTGACTGACATTTAGTTGACTTGCTCCCACTGGTTGACACTGGAAGGGGAATGAGTGCTTGATTTGGCAATCTCAGAAGAGAGGGTAAATCCCTGTGCTTCACTGATATTAATTTGGCATGCCACTCAAGCCTTGGGAGCTCGGGAGCTGTTTTATCCTGAGCAGCTCAATAAGTTGCGTAACTACATCTTTAGCAATTAATTAATGTTAAGTGATGTGATACAGTAGGGAGTTAATTGCTTTGGAAATCAGAAATGCCAAGTTAGAGAGGTTTCTTGCACATCTCTGGAATCCTTCCTGTTGGAAGTAAACTTCTTTCCCCCCCCTTAACATAAATATTGACAATCTTGCTGCTAGCTGAGAACTCCATGTACCTTTTATAATATACTATTCTGGGAAATCCTTCCCTCAAAAAGTTTAAATATATTGGTATAAGTTCCTTACACATTTTTTAGATGTATCCACAGGTTTGTTGCCTGAAACCATTCTTTTCTCTCCTTCAGTGATTTGTGCTCAGTCCAAGAGGATGTATGTCTGATTTTCTACTTTTGATTACTGCTAACTTACATTGTAGGCCTGTGATAAATTAGTATACCTTTCACTTTCTTATTGATATGATGGAGGTAAAAGTGAATAGAAATTGAATACAATAATTTACTTAAACTTTTTAACAGTGCACGGAGGTAAGGACTGATTTGTCAGGAGGTACAGTAGTGCTTTTTTAGGATCCTGAGCATGATTTCAAAGGGACAAATTGTCAATCACATCAGCAGACTGTGGCTTTTGCAGTGACTAGCATTATGTGCTGCTTTCTTCAAAGAAAGGATTGGGATAATGTGATGAATTCCCAATAGAGAAGTCTAATCCTAGGTTTACTCCATTAGCAGTTCACTTACACCCTGACCCATAAGAGTAGGCCTCTAGGTTATCTTATTTTTGGTACATATGTATTTTAATTAAAAAAAAAGCCAAAACAAACAAAACAAAAAATTGTAACATTTGATCTCATTGATATGTATTGAGTTTCACAGTTTCATTTTTCTTGCTGCAAAAGAATATTTGGATGGATTAGGTCTGTTATAATCTCAACTGTAGTAGAAAATGTACCAGAGTATTTACCTCGTGTTGCTGGAGTTCCATTCAAAATGGTCACAAGACCTGAAGGGTAAAAATACAACTCTTGTATAATGTGAATTTGTTAAAGCACAAAAAAATATGCAGCAGCTCCACACTTAATTTTTTGCTGTACTTTACCCATACAGTACTGAAAGCTGGCAGTTACTCACTTCAAGTGCTGTGCTTGTGTTCTGCTTTTAACTGAAGGGTTTTTTTCACTTTTGAGTGAGGAAGAGTCCTTTATGTGTAATAGCTGCACCCTTCATCCTTTGCCTTGCTATGCAAGATCCTGTTCCTAAGGATCTATCTTTCACTCTTCCATCCTCACAGGATGAACTGAACAATGTCCAAAGTATTTAACTTGTTTGCTTCTACACAGTTTTATTTTTTCCATTTTTCTTATGAGAAGGCTACTCTGATTTACTAAGGCATCTTTAGGAGTTGGATGCAGGCTTTGTGGAATTGAGTGATACTTACTTATAGAAGACATACTTTATATTACATACATATCAGTATGAGCAGAGTGAAGTTTAGAGATCCTACTGAAGTGAAATGACTACACCCAATTATACTGAATTTCTTCGTGACATTACAGTCTGACAAATAAAGTAATTCAAGAAAAATATTTACTCTTGTTCTGTCAATGGTAGCACTCGTGTGTTGACACTTACTTGTAAATCTTAAGAATACATCTTTATGTTATTGTCTTTGTAGTGGTATAAGTAAGCTGTAAGATCAATTAAGTTGATTAGCTTGTCTTTCAAAAATACAGCCTGAAATCAGTGATCTCATATTCTTAGTTTGTAAATAAAATAAATGGGTTTTGGTTTTTAAAACCAGTTTTTGAGAGCTCACTAGAACTCCTAAGATTAGCTAAGATTTTCTGCCTTTCTCATGCATCTTTTGTGGAATAAATTCTGCATGACTATAGATTAATTCCATAGTTTACAGTAGATAATTATTAAATTAAATTAAGGAAACCTGTTCACATTAATGTTTAACATTGTTAGTATTCATTGTTCAAGTTTTTAAAAAACATTGTGTACAAATAGAGACTCCAGTGCATGTGATGGATGAAAAGAGCTGACTTTTGCGTAGCCTCAGCAGTTCTTATCTGTGATCTCAAAATGGGTCAGCTTATTCTGTAACAGTTGCTGAATTGCTGCAACCTCCAGGCTGGAATACTGAGAGAACATAGGTGCTGGTTTATTTTAATTTACCAGGCTGTCACCTCGGGTAGCTCAGTAGATACGTCATGAGCCAGTGGATTGTTCCTGCAGTGAGGGCAAGGCTTCCTGGGAAACAGATTGATAGGCTGCTGCTTAAACACTACTCAACTCTCCCATGGAAATCTGTTCCTTCTCCCAAGTCAGAGCTGGTCACCTAGCTGAGAACCCAGGAGATCAGCTCTTCTTCCCTAGGGGATGCACATTACAGGAATTCATCTGGGTCATTCACTGGGGCCCAGCTATGTCTGCCCAGGCTGCTCTATATGTTCCCTGTGAGAGGGAATATGATCCCAGATTATGGCATCCTTTATTTATGAATATTCCTAAAGATAATTGTGAGGTAGTCCAAGGTTTAGCATTAGTCTAATAGCAGTAAGTGATCCCCAAGTTAATTTTGGTAATGGCTAGCATGTGTGAAATGCAGATACCTTGATAACATGGTGACATGCATTACTTTTTAAAATTGCTGTGAAAAGTTGCTTAGTACTGCTAACTACTGCTGCTTAGAAAAATCTGCCCTACTCTCATTTTATAAATGACATAAGATGGTAACACATGATTAAGTCTTCAGGGATTGCCTATTTAAGTCACTGTGAAGTTTTTTCAACCATTACTTTCAAAATTTTATTAAATGGATATATACAAAATGCAAATAAATTAACACTGCAGAAATATACCTATGCTACAATTATACCTAACACTTAATTATTGTATCATTAATTGCATTTTTTAAACTATTATATGCTTTACAGTACATTAAAAGTTTTGGTTTTCTTCCAAAGAAATTATTCTCAAATAATTAGTCTCAAATAAGCATTTGTCTGCCTATTTAGTTAGGTCTTTTATTACAAGCAGGTCCATGGCCCTCTAAACTGGGAACTTATCAAATTTTGCCATCAATTGATGAAGATATATCTACTTTTTAAATTCTTTGCAGTATTTCTGTAAGAAACTGCATGCCTTATTTTCCATTAAGCCTGTTCTAGAATCCAAAGATCTGGTATGAGCTGAGACTGATGGGTCACAAATAAGAGCAAGTTGGCAGGAATCAAAGGAAATTTTTCTCTTTCTGCCACCCTATTTCTGGTATAGTTGGATAATAGCTTTAGGTATGACACATATAATTTTTTCAGAAGTACTAACATGATTTAAAAAACTGTAGCAGTGACAGTTTTTAAATTTACATACATAATGTAAATTTGAGCTTTATGCTGGGAATGCTGCTGTGAAGTAGACTAAGTGTGATTTTCTGTGACAATCTAGCTGTGTTAGAATTGTAGACTAGATGACTCAAAGCTGCCCTGCTAAAAATAAAGCAGGTTTCTGTTTTAAAATCTGAGCTGTACACACAAATTCGGAATATATATGCAAATAGAAAAAAAAAAACCAAAAAAGCAGGCTTCTGTCCATGAGATATTTTTTGCGATATTTTATTTAACTCTTATATACAGTTCAAAGATGTGAAGATACTGAGAATTAAGATACATATAAGAATAACTAACTGTGACCTGGCCATCAGAAGGTACATTTCCAAGAGACCCCTGTGTCAATAGCCTAATATTTTTCTTGCAAATAAAAGAAGCTCCGTGGAGCAATTAGTGAAGCAGCACAAGCTTGACATCCAGGTTTGCTTTTGTTAAATATTGTGGCCAAGTTAAATTTTAGAATCAATTTAAAGATTAATAATTAAATTCCAAAGCAGCTTCCCTCACAAAATGGAGAATGGCATGGCATGCTTTATTACCCATGTTTAGGTGTAGTAGTTGAGTATGTTCCAAGTCAAGCAAGCAATAACATGTGTAGGATGATTGGGTTTTAATTGCAACATGATTGAGTGAATTGGCATTTTGGGTTCTTTGTTTTTCTTTTACTCTTGTAATTTTTTTAATCTTATAATTTTTCCTGTCTGTTCTTTGAGACATATTGATACACTATTTTGTTAGTCATATCAAGATGAGTTTTAATTATTCTTACTTCATTTCTAGAAGGTTTAGAAGGAGGGGAAGAATTTGACCGTCATCTGACCTGGGTTCTTGTCAGATATTTCTTATTTAATTAGCATTATGAAAAGTGTCTAGTTTTTAACATACTTTTAGACAGCTGAAAGTAGGATTTTGCCTATTAAAATATAAATCTGTTCCATCAAAGACACAAAAAAGACATAAAATTTTTTTTCTAACTCATACTCTAAACTCCTCTCTGACCACTGACATTGAAGTTCTCTTTTATAATGTGACTACTTAGTAAGAAGTGACCTCTTCCACTTACCATGATCTCTTTCTATGCCTTTTTATGTGAGCATGCAAAGAACACCAAATATTCGCAGTTCTAAAGCTGTAATTTAAAATAATATGGGTGAGGCAGCTAAAATAAAAAAGTTTTAAAATAAATCCCACCCTCTTCTGTTCTTTTAAGGGATTTTTTCCATGGTTTTACTTTGTAGTCTAGGGGCTTGAAATGGCTTTTGACACTAGACAAATTCTGTGCAATTTCCTTTTCACCCTGAGATCTCTGCAAGTGTTTGCTTTGGATTTGTTCTCTAATACAAGCACACTGTACCTCTGAGGCATCTGTAATCTTCCCTTGTTCTGATCTGAAGAAAGGAGCATTCCTTTTTCCAGGGGAGCCATTCCAGGTTATTGTCAGGACAGTAGAAATACTCCTTCTCTTAAAAAAGTGGGACCCAGACTGCAGTGGCAAGATGTCATTACTAGGAAGTTTTCTTCTTAGAAAGTTTTTTCAGCTTGGGGAGGAGGTGATGGCTCTTTGTTAGTACAGGATTTGTCAGATGCTGCTTATTCTGTCAACAAGCAGCAGTCTCTACTGTCCTTATGGAAAGAGAACCTGTAAACAGTTCCAAACTGTTCCTTTTTTGCTTTGGTTTTGGAGTATGCTTGGGAGTGTTGTTGCTAGACATAGGATCTAGCCTGTACTATAGAGTTATGTCTGAAGTGTAGATATTTGCATATCTTTCAAGGAGAGTGCTTTTTTTTTTCCTTTTTATTTTTTTGTAACAGTAATATATGTAGCATACAAGTATGAAATATAATTCAGATGTAAGGAAAGATTAAAAAGCAAAGCACTTGATGCTTCTGTATCTTTCTCATTGGATGATATCTTTTCACTTCTGAGGAATCAGTTTTAGAAGCAGATCGAATTCCAAAAAATTCCCATTCCAAAAAATGCCCATCTTGTGCCATTCTTGTGGAGCTATTCCACTTGGCCTTTTCATTGGATGTGGTAAGCATTCATTTTAACAGAGTTAATATTAGGGTTTTAATCAGAGGTGTGATAAAAGAAGAGGTGGAAACAGCTTTTCTACAGTCATATTCATTATTTGTTGGTTTCACAGCTCAGGGATCCAAATGCTGTTGCTACTGTCAGTAGCAGTAAGTTTGGTAATTCCATTTTATGGGAAGTGACATCTTTGTTGCATGAGCTGTCTTGTACAGAGTCTTTCAGACTTCTCTTTTCTTCACCATGATAGTTTGAATTCACATGAAACCTCAGGAGGTTATCGAATATTGCCAGTATGCAGGCATGAAATAATTGTATATTTCCTTTAAGTAAGTGTCAAAAGAGTGTCAAAGGCTTCTGAAAAATCTGAACATAAATGAAAATCAATATATTTGGACTGAACTTAGTGTAGAACTGATACCAGTGGAAAAAATGAAACATTTTCTAGAAGTCAGTGCTTCAAATGTCACACTTTATTAAAAATTATGTACAGCTTAAGATCTTCAGTCTAGGACAGAGCTTTTAGAATTTGCTTTTTATGACTACAAGTCTGTGCTTTTACTGTGACACATACAGATCTTACATTTGAGACTTGTGTGCTTGTTACTCTAACTAACAATCATATACCTGGAAAAGACCTAAGGCTTAAAGTAATGCTTTCTGGTCCAGAACATGGCAATTTGCTATTCAACTGAAAGTTTCAGTTCTAAGCTGCAGTTTTGCACACTATTACATATTCAAACTGGCTACAGAGCATGGTGCTAAATATCAAAGCTCACTGCTCTACCTCTCCCATGGTTGCTGTACTCCACAGAAACAGAGGAGCTGTTAAAAATTACAACTGGAAATAAATAATGAAATTTAGAGGCAGAAGGAAGTAATTTATAGGTATGAGCTCCAATGTGTACATCCTAACAGAAGATAACTAAGGCAAGTCAGTGTAAAACACTGTATTTTATGAGAATTTTATATCATTTTGGAACATCATCTAGACTTTCTTTCTGATGATCAGCCTTCAGAAATTTTCTTGCAAGGGAAATTTGTGATCTGAGATGTTCTGAACCACTTGTAAGCTTTCAGTGGTAACTAAAATCCAAGTAGCTATTCACTAGCTATTTATGATAATAACTATTTTTATTTAATGCTTTCTACAGAGTAAAATAACTACAGATGCAAGAAAAAAGCAAGATAAACATAGTGGAGTGTCTAGACAAGACTGAAAGGCAGCTAAGAGGAAAACAAAGACTTTTGGGTTTGGGTTGTTTGGGGTTTTTTGTCTTTTGGTTTTTGTTGTTGTACCTTTAGAAATATTTAGCTCTGGGGTTGGGCTAGAAGGTTAAAGTATTTGTTCCTGGGGAAGTGGATCATCACTTGGTAGAATGGTGTTGGGCAGTTTAATTTCACCTGCTTTCTCTTTGACCTTTTAGAGTCTCATTCTATACCTGTCTCTCAGTATATTATGTTGCACGTGCACCCATCAATTTCTCATGAAGGTGATTGCGGGAAGGGAAGTACTAGATGAGAAAAGTCAGCTTTGTCTGTAGAAATAACCTCTCTTTCAAACGCTTCCAATAATAACTTAGAAATAAAAAGATTTACAACTGGGATTGATCCACAATACTGTAAAATTTCTTAAAAATGTGCCTGGGCTGAGGTTTCTCCTTACTGATGTTATCTGTGGTACTAGAGGAGATTTATTTAATCATGGTAGCAGCTTAACTTGCATCCACTCATATGTTTAGGTTTTTGGATAATAAAACAAAACAAATGGATGTTTTTGTTCTAATATGTTGTTTTCATCACTTTCAAGACTGTTGATGTTTCTTTAATAGAAAATAAAATATCCTGCAAGCACAAGTAGCAGCTTTTCAGTGTGTACCAACTTGCTGTCTTCAGTGCAGTGTGTCTGTCTAGGTGTTGGAGCAGTTTCATAATTCTGATTGATCTTCCTCATGGCATGTGATGCATTACCTAGACACCATGCAGTTAAGGTTAGGAATCCTGCTAGGATACCTTTGCTTCTCTTGGTAAACTCAGGCTTTTAATGCCTGTTCCAGCTTGTTTGGATGTTGGGCTTTTTATGGTATAGTATTTTCTTTGTATAAGTTGAAAACCCCATCTTCTATATGACAAAATAATTTAAGGATCTATTAAACCTCTAATTTTAAAACAGTGATATATTGGTGATTATGTGAATAAAATGGTTTTGAAGCAATGCTTTGAATTACGGCAAGGCAGAGTCTGTAGATGCTCTTAAATTTCCACTGAGACAAATAAAAAAGAAATTTTTTTTTCAGGACACAAAAAATTGTATTATATCAATAATTTAAGTGCTTGTTTTTATCAGTAGAATAGAAAATGATTGGTTTACAAATCTGTTTTGTAAGAATAAATGAGTTGCTATGTACCTGCTATCAAGTCTTCCCTTGTTCCTGTAAATTTCAGGAATTATCACCTCGTTTTTCAGAGGAACGTTGTTCTGAGATTGTACTTCAGATAAAAATGAATAAACTGTAAAAACCCCATGCCAAAATATGAGCCACTTTGATAAGATACGGATTTAATTGCATCACTTGAGTCTTTCATGAGTGAAGTAACGCCAGTCTGCGGAGGCTGCACTTCCACTGGTTGTGGGCCCGTCCGTTTGGGAAGGACGTGGAGACACTTGAGCCCTCCAGAGGAGGCTGGAGAGGGGCTTGGAGCACAAACCCTGTGAGGAACAGCTGAGGGAGCTGGGCTTGAGAAAGCCTGGAGCAAAAGAGACTCAGGGGTGACCTTATCACTCTACAACTCCCTGAAAGGTGAGTGTAGTCAGGTGGGGGTTGGTCTCTTTCTCCAGCCAGAAACTGATGGAACCAGGGGAAATAGTCTCAAGCTACACCAAGGGAAATACAGGTTAGATATTAGGAGAAGGTTTTTTATGGAAAGAGTGATAAAGTACTGGAATGGTCTGCCCAGGGAGGTGGTGGAGCAGTTTGACAAAAGTCTTGTCAAATAAAGATACCCTTCTGCACAATTAAATGAAATTCCCAATCTACTGGATTCATGATCCACTTTCTTCTCTAATTTGAAATCAAGTGAGAAGAGAGGACATTTAACAACAGGGGACAATACACAGTGGCTATTGGCATTGCATGGAGCTTGAGTTAACCTCTAACAGTAACTGAGTGCCAAAACCTGTCTGGACTCAGAGACTGAGGGTACACGGTGAGTTGTACTGTCAGTGGAAACAACATCAGTTAGTACTGTCATTTAATATTAATCTAGCAGAGAGGCTGGAAGCAAGGAGATATAGAAATTTCACTTTCATTAGGTTACTTATACTGTCTGAGAGGTAGAAAATTAAACACTTTGCAATGTTTTCTTTTTTTAGTACTTCTAAAAACATCTACTGTAATGAATAAAGGTCTGAAGTCTCCTGTTATCTTTAAATGTTTAAGTTACGTTTAGATTAAGTCAGATTAATTTTACTTTATTCAGGTAAGTTAAAATTCTGTGAGCTGCATTACAGTAGACTTGTTAGAATTAGTAAAAGTTGTGGTACAGTTGTTTTGCGTTCTTTATTTCAAAAGAAATTGCAGAAGCATATGAATATGTTCTGTTAACTGCTTTTGAAGCGATATGCACTGTTCAGAATATTTAAATAACTAATGAATCCATTTATAATAAATCTTTCATACTTTGAAAGAGTATTCAAGATGAAGCCTAATAAAAGGGAAAGGCTTTTGTGTTGTAATCTCATATTTCATCATGCTTTTTGGAACTTGCATGCTACAAAAAGGATGTTTTAAATTAAAAGTAGTGTTTGTGGTTGCTTGAAAGTTCTTAGAAAAAAACACTTGGATGTTAACAAAAATGGGATCCTGTTGGCATTTTCCATTTCATACATGCTAAGTCAAAAGTGTAGTATCTAAATATGCTACAGGGAATTATTAAAATTACACAGTTATTTTCTAGCCAAAACTTGAAATTTTCTGCTAACTTTCTTGCTGTAATATAGTGCTTAAAAATATGTACAATTTAACAAATTGTAGATGGCTTCCAACCTTTAAAATAATTCCCATTTGGTTGCAAATTCCATTGCAATTAGAAAAGGCCATAACAGTTTTTAGTTTTATTTAAGACATAGAAGAATAGATTTATTTTCCAAAAGTGTTGTGTATCAGCAACTCTGAAGTATTTTAAATTCTAGCCAGAAGCGTAACATAATTGATATTTATATTATTTGGTATGGCAGCATTCTCAGGGCTGTCATTTTGCTTGTAATTTTCTCCTTGCTTGTAAAATTGTCTTATTTATTATTTGCACTTTATTCCTAATCAGTTTTGCTAATGTAATAAAAACATTGAAATGTTATTATATGATTAGCAATTTTCCACTATATTAATTCAGCATTACATTATACTGTGTGGTGACAATAATGATTTCTAATGTGGTAATGAGAGAGAGTTATTAACATGTCCCAGTTAATAACATTAACTATTAACTATTAACATGTCCCAGTTAATAGTTTCTTAATTGCAAGATGGAAAAATGTTTTAAGTTTCCATTATCAGCTACATTTGTGGCAAGAATTGCAAAGTGGTGGGATCTGGAACATAAAAATTAATATATATATGTTGGGTGTAACACTTTCTCCTTCACTATAAAGCTATTTTGGTTTTATGCTTGTTTTCAGGAGTTGTAGTTATTCATAGGTTTTTTCCCCATATATTAAACTCAATATTAATACTGACAAATAGAGCAAGACTTGCAGATGTAATTCACGTTTACCAGTGTGCATTAAATGGGCGTGCAATGTACTTTTTTTAATGAGGAAGGTGGAAAGTCTGTGGTATCCAACTGGGAAGATGATTTGAAGTGATTAAGCCTCTCCTAGCTGAGACACAGTGCATTAAAATAGTCACAGTACAAACAAAGAGCTGCACGTTGGCGGGAAGAGAGGTTCAGAAGCAGCACTAAACAAGTACATAAATGTTATAAATTATTTCGCTAACTCACTACATTGAGTGGATTCTTACATTCAGTAAACAATTTAAGAAGTATTGGAGGCACTTCAAAATTCAGAAGTTCAAATGGAACTTCTGGCCTTCTTTGTGTGTATGCACATGCATGGAACACGTAGGTTTGCCTGTGTTTGTACACAAATGTTGCAAATGCCATATTTTAAAGTGTTTTTTAATTAGCCCATGCAAGCTATTAAAACTTTATTCTGTTTTTATTAAAAACATCAAAAATATTCAAGAAAATATATTTCCCACTTAATTGTAAGAGTTTTATAGATAACTTGAAAGAATAAAAAAGAGGAAAATAATTACACTCAGCTGGGGAAACAAGTGTATTTTCAAACCTAAAAGTATTATAAACCTGTATAAAGTAAGGGTACACTGTGTACTGTATGTAAGTATGCTTACATAAAATCTTATTACAACAGCATCATGTAAAGCTTCAGATGGAAAACACACGGTAGAAGTGGAAAATACGTAGTCCTGTGGAGTATTATCATCAGTAATACAGCTACTACAGGGAAATTCAGCACTTGGCCAATGCTGGGTGTTACATTGCTTCTAGAAATTCAATTTCCTGAGAAGTCCATCCAATACAGTGTGTGTGGCATAAGAACAGGAGCAAAGTCACCTTACAAAAAGTAAAAATATTATACTACAGCATTTTTAGGTGTAAATTGTCCACCAGGAAATGTGGGCTGTTTACCTCATACCCTTTTCAAATCAACAATTTAGTTTATGAGGTAGTGTTAATGACATATTAAAAAATTACTTCTAATGGTTCCACTGGAGTGACTTGCATTTTATTACCCAATAAAAGCAGTGAGGCTTCTATCAGGATTCTTCTAACTGAGGATTTTGCATAATACAGCTGTCACTTGAAGCCAGTATTTATGGACATGAGTGCAGTCCTGTAATAACTAAAGGATAAGCTTTCACTAATTTTGCATCTGCTACAATTAAGAGATAGATTTAGATTCACTTTATGTGGCATGCTGTAAAACAGATTCTATAAATGAAGCTGAAATGTTTAGTCTGCTTTTATTACATGTTTAAATAGCATAAGGAATTGACATTTCAATACCCATCCTTCTAAATGTGTATATTGTTCTCAGTGGTTAATATAAATGCACTTCTTTGTCTCAGTATTTGCTTCTAGCAGAAGTATTGTGTTCTCTTCAATTTTTCTGTGTAAAACTCATTGAAAACTTGCTCATATTTCAAATTTTCTTTTCAAAAAGAAACAAATATAAACAAAAACATTGCAAATGCCAGCATTGATTTCATCACTCTTGTGCATTAACTCGTTTCTAATCCACAAGTTTCTACCAGCTTGTCACTGCATTTTATTGAAAGAAAAAATTTATTTTTTCAAGTGGTACACTGCAGTTCTACATTGAAGGAAATATTTCAGGTTATAGTTGAAATTCTGTGGTGAGATCAGACAATCTGGAATCACAGACCAGATGCAGTTCTCCTCTCTCAAATATATGAATAATAATATTGGTATAGTGGCACCTCTAAGCCCCTTCTTCTTAAACATCTACTTTCTATTATGTATAATATGGGTTACTGACAATCCTGTTAAAATAGCACTCCAGCTTTTCCTCAAGTTTTATATTATTTCAGGACTTCTGTTACAGGCTTAAAGCAACAGCAGTAGTGAGATTTGAAGTTTAGGCGCTGCACTGACTGTTATGGTGTTACAGAAGTTGGGAGCATTGCTTTTGCTGCTTGTAGTGTCATGTTTCAGTAATGCATACTTGCTGCTGCTTTACAGCTTTCTTTTGCCCATCTGTATAGTTAAATGTGACTCTCATGGTGTTTAATTTCTAGTTACTAAACCAGAGGCTGTAACAGATGAGCCATCACTAACAAAATAAATGCTTACGAAGGTGTACTGCAAAAGCATTAGCTGCCTAATCATATGGGGTTTTGTTTGTTCCTTGCCACCCCTTTCAGATGTTCCTTTGCTGGGCAAGATTAAATATGGAATGCTATCTGTAGCTTGTATTGATGAATTTTTGTTTATTTAATAGGTATCTATTTTCCATTTCCAGATGAAAAAAATTGCAATACATTTCTTTTGGGTATTAGGAAGAAAAGTTAGTGTGTGAAAATTTACACACAATTAAAGAATGATATATTAACAAAGTTTTATAATGGTATACATAACTTTCACCTTATTTTTTGCCTTCTGTGTCGTAAGGGACAACTGCACATTTTGGGATGATCCTGCAGGAGTACTCTTTTTCCTTTTTGGTGGTTGGATTGTTCTTTTGCGCTGTGATATTGTTACATGTGGGTGGACACCTTTTCTCAGATATCATCGATAAGAAATGAGGATGTTTAAAAATAGGTGGTTTCCCCTTGTGTCAATGATATTTGAAACTCAACATCTTAATGAATGGTTAAGAATACTTCATTATTTGTCTGAAAAATTTTCAGATACTCGTATATCTCCTTTTGTCTCTGTAGGTACTTAAACACCATCTTGTAAATTAAACTGATTTTACTGGAAAATGAATATTTTCTGTTGCTGTATCAGTATTTCTCTACTTGCCTACTTATTTCAAGTTTTCTGCCTGTTTGTCAAAAAAACCCAAACAAAGCAATGACTCCCAAACAACCCCCAAAGCAGCTTTTATTCAAGTACTTCTCAAACAGCTTGACTGCTTTGCTCAGGCCTGCTGTGTTGGTTTGATGGTTTTGTATTTACATATATTTTACCTTTCTCCTCTCCTGTATTTGGGTATTTGGTTTTTTTTTCTTTAGTGGTCATCATGTGTATTAACAAGCAGGCCCCCTGCTCCCTCAAAATTTTCTTCTCAGTCTACTATCTAACTCTTGAAGAAAACTTTGTGTTTATTGCTTTTTACGTAACTTATTAGAAAGTCTCTGATCATCTTCTCAGTTCTTTGTGTTCTGGTGTATTCAGAGTGGATTCTGGAATAGGAAGTAGCTTTTTACCTAAACTATAAAAAGTATCTGCTTGATTTTTCTCAACTGCAGTATTTGCATTAAAATGTTCTTAGCTTGTCTTTTAGAGTGCCTATGACCTCACCTGGCACTTGATTTAATTTTTTTTGGAACTTTACATTGTTGCCAGTGACAGAGGACTATCCCCAGCTGTCCTATTTACTTCTAAAGGTTCATATATAGTTTCATTCTGTGAATTAATGTGTGAACTGCCTCAGAACCCTCGAAAGAACTGTTCTAAAATTGTCTTTTGACAGAGACCATTTCCTACTTCACATCATTTATTTCTGACTGTTCTCTTCTGGGTTTTGTGTATTGCATCTGTGATGTACTCTACACAGCTGGTGGTCATTTGTCTTCTCATCTATATTGATCTCCTTGGCTGTGTCAAACAGCTTTCAGTCTGTTCCACCACAACCAGAAGGTGAACAAAATGCTTGCTATAACTACATTCATTTGTTCTGGGATGGAAAGGAATTCCTTACTTTAGACAGTGAACTGCATTGATTACAGAATTCTTACATTTTCTGTTAGTGTTCTGTATTAATAAAAGAAGTACCAAACCTGATCATTCTAATAGTCAGTTGTTACCCTTTAAATTAAAGGTATGTAGTCTTTCCTTTGGACAAATCCATACAGCCATCAGAACAATAGCAGTGTGCAAATTATGGCTTTTGCAGGAAATCAAGCAGGGACTATGCAAGTCTCTGTTGTTTCTTTCTATATCCATCTTTGCAATAACAATGTCTCTGCTCATTCTCACAATCCCTAATTGTCATTCAGAGTATCCCATTTGAGTTCAATTATATGCTCTTAAGGGGTAGGAACCCTGTTAATGTTTATCTGTAAAGCCCTGTGTTCATTTATAGCACTCTGTACGTAGTGATCAATTTTCTTTTATACTATGCATTCTGGTTTGTACTAAATCCATTTTAACAGGCAGTAATTTTTCAACACCAGTCTTTCTCAGTGTGCGTTATTGGTAGTTCAGTGAAAAACTACAACATTGGCATGCCGTTGTTACTTTCTTTTTATCAATTTTGCTTCTTAACTAACATTTTCAAAAGTGGTAAAATTACATATTATTTAAGAACATTGCATACAGGTTAGGGTAAATCTTATTTCTTCTATTTTTCCAAGACCTGTGTTTTTCATGTGCCAATTAAGAAAAAGAACCCAATAGGGATATTTGTTTATGCATGCAGGAAAGCTGTCTTATTTTCTTCTAAAAGGACCATATTCCAGATCAAAGTGATTTATGTCAGTAGATGGAGGGGTTATCTAGTACTGTTTAACATGGCTATATTCAATACCAAACTTCAGTTATTTAGGTTTGTAGACTTGAAAATTTTTTGAGAGTGTGGATTCACACTGAGGAAATCCTGACAGAAGCTGTTTCTAGTAAAATGAAACATTTTTAAAAGTTAAGTTTATTCCTTCTTTTGGGATTGAAAATGTGGCTACAAAGATTGGTTACAGAGATTAAATATTGCTAGACAGAATAACTGACAGCTTCTACATGTTTGTTGTCAAAAAAATACATGTCTGGTGTTACCAGTTCAGGTGAAATATACTGTCCCGTGGCTTCTTAACAGTTAAATGTAACTCTTTTTCCCCAAGATACTTTGTTTTTGTTTTTTTTCCTTGACTTGCAGGGTCTTTTTGCTTATAGCTATTATATATTTGCTTTTCTGAAATATTTCCATGTAGGATATTACCAAAAGAAGTATTGACTACAATTACTCCTCTGATATAGCAAAAATGAATAACACATCATCTGTAACTGAGTATGCATGTATTCTCCTTGGAAAAATATATTATGGTAGATACTTCACCATTTTTTGAAGTGTTTTTTCAAAGTTTTAAATTCAGAAACAATATGTCATTGTCGCAACAGCCATTTGAGAGATTGCTTGGTTGCTTGTATTTTATGGAAGTGTGATGAGAAGGGAAGGAGAATTTTTTCATGTTGTGTTTTCATTTTGTAAGATCAGGGCTAGTAAAAGCTTACTAAAAGGGTATTGTGATAAAGTAGTACCTTCATAATTTTACTTAACTTTACAGTAGTCCATTTACACCATTTGAAGTAGGCTGACTTTTAAAAGCCAATAAAGAGCATATGTTGAATGCCAGCATAGGTCAAATGTGTAAAAAAATCCTGTCATTTCAAAGTAATTACAATGCAATTTTATGTATTGTGTGGACAGCTGCTGTTTGCAAGAGAGGAAATTAAGTGATAGCATTTAAAAACTGCCAGTGAAAAGGCAGGATAACTCCACAAACTACTGTATTTGAATGCTCTTCACTAGAAAACAGTTTTAAGATGAGGTCTGTAGATATTTGTTTTCTTGTGTACGCAAAACATTTGATAATGACTAGTAGTTATTATTCCATGCCATAAATTGTTTGATACTTCCTTATTACAGTCATACACTAAATGGATAACTTGCTAATCTGTTAAAAACAACAACAAAAAACAATAACAACAACAAAAAACCTCAACTTTTGTAGATTTTGAATGTTTATTGGGAAGTATTTTAATTGCTTGCTGCCATAAAATCAATTGCTCAGAAATCATGATAGGTGGGGCACTGAAGGTGCTTTGGAGTGAAATAAATTCAAGAAAAGAGAGGCTTCTTACATACAGTGATCTTGAGACCCAGAAGTCAAGAAGAGGTGACATAACCTGTTCTAAATTTTTCAATTTTTGCAGGTTTACATTTGGAAATTGGCAACTCTTAGCTGGTGCTTATGTTTTCAGGGTTTTATCTTTAATTGCAGAAATTATTCTCAATGAAGGCATTTTAAAAATCCTAATAGAAATTTTGGACTTTGGTGTTTGGGGAAAGTTGATAATTGGGGTGGCAGTGGTTGGGAGTTGGTTGGTTTTGGTTTCTTCCTTTATAATTTTTTTCTCCACGTGTGTTAATTAGTAAGCTTCTAAGGTAAAAATTTAAAACCTATGTACCTTCAGCCCAGAAGCTCAGATGGTTTTCAGTTCACTTCATGGTCCATTTACAGAGGCCATACGTCATCATTTGAGCATGTTATGAGAGAAACTCAACAACCTTGCTGAGTCAAGATAAGCAAAACCCTTTGTGTTCCCTTCATTCACTGACCTAGTAATCTCACTGTAGTAAGATGTATCATCTAAAGTATAAAATCCTTGTCGTCCTTTTTTTTTTATTAAGCTACATGAAGCTAGACCATTTTAGGATCCATTCATACCTTCTTCATTCTTATCATCTTACTGTACTATTAAATTTTTATTTTTCTGTTCTGTAAACAGTGACTAGACTGCTGGTTCTGGTTGTGTATTGTGATTTTCTTTGTCTTAAGTCAGGCAAAGACTGACTGAAATACTGAAGACAGTATTTTTGAATACTCATTCACATTTTAAATTCCACAAAGGAGATTTAAAGAAGCATTATTTTGTGAATTTTATTATTTTGTGAATTTTATTATTTTGTGAATTTTGTGAGAGCCTGCTTAACTAGTATTTTCAGATTTTAAAAGAGCTAATTTTTGAATTCAAAACTTTAATTTTTAAATATGTCTATATGAACAATAGCATTTATGTTCACCTGCTGAAAAAAAACTTCTTGTATTACTTGAGAGTATATATTTTATATAAATTGTACTTATAATGGCCTAATCTCTTAAACTACCTATAGCTAATTAAATGGATTTTTGCTAACACCAAGGGATTTCATTCAAGGTCAATATTTGTCTCATTTTTTCTGCTTTATGATGATACTTCCTGTCATCTTCATAATAATGATTCTGTACTCTACAGGTTTTCAACATATATTCTGAAATCAGTATTTTTTTTTTTAATATCACTTTATTATTTACAATCTGTACTTGAAATCTATTAAATGTTGAAGACATGAAACAATATGATCAAGATTAGCATATTGGGGAAAATTATCATAAGTTATGAGTATTGATAATCACAGACAGGGTTCATTTTACACTGAATACTTCCTAGACCAAGAATAAAAGAAAGGTATAAAGTCCATCTTGCTTTTTGTGCTACTTGGGATCTTTGGGGGATTTTGAAAGCTGTAAGTAACTTTTATATATTAATTTTCACATTTTTTTCAATAGATAGTCCTCTGAAATTTTAATTTTCCCTATCATTGCTAATGTAGAATGGATTATTTAAAATTGGAATCTCATAGGATCATAATATCCAAAAAAAGCCATTCTTCAGTAAAGTGTCCAACACCAAGTCAGTTGCCCATTAATATATATTTAAAGTTAATGCTTTTAATGAGATCAAAATCAGACGATAGTAAAATGTGTATCAGTGTCAAAATAATACTGATTGTATATCTTAGCAGACTGCTTATCTGGATGTGTTAATTTTCTAATTCTCTGCAGTACTGCAGTTACAGTAGTAGTGTATTTTATTTTGATCTTTCTAATGAGTCATACAACACCTTTTGGAAAAGTGAGCGCTGGAATACTTCCATCTAGAATTCTTTGCCAAATGTAGTATTATTATTATAAAGTAGGTGTAACTTCCTTTGCCAGTCATATGAGCTATGATAGCAGAATGGAATGCCAAGTGCTGGCAGCTGTTTGTTCTTTTATTCACTCTCTTTGATATTCCTTACTTAGTCATTAGTACTTCCACAAACATTTAGCAGGTTAATGTGTCAGCTGCATATCATCTATGGAAGTATTTCTGGCAGTCTTTCAAAGAAACTTTTCTTTTGTGGCTGAAACAACCCAGTCTTCTATTCAATGTGTTAAAATAACCTGAGTTTACATTATACAAACTGTAGCTGTAAAACTGAACATGGGCATCACAGTTTTCATGAAGTATTTAAAAATCTATTAGGTATAATTTATTCTGAAAACTTAAATTTAAGAAATCTAAACACATAGGTTTTCACCCGATATATAACTTTGTTTTACTCTCATCAGTATTTCAGAAAAAAGAACTAAGAAATAGACAAAATAACAGCACAAATTGCAGTTAAAAGAAAGGTAGAGTTGCAAGTAAGCTTCCATTAGCCAGATTAAATTCAGTGTCAAACTCTTAAATCTAATGAATTTTGTGTCTAGAGCATTATGACATCTAAATCTACTCAGATTTTTCTTCATATGTTAAACTACTGTAGCTTCTTCCCTGACAGGTACACTTGTACTTCTTCCTCAAGATATTATTCTATCTGTTTTGCACTTGAGGTTTGTTTCTCAGAGCTGCAAATCCACCCGCATTAATATATTGTCATTTTTGTCCCATCATATTATATTTTCCTATTCTTCAAAGTTACAAGTTGTGTTTTCTGAATATGTTCAAACATCATAGAATATCTTAAATTGAAAGTAACCCACAAGGATCATCGAAGTCCAGCTCGTGACCCTGCACAGGAAACGCCTAAGAGTCGCAGCATGTGCCTGAAAGCATTGTCCAAACACTGCCTGAGCTCTGTCAGGCCGGTGCTGTGATCTCTGCCCTGCGGAGCTGTTCCAGTGCCCAGCCACCCTCCAGGTGAAGCTGTTTCTTGTATCCAACCTAAACCTCTCCTGACCACTTCAGGCCAATTCCTGTCACTGTCCTGTCACTGTCACCACAGAGCAGAGATCAGTGCCTGCCCCTCCTCTTCCCCTCTCGAGGAGATTCTAACTGCAGTGAGGTCTACCCTCAGCCTCCTCTTGTCCAGGCTGCACAGACCAAGGGACCTCAGCTGCTCCTCACACAGCTTCACCTCAAAGGCCTTCACTGTCTTTGTAGCTCTTTGGATACTCCCTAATGCCTAAAACTTAAGCTATTATATCTAAATAGCTTGAAGTTAAGACAAAATTCTTGCACTCAACATTTCTGTTATGGCTCTCAAATGAGAGAGTTAAACTGTTCAGAATAAGGAAACAGTAGTTCCCAGCAGTTAAAAGGACTATCCCCACTTACAGCTGTTCTCTGCTGTGAATCAATAGTTCTGGATCTGAAGCATAGAGCTTGTCTGTCTTAGAGTTGGGAAGTGCAGTTTATTAGCAAAGCACCTTCCCACTTGCTTGCAGACTCTATACTGTGTATTGGGAAGAGATTGTTGTTGTTGTGATGAACATGCATAACTACCATTAATATTAATGGGAGCTATTCCAGAATGTCAAGAGAAGAATAACATCCCAATACAGTAAAGGAATTAATTAAGCTGTCCTTGGTTCATTGGTTACTGTAATGTGATCATTAGACTCAAAGGAAAAAAAACCCTATTAGGGTGATAGACTAGTTTACTTTGTACTGTGCTGAAACCTCTTGATTTGCCTAGGCAGAACTTTTAGAAGATCTGTTAAATTTGGGTATTTGCTGTACAAGTATGGTGGATGTATAGCGTGACAAAAGTACTGGTTACTGGTTCTGTGAGATGTAAAAGAAGCATATTTTATTTGTGCAATTAAATAAGCTGAAATGGGACTTTTCTTGAAGGTTGCTTATAAAGAAAAATCTGAAGTGTTTTTGACATCTTACATGGTTATATTAACTTCATGAAAAATTACTCAGATAAATAGTTTGGGAACTTTAAGAGAGCCACTGCGCTGTGTATTCAAACCCCTTCTGCTGCTCCATTTGGTGTTAATAGTGTTGTGCTTGATTTGTTCCTATTCTCTGTATCTTGAGTCAGATAGTTATGGGTAGTTGGAGTTCTTGTTTTCTTATTTGTCTCTATATTAAGCCCCACTATCAGACACAAACTAATCCAGTTGTTTTGACTGTTCTGGAAATTCTGTAACCTGTTCTCTCTGCCGTGCATCTGTTACTTCAAATAATAACTCAAAATAAATATGAATGCCTTCTTGAGACCAGCATGATCTGAAACAAAAAATGGATTTGTAGCTAGACTAGCTTGAAATCTTTTTCTTTCCTCAATAGGTAGTAACACCTTGCAATTTGTGTAGAAGGTAACTTCTGTTAGTGTTCATGTGGAAGGGTTCACTGAGTGATCCAGATCTCGGACTGCATATTGAGAATCATAGAATCATTAAGATTGAAAAAGACCTCCAGGCTGAGTCCAACCGTTGGCCAAACACCACCACAACAACTAAACCATAGCTCTAATTGCCACATTGTTTCTTGAATACCTTCAGGGATGGTGACTCCACTGGGCAGCTCATTCTGCTGCTTAACAAACTTTTCAGTGAAAAAATTCTTCCGAATGTTCAACTTGAAGTAATTTTGTTTTCCAGATAATAGGTGCAATTCCATCTTTACTGTGCCTTGTGGTAGACATTTTCTTCAGAACACAATAAATAGCACATATAATACTATTTGTATGTAGAGTATTTATTGCTTGGTTTAGGTGAATATTTTAGTCAGTTTTGAATATGCAGAATCTCTTTTCTTTTTTGGTATGGAACAGTATAATGAATGTTTAAGTACTTTAATATCTACCATATTTCCTGAACCAAATTTTAGGCTTTCACTGGAGTTTGGTACAAAAGATAGGAATGGAAAATTGCTTTATAATGGCTTCCCAGTGCTCATCTTTCATTTAAATTTCTAGAGGGATACTGAAGATTTTCTCTGTCTTGATGAAAGCAGAACAGTTTTATATGCATGCCTGGGAGCAATTTATTGTGATTGACTGAACAAATTTTATCCATGTAACAGTAACAATAGCTTGGTTCTCTTCCAGGTACATTTGTTTCATTAGTACAGTTCAAGGAGACCTTGTCTTAGAATAATAGGTTGTTCAAGGTAGAACAATTTGCAATTGTTTTGCAAGTAGCTGTAGTAGGAAGTTTTGAGGTGGTGAACTCTCCTAGACAGAAAACTGGAATTTTTACTGGGGAAATCAGTTAAGTCAGCCTGGTCTTCTGGTGATGCAATTGTGAGAAGTAATCCCCTGCTATAATAAGGTGATTGTACAATAGCTGTGAATTACAATAAAGAAGGTATATCTTGAGATGTATTTATGCTGTTAAAGTGACAAAATATTGAATGACTGTATAATGCTCGGCCATATGTGCTGTAGTTATAACTACTTCTTTATTTTAAGGTAGTTTACATCTTAGCAAAACTCAGGATTTTTTTCTTAGAAATTTCATGTGCAGTGTTAGAGTCTGAATGCCATAAATCAGCTGATTTCTACATACTTGGTAGAAGTTACTAATGCTCTCTAAGTGGGATCTATCACTGTGCACTGCCAGTTGTCACAGTTCATTGATCTGCTGTAGAATTCTGCCTGAAATGTCTTTTCTCAGTTTCAGTTCTTCCTCAGTGTGCAAGAATGCAATCTGCTAATCCTAAACCTGCTATGTGCAAACTGGCTTGATGTGCACAGACAGATTAGTAACAATTTAAGAGGATTTCTGTGTTTGTTTTTGTTTTAAGGAGTCCAAAGCACTTTGCAGTAAGCTTAGACTTCTGTATCAGTGTTGAGATTTGTTTTGGTTTTTGCTTTGTTGATTTGGTTTTTTGCTGGAGGCTTGGTTTGATTTTGTTATTAAGAGGAGGGAAAGTGGAAGATTAGTTTATTGTAACACAGGGAGTTGTCTAGATGTGTGTGATGTCTGGTAAGGCCAGCGTAAAAAGGATTTTTACAGGCTCCTACTTTGGTATCTTCCGAATGTGTGGCCTACTTTACTGTCAGAGCTGTTGTCTTTTTAAAGACAGCCCAAGATTTGTCGTATTGCTAGCTCTCATTTTTTAACATTGCTATCTTTTCTTCTGGCTTGAGCAATTTTTAAAATGGATAATGGATAAGCAAGGAAATTGGATACAATTTCTTGACATAAGAACTCTACTTTTGGCTTTTAGCAGAGGAAATAAAGAACGAAAAAGTTGATATGATTAATGCTATAAGTCATTTAATTGCAGGAATGACTGCAGCAGCATTGTTTTCTTATGTTTGTCATCCTAACCTTTTCAAAATATTAAAATACTGAGTTAGACTGGGATTTTAACAGATAAAACTTGGAAAAAATCAAGTGTTTATTTGGGCTTATGTAAAAAGTTCTAGAAGATGGTATGCTGGGGCTGGAGCTGAGTTGTTGAGACAAAAGTACTGCTTTAAAGGGTGAGCTTTTAGTAGCACTAAATCAAGAATGAATCCTCATTTTGGCAGTTATTTCTGCTGTTTGAGAAAGCAACCTAAGAGTTAATAAACCTGGATTTAGACACAGCAGGCATGACACACAGTCTTTCAGCAAAGATTAGCTGGAAGCTAATTGTTTCCTTTGTAACTTTCTATTGGTTTTGGAATGGTGGTGGAATGGGAGCAGCTATTGAAGATATCAACTTGAACTAGCTGAATTTGGGTTCATTTCTAATTTACCCTTTGAAGGAGGATATTTTTTAATATTTGCCTTCTGTTTGTCCATGGTGGCATCAAGTGATCCTTTTAGATCAAGGCTTAAGTGATCCATAAAAATAAAATGAGGAAATTCTTGTCTGCTGTCTGGATTTATTTGTATATCAAAATATAGTGGATGTGCACTTCCAGGAGACAGCTGGAAAGGTCTGAAAACGAAGACTTTTCATTACTCTGTTGCATTTCACCAGTAGAAATATTTGACTTAGTAGGCTAAATTTAAATGTAAATAGTTGTCAAGCCCTCTGAGAAGTTGGTAATGGTGGTCATGCTCCTCTGTAATTTCATTTAATGTGAAAACAAGTATATAACAGATTTTGGTCTCTTAAAAACCAGCCTGTCCTTTTGTTACAGGTGTGATTGTTTTTCTGGAAAATAATAGTAAAATTAAAAATGGCAGAATAAAGTGTAAATAATCATTTTAGAAGTAGAAGCAGTGGTAGTGATAGTAACTACTCAGATGATGTGTGAGGTGACAGGACACAATCCATACCTTTGCCCTGGAGAGTGAGGTGCTAGAGAGGGAACCCATCCTGGTCATCTCATCCCATCTATCCATAGGGCACTGCTGTATGCTGATATATGTTAAAATATAGGAGTGCTCTTTATAAACCTAGATATCTGCTGTCACTGGCCACTGCTGCTACTGGCCAGTCATGGGTAGCTTTCGTTTTCAGTAGCAATTCAGTCCTTCTAGACTGCCTCAAAATAAGAGCAATCACATTGTTGTATTATCTGCAGTTGTTTTTATTAATATGGCATTTTTCTGAGTGTGGGTTATGTCATGTTACTAAAAGGATGAATGTTGTTAAAATAATGGATCTGCAGAAATAATTTTTGTTAATATCTGTGTGGTCTGGCTTAATTTCAGCTTGTTCTTTTTTATATTAAATTGCTTTGATGTAATAAAAGCAGTTTTTGTACCTCAGCTGGTAAAAAGAAATGTGTTTGTATTTTCTTAGAAATAAAAAGTAGTGATGCTGCCTTTGAAATCCTATGTATAGGGAGAGCTTTCATACCAGCATCTGGCAGCGATTGGTTTCAGATTGCTTTATGGTTACTAATTAATGTCCTCACAGCCAACTAATGCAGCAATGTATTTCCATCTGGAGGACTTAATTTTGAGTAGTAGTACACTATGTAGAACAACTAACAATTTACCAACAGAATTAAGATAATAGAACCAAATTCTCCTTTAATACATACTGGTATAATCTCACTGATATCAATCACTTTCCGTCAAAATAAGTATGAGCAGAAAATAGGCTTCTAGGTTAAAAGCATCTGAAATGGATAGGGATTGTTCTGGAAAATTAAAAATAGAGACTAATGAGTTCACCTTTTGTATAATAACTTGTTAGCTTTTGCATAGAGGAAACGGTTTTATGTTCATTATAGCCGGTATATTTCAATATTGATACTTGTCCTTATCTTTCAGTTGATTTATTGACAGGTTCTCCTCTTAATGACGTTTAGATAGATTTTTTTGTTGTTGTTGAGTCATATCTTCTAATGCATTAGCATTTTTTTGTACAGAGGCTGCCTGAAGCATGGGTTCTGTGCCTGTAGCCACTTTGGTGCTTCTGTTTTAAGATGCATTTCCAAATCTTGCATGCTGTATTTAAAAAAAGCAAATTTGCATCTTATGTCAGGTTATCATTTTGACTGCCTTCTAATCTACTGGGTTCCTCATAAGTGAATAAATACATGAAATTACAAGTTGTTATCAATGGGAAATAATTTAATGATGTAATTACTATTAATATAGCCTCTAACAATAATGATAAGATTTAAAAAACTCCAGAAGGAATCCTTAAAATAATGTTACAGTTTTTGGTTTTCTGAGAAGGGAAATGTCTCAAGATACTTACAGTCCAAAATCCCTTGGTTTTAGTTTTCCATGGATGTTAAGTTAAATACAATTATACCTACGAACTTCCGATATAATAGATTTTGTGCTGTACAGAAAATGATACAAAATACCAGAGTAATGGAAGTTAATGATAGATCCGAATTAATTAACACATGTACAGTTAGCATTTTGCATGAAGTACTTGCTGTCTACTCTGCTGGATGTTGAGGGTTCACAATTAGCATTTCCTGCAGCCAGTGCAAGCAGGCAAGGGGGACACGGGGCTGTTGGCTTACCTGGTGCTGCTGAAAGCATCAATGTCCCTGAACAGAAAACAATAGTTTGCTGAATGACATTATTGCTTAGGCTGTTCTTTATATGCTTCTATAAAGCATACCTAAAAATATTTTTTCTTAAAGTAAATGGACTATTATATGTGCTCAGATGGAGATATTTTATAATGGATTTATTATAAAAGCAGATTTACCAAATTTCTTGTATTATCAATGCATCAGCTGAGGATTTCTGTCTCATTCAATAACATCAACTGTCCTCTATGACATTTACAGGCCCAAGAGTATGTCACACCAAATTTTGGCCACAGGATTTTTCTATATATATATTTTTTTTTACTAGCAATTATTGCCTGTGATATTAGTAGAAGCTACTCTAGTCCTAGAGTTTGTTTTGGAAAATGTTACCTTCTGTAAATATTTCTGATTCTATTTTTAGAGGGAGGGGTGTTTTTTGTTTGTTTTTTTTTTTTTTCCTTGGGTGGCAGCCCTTCCAACTCTTCCCTTTTGAAATTAAGTTGTGAATCCACATTTCACCCTTATAGTACAATCCTCATCAATAGCATGCATTCCAAAACACAGATAACCCCCTCTGTCCTCCCCGAAAGTTCAAAATTTGTGAACTGGAACGCATATTCAGAGATGCTGTTTTTGCCTATAGTTAAAGGATCAGTTGCCAGTAGTATGATAAGACATCCATGTAAAACTGGACTGATTGAGATGCTAAGTGGGCCAGGGATTTCCAGATTCTCAGAAGAAACTGGAAAAGGAAGTTGTTAACTTCAAAATGCACCTGACTCAGAGAATGTTATCTAGAACAGGAATGTGCAGTTACTAGCAAAGCATCTTCTCAGTGTTTGGTGTATGTATTTATACTTTCTTGTTGATTTTGATTTTAGATGTGAGTAAAATATTTTCTGTTGTACAAAAGAAAGATGAAGTTCATCAGGTATGATCCTGTGGTTTGTTTTTTTTTTTAAGCCAGTGGACTCTTTTTTTTCATCAAAACCAGCATTCTAGTAAATGTAAGCTTTCCATTGCCTTCCACTCCTGCCAGATTAGGT
This sequence comes from Chloebia gouldiae, assembly GCA_003676055.1. Classification (NCBI taxonomy): domain Eukaryota; kingdom Metazoa; phylum Chordata; class Aves; order Passeriformes; family Passeridae; genus Chloebia; species Chloebia gouldiae. The sequence continues at coordinate 6,655,427 of QUSF01000014.1, forward strand.
CTTGGAGTTCAGTGCTGAGGTGGAGGCGATCGTGGGAGTCAAGTGTCAAGTGCCTTAGCAGGGATTGAATTCAGGAAAAAAAAAAACAAATTTAAGAGCAATTTGCAGTTCTTTTTCAGAAGTACACAGGAGTTGGCAACTAAATTATCTGTTCTGTGAAAATTATTTCAATTTATTGGAGTGTTTGAGCCATATGCCAAGAAATCCAGGTAATGTCAAGCGCTGCTTTCAACTGCAAATAATTATATGTGACTTCAATAATACATTTAGTTAAAATAATTTTTTTAAAACATTAGATTTGTTACAATGAAATATAAAAATTACCATGAGGGAAGAAATACATCTGTTTAAAAAAATCTATTTTGCTTTTTAAAAAATGTATCTTGGTAATCAAGGATGGGTTTTCTTTTAGTTCACAGCAAATAGAAACCCTTGTAAATTGATTTGGTAAAGGTGTTGGTTGTACCACCACAGCAAATCTGAAGACATTATAGACAAAACTTGCAAAAAGAGATTCTTATGATTGGAACCAATAAAATACAGTATTTACATACTTAAGAAATAGTGCAAATTAGTTTTTTGCCATTCAGTTATTGGTAACTGGAATAAAGCCCCATTTGTTTATGTGAATGGCTAACATTAACTGCAGTGCAGGAGCCACATGCCATCTCTCCCCCAAGTGAGTGGCAGAAGCATCTGACAGAAGGGCTTGAAGAAGTTATCTGCATTGGGCTACAAAATTTCCATGCCATTTCTCCTGGAGACATTTGTGCAGAATTGCTGATGCTACTGCAGCAGAGACAATAAGAAAGGAGTTGTGCAGTTTATATGATGTCTTGATTTTGTATCTAGCTGGTACTGGAATAAAAAGCTGTTAGAAATGTGAGTGTATTCTTTATCCAAGGGTCCTTGTTCTTTTGTGAGCTGTTAAAGACACCTCTGTTTGTACACGTAGCGGTGAAATTAATGGATTTGCTTCAGTAACAAAACAGTTCTCATTGTGAGGGAGTACTTCCCATTGGGAATGCTATGGCAGTTTTATTATTTTGTGAGAGCATGTATGAGTTCTCCTTCAAAACATTGTTCACATGCACACTGTGGACCAGTATTCCCCTGGAATCTCAGCTTGGTCTGTTCCACCACAGATTTGGTGGACACAGAGCATTTCCAGCTAAATGTGCTTGGAGGTCACACATGACTAATCCAGAGGCTTTTCTGTGATTTGCCCATCCTGAGACAGTAATTTTTCAGTTGATTCATGTTTTTCTTTATTAGAAGAGGGATCATTCCTTAAGAATGTTGAACTTTGGAGGGAGAGCATTTCCATGTGGAACTGTGGATGAAGTATATGGTACAACAATTAGGAGAGGACAATCCTAAAATACTAATTCCTGAAAGGATCAACTTAAAGCCTAATATCACCTTTCCAGTTTTGACTTGTTCTTTGAGAGGGCTCATAGTCCAGTTAGAGAAAACCTTGAATTTAGAGGGAAGACACCCTATTTTAATCTTTTTTTTAGAACTTCTTTTCTCTTAATCTCTCTTGGAGAATCTTGTATATTAACTCTGGAAGAAATAAACTCCGTATCAGCTTAGATGGAACGCTCCACCACAATACTATAAGCCTTACTGGATATATACAATAAAATTGAGGCTGAATTTACACTCTTTGCTACTGGGTGTGATGGTTTTCTGTTTCTTTGGAAAAGTATTGTGATTCAGTAGTGCTAATCCCATCAGTTCCGAATTTATTTGGAGTTCCTGAAACCTTTCCTCTTTTGAACTTCTGTTAAAAAAATGTAGTTAGTATCTGGTTAATTACTTAATTTCTACACTGCTTAGCTGTTAGTGCTAAGCGCTGTAATTGAAAAGTCAACACACTCCTGAGGCATCTTCAGTGACCTCTCTTGAGGGGTGTGTCTGTTCAAGCATTTTGTACATTTTTCCCTCATGGAGATTATCTACTGGTTTCTTTCCCAGCTCACACCTCCATTGTGCCCTTAGTGCAACATCTGGGCACGATGCATCATTATAGTAAAGAGTTCTAGAATCAGTATCTTCCTGCATCTGCTAGGTAAACTTCTAAGGTTCAGATACTACTTGGAGTCAGTCACTGTCGGAACAAGATGTGGAAATCAAATATTAACTGAATAAAAGAGAAGGTTGTTTAGTACTAATGGAAAATTCTTGAAATGTACTTCATGTGGGCAGGCTTGCAAGTAGCTGTCCTTCATTCTTTGTCCAAAAAGATTGGGATTTAGAAATGGAAGGGTGAAGTACATTTTACATTATCCAGTACTTGTTGCTGTGGCAACATAGATGCATAATTTTAAAGGCAAGCATTTTTTAGCCTTTGGGGTAGATAGCATTTAGTGTCTTTTTCCTACTTCAGATTGAGAAATGGGATTTGTGTTTTGTCAAATTTATATAACTAGCATACATTTGCTTGAAATATGTATGTTATGTATATTATGCTTGAAAATGTATGCTATGTTTGTAAAATGTATAATAATTTATGAATTAGTAAAAAGAGTGATTTCCAATTGCTCTAGCATGCCTTAAAAATGAAAGGCTTGCTATTACAACAAAAATTATAATCTGTGTTACGAGAGCTTTGGTAAATAGTTTAATGCACTGGGAATTCTTGACAACAGATAGATGAAGACCTGCCACTTTAAAAACTCCCTTGCCTTTATTGCTTTCTAACTCCAGTAGTCAAAAGCTTTTAAGCTTTAAGTGCTCTGTCATATTTGTGGGCTTTTATAGCAAGGAGTAGAGCAGACAGCAGTGATGATGGAAAACGATGGTAGGTAGACTTAAAATACTATAAAGCATAGAGACAATTGTATGTAATGCCTGGAATTGCAACCTTTTTGAATGAAATGATCAGCCATATGTGCCACCCTTATGGACCCTGTAAGAAGAAGAAAAGAAATGTACCCTATTGCTAACTGTGCATGAAATTGCAGTGTTAGAAGATATTGACCAGATGTTTCAATCTCAACAAATAGCTTGTTATGTGACTGAGTGAAAATCTCTCTGCTGCTTTGATCACATACACCTTAAAGGAAGAAGTAATTTAATAGAGGTTGTCCAAGTTCATCATTGTCAATAAACTTTGACTTGACCTTTGCCATCTGTTTTTGATACTGTTGCTGATAGAAGCTGATAGGCAGCTGTTTACAGTTTGTGCTATGTGAATTCTGTGCTGCCAGACAATGAAAGAAGTCTCTCCACTTGTGGATTTTTTGCTGTCCTTTTCTGAGTGTGGGTGTATTCATTGAGACTGCACATCTTTTAGCAGGGGAGTGTGGTTGACATATGCATGGGTTTTGAAAAGAAAGTTTTGTTTTACTGTTAGAGGTATGCAAAATCATACATGAAATATCCTAAAAATGTCACTTTGCAACAGCATCAGCTTCACTTAAAGAGTAGTACCTAAGTACATATACAATGTTTTACACTGGAGAATTTTAAGTTATTTTTAAATTGGTTATCCATTTTTTATATCTAATTGAAGTACTAATTCTTTGCAAGTAGAGTAGGCTGAGGTAGAGTTACAATTGCCCAGTGAGTCTGTCTTACTGTACCTGGGTATGATGTTCCATTTTTATGATTTTTATATCCTTTTATTCATATCTGAACACCACTGCTTCTGACCAGAGAGGAGCAAGACTTTATGTAGTACTTTATTTGCCACTTTTTATTATTTCACACCCAGTCTTCAAGAAGGATGTTTGTATATTTTGATTTCTTTTATGGATAAAGATACTCCTAATCCTTACTTCATGCACAGTTTTGCAGTATTGGTGATTTTTTAAAAAGAAATAGTTGTATAGTTGTATACACTGAAACAGCTGTAGAAGAATCCGAAGTAAATCTGGAATTCTTTCTGTTGTGATAACTTTCAAGTAGCTGTCATCTGTGACAGTGATGAAGAACTGGTGTGACCAGCTCTGTTCTGTAGGCCTATCATCTTTTACCTGGTTTTGGGAAGGGAATGCCCAAAGTTTGAGGACAGGGAATTGACACATCAGGCAGTGGGGAAGTGGTTGTTTTCTCAGGTTCTGCCCTTCAAATGGGAATGGGACACAAGGCCAGCTGTGTCTCACTTGTGTGCCTTGTAAGGCCTTGCAGGAGACATTCTGCCTTTGGCCTCAGATAACATAAATTGACCTTCAGAAGAGAGGCTACAGCACTTCAGGTATTTGAGGCAGAACTGTAACATTATTAATACATCATAAGAGTGTGATGGAGTAAAGTATATTGGAATTGAGTGTTATTTTAAGAGTGCAGTAAAAAAGAGCACTTGCTTTTGGTCACATTGAAATTTTGGGATATGGCTACTACATCTTTAATTACAGAAAATATGCTTGTACTTCCTTGTACAGCAAGAAGCTTACAGACTAGACTAAAAATAAAGCTGTGAACAAGCAGATGAATAGCAATGATAAATAGAAAATGGAATACAGAAGAATAGCAGCACTGAAGATAGTTATTTGGATTATAGAGTTTTTTTTAAGAGACAGTTTATTAAATTTGTTTGTAAATGTAGAAGTGAATGAAGTTCTGCTCCTGAAGGATTAATATTTTGATAGACATCTTAATTTGAAAAGCTGTAGCAAGAGGCACTTGTGGCGCCATGTTAAAACTAATAGATGTTCCTGTGCAGGGATTTTTATTGCACATGTTGAGCTAAATGCTGAAAAGATTTAGATATTGGTCTCAGTGCAAGGCTTTAAATAGTCGTTTCCTTTAAAAAATGTTATCACTTTTATCTAATTTGACTGGAAGTTGCTTGAGGGTGTTGTCATGCATTTTAACAATATGATTTCCTTATGCAAGATTTGGCAGCTTCAGCTAATGGTGGAAGAATTACTGTACAGGACATGGGGCTCCTTTTCACAAGCCTGTTTTTATAAAGATAAGCTTATTTTTTCCTTTTCTTGTTTTTTTTTTTTTTTCTTATATGGCTACTATGTGATAATTGCTGTCGCAATGTTTAAAAATCCATCAATGAAAATAAGAGAAAGGAAGAAAATTGTAAAGGTATTGGAACAAACTGTAGTAACTCGTCTGTTTTCCAAGGTCTTGCTGCAGTTGTCTCATAAAAGTGATTCTGTTAGGAGTTAGGTATACTGGGTCTGCTTGGATGAAGTTAATTTTTCATGGCAGCCCATATGGTTCTGTGTTTTAGGTTTGTCACCAAAACAGTGTTATTTAACACAGCAACATTTTAGCTATTGCTGAACAGTGCATCAAGGCTTTCTCTGGTTTTTTCACACTGCTGCCCTCAGCAAGTAGACTGTGTAGAGGGAAAGAGGTTTAGAAGGGACACAGTCAGGACAGCTGACCAAGGTGATAAACCAGGCCACATAGAATATGGCCAGCAACAAAACTGGAAGGGAGGGGGTGTTTTTCCAAGTAGCAATGGGCTCAGACAGTGCCTGGGCATCAATCTGCTGATGGAAGGTAGTTAATTAATGTCTTTGCATCATTTCTTCTTGAGCCTTGTGGTTTTTTTCTCACTGTTGCACTTCTCATTTTCTCCTTTATCATTCAAAGAGGGAGGATTGAGAGAGTTTCTGGGTGGAGGCTTAACTACTGGCTGGGGTTACCCCACCACGGTAGGGATTTTAAATGAATGTGTAATTAAATGTATAATGGTGACAGACTTGCATTCCTTTTGAGCCCTAGATGTATCATATCATACACAACAAATAAGTTGTGTATGATATGTGTATGATAAAAAATTAATTCAGGAACTCACTTGGAACAGTGACACTTTCTTTTTTTAGTAATGTTTTGCGTATTATCAGGCTTTTGAGTTTTTAAGATATATGATTTGATTTTTCATCCCATGTGTTCTCATTTTATATGGCCATCTAAGATGAGTTGTGATTTAATTATCTTTAACATGTAAAATATTCCTAAGAGTGTTTCAAAGGGGTTTTAATGGATAGGGATTTAACGGACTGCATATATATTGGTGGTTGGACATAACAGGGACACAATTGGTGAGGGGCACAACAGACGGGTAAAACCTTCTGAAAAATACATTGACTCATTCTAAAATCTAGAATATAAAAATAAAGGGTACTCTATTCCTGTTTTGATTTACACTTCATGAGTAGTTGCTCACATAGTTTAGTTTAGATTTTAGCAGGCATGTTAAATCTTAGCTAATTTTAGGTCCTTGGAGTCCTCTCCTCTGTGAACTGCAATTTAAAATAAGATCAGATTTGACAGGTCATGCAGAGAAGAGTCCAGCTTCAAATAACGTACTTCAGATGCACTTCAGATGTCTGTATTCAGTGTTAATGAGTTTCGAAGATCCTTCAGTGTGAAGGGCCATAATGCTTCCTGTTGTGTTGTCAGTTCCTAGGCATTTGGGATTCAAGTCTACAGCTGAAAACTCCTATGTGCAGAGAAGGTATGTCAGTCTAAGCAAAGTTTTGGATGCTTTGGCGTTGTTAGTTTAAGATGACTGACAGATGTGGAAATGCACTACTAGCTGCCACTTTAAAAATTAATTCAGGAACTCAGAGTAGAGAACAATATGGTTGTGAGTGTCTTCATCAGCCTCCTTGTTCCAGTTATCAGTGTTGTCCAGTTAATGGTGGCACTTAAAGCAAAGCAGAGAGTTGGAGTAAAATGAAGTAATTTCTAAAGGATCTTTGTTACAGACAGAAGGCTATAAAGCTGCTCTAAGATTCATCTGTAGGATGTTTCTTTTTTAAGTCTTATGGTAATGTATGTGAGACCCAGCAGAAGAAAACTCTCCTTTTGCAAGGAACGTGTCTTTGCAACTGAAGACAGTGAGGTAAATTGGTAGGGTCCTCCTCTACAGTGAACTTTGCAGGAACAGCAGACAAAAGCTTTGAATGCAGATCAAGTGTTGTGATAGGGAATGCTGGACGCTGCTCCTGTGGCAGAAGCACGGCATTCTCAAGATAAATAATGTAAGCCTGGGAAATTCAAAGTTAAGAACTTTCCCTTTCTCTAATTGTATAAGGCCACTGATTTTCTTTCACATAAGGGGCTTTTATCTTTCTTTGGGGGGTATGGAGGGGTATTGGTCCTCAAAAGACAGCACTGAGTATCCAATCAAAGTCAAGTCACTTCTAGTGTTAGAAATGCTTCTAGGAGTCCTTCTGTAACTCAGAAGAAGGGACAAGGGTTGTTTCCAAAAGCCATTTTCTCATCAGACAAAAGTGGGAAATTGGTGTACCACATCTTTGAGTCTGAGGATGAGGATTTAGAAGACTGGGACGTAGTTCACTTCAGGCAGTCTCACAAAGTCACAATTTTTCAGAAGCTTTTCTTCTTACCAAGTTTTCTTGGCATCTCAACATCTTGCAAAAGATGGTGCTGTTCTCTGCAATTACCACCCACTCTGGAACACAAAGCTTCTTGCACTGATAGCTAAAGCTTGGCCAGAGAGTTCATCTTCTTTAACTCTGATCATCAAAAACCGCATGAACAGATAGTCCTGCTACTGTGAACCCAAGTTAACCTCATGGAAATAAGGAGAGAAGTATTTTGTCACCCTCTAGTGTGTCTTGGAGTATCCAAGATGCTGACGTCTTTTGCAAGTACTGGCCTCGGTATTTGATCATAAGAAATAATGTGTCTGTAGGGATACGGTAACCTAATATTAGATTATGCTTATTTTGAAATCAGCTGAATTTTAAGACAGGTTTGTGCTAAAGGCAAGGCATAAATATAAAAAAAAAAAATTGAAATTAAAGTTTTCTTGGCATTCATCAGAGTGCATACAACAAAAATGTGAGGAAAATGCAATCTGTTTAACTTAAGAGAATGTCTGAAAGGTGTTCTATTTCCTGTGCTCTTTTCTCTGTCACAGATGTTTATGCTAACTGAAAAGGTCAGGACCTGCCCTTGTGTGTACCTGATGTCCAAGCTGTATTGACAGAAGAAAACTTTAGAGCAGAGAAACACATTACATTTCATAAACCACTCCTTGAGTTTCCTTTGTGGTATCCCATTCCTGAGGCTGTCGTGTTCTTTCATTATAAGTTCCTACTTTTGACACTTCTGTCTTTGGTCCATTAGCAGCCTCGCATTCCCTTGGGTGCTGATGAGGATTCATGGTGTGGCCAGGTGCCAACCTCTCCTGACCAGACTGTCAATACAGTTTGTTAGTAGCTGCCTCTGCCTAGCCAAACCCTGGATAATTAACTCATTATGCTGATTCCCGCTGAGCTGGGTCATTTTCTGTTTCTATCTAGAGTCTTTTTCATTCAATTAAATCTTCTATTTCACATAAATCTATAAAACTAATTTTCAGTCTCTATAACCATATACCTGGAATTAATGTGTGCAGTTTGTTACTGGCTGTAATGCTGCATGGGTTCTTCACGGTGATAAACATCTCATGATGACTGACTCCCATTCCCATTTAGAATGTTTTAGCCAAATAGTCACTAATAACAACAGTGCGTGAAATAGCCCAGAGAAGTCTGTTTTTTCATATCAGGTTATTTAAACTTAAAATCCAATTCTGGGTCAAATTAAAAAAGAAATACCCAACTACGTACCTTGAAGAGGCTCTCTTATTTTTTTCACATATATGCAAACGATGCCTGCTGTGGCTCATTCCATGAGGTGCAACTTCAGTGGTGTACCACAGAGATACTTCTATCATTCCATTTCATCAAGTCTGTAATGTGATGTCTGCTTTTACCATTACTAATCTGTAGCCTTGTAGCTGAGGAGAGGAGAATCAGATGAGTTCTGCTACTGACGGCGCCTCACCGCCATTATTGTGGGAATAAGAGCAGATCATTCTGTTGGTAACTGGAGATCTGTGATGAGAGGGTCTTTGCAGAAACACTGCTAAACTGCTTTTCCATCTTCCTCAGTGTTGCTTAACCCATATAGTGAAATGAAAATAATGCCTATACAGTGGGAACATCCTCTCACTATATAATACCTGTATTTTAAATAATCATGAATATGAGTATAGCTGCTGGGCGAGTCTGCACCACATACAGAGTTTCATCTCAGGAAAGTCTGGATCATGACTTTTGATTCTCAAGTATAACTTGACTTAAATTTAAAATCAGGATTGTAATAGCTTATATATAGCATGTATCACATCTGAATTCAAACTGAGCTGGTGCCAATAGCCAAAACTTGCGATACTTGAATGGAAATTCTTTTTTCAGAGATCCATATGAAATACTAGTTACTACTGCTATAAATGTTGTCAGATTTATATATAAAGTATATATCATAGGATAAAATGTTGTAAGCCTAAGGTGCAGTTTCAAGTCTTACTTTTTTTGAAGATTTTTTTGGGTTTGTTTCTTTGATAAATGTTGTTCTTCGTGATCTCTGTTAATTCTTATTATTTGTGACAGTAAAGCATGCTTGCATGGGGCACAAGCCTGCAGGTACTTCTGTTCTTACCTGTGCGGAAATTTGTTCTGTATTTTTTTATGGTTGGTCACAGAGGTTTTCATATTTTTAAATTATCTGTTCCACTTAATCATATCTCCAAATATAAAGGGTTATTGTTCCTGAGACATCCTAAATGAACACTGTGGAAACGCTTGTTAGGTATGTGCAAAGGTGTCAAATACAAGGATATAATTGATACCCTTGTATGAAAGGTATTCTCTTATTAGGTGTTTTCTTAATTTATATTAGAGTGGTATGGAATGGATAAGTAGAGCGTATGTATTTCATGAATGAGAGATTTAACGCTGCCACCATTGGATGATAAAATCTTTTTTCTCCTTAAACTTTATTCAAAATTGCTCCAAGAAAGAGACCTTGCAACTTTTGTCCACCATTGTCTTATTAATAAAGACTTTACATGACTAAAGGTTTATTTTTTTTCCTCCCTTGCTCTTCCCTCTGGAGCTGGTGGTAATAAAGATGTGACTAAGTCAGTATTTACAACTTAGTTACTTGACCTTTCTACAACCCACAGCTAGCACTAATGCTGCTTTGTAATGGAGACATTATCATTTATTTAAATCTTGATTAGGAAACAATTATAAGTGGGGTTTTAGTATAGCAGAAAATTGCTGTAGCCTTTAATTCATACTATAGATTGAATGGATAAGCTTGCTGACTGTAATTAGAATGAATTATAATGACTTCAGTTGGCTGACTCACCACCAGCAGAGTAGGGCCTATGAATGTTTCTTCATATGTATTTTTTTGATTTACTCTTGATTTCACATTGCTGATAAATGCTATTTTTTAACTTAGACAAAATGGAGTTACATTTACAGCTGAATTATACATTTGTTATGAATAAAAGGGGAACTTTATGAAATAACCTGTGCCTTAGCAACATTGTGCATCTCCTCTCTTTCTTTACAATTCAAGTGACAGAGCTGCTCTTAGTAAAATTGGAGATTAGATATTTTCATATGTAGTTTAACAGTGTAAAGAGGGAGCATTTCCTTTTTGCATGCAATTGAATGATAGACAAAAATTATTATTTTCAGTACCACTTAGCTTTTATATATATTATGAATGTTGCATAATGTTGCTTACGTTTGTCAAATGTCTTGTTTTTCTTATGTGCTATCTCTATTTATTTATTTATTTTATTTGTTTGGAGGGGGTTTGTGGGCTATTTTTTTCCTTTTTTTTTTTGTATTTCCCACAATTTTTCTTTGAAGATGCCATATGTTGCTTGATTAAATGTAAGTGTAGAGGCAACTCCTTTGAGCAAGGAAACTTCTTTTTGTATAACTTGTAAAAACATACTAATGTACTTTATGTATAATGAGCTACATTTATTTAGGTTTTGCATTAGGTGTTACAAGCTCAGTGGGATCATTAAGGGTAAATTTTGTTTTCTTTGATGCCCTTTCCTCTTCTGTTGTACAAGATGTTTTTTACTTCAGGTATGCAAGTGTTCTTTACATCAAAATGTAGGCATGGAGTTAAATATGGTGAGTGGAGAGAAAAATGGCAAAAATAATTCAGGATGGTTGTGTATTGTATATACCAGATATATTAACTTTGTTTTGTGGTTTGGTTTTTTTTTTTCCTGCCTATCTGCAGTGGATGATTCAGAAACCTCACAAAGCCGCAACTTTCTTCGGGTGCATTGGCAAAGATAAATTTGGAGAGATCTTGAAGAAGAAGGCTGAGGAAGCTCATGTGGATGCCCATTATTATGAGCAGAGTGAAGAACCAACAGGAACCTGTGCTGCCTGCATCACTAGTGATAACAGGTCAGGGGCCTTTGATATTTTCTGAAGATACAAATGCAGTTGGCACAGTGAATGTAGCCTAATTTGCTTGGAGTATCTGGCCTTGAAAAACTGTGACTTGAATGATAAAGTGTTATTACTGGTTTGAGACAACACAGGACTGCCTAGGTCATAGTTTGGGGCTGGGCAGTGTTAGTATACTTTCAGAGAATAGCAGTTTTATTATGGCCAGAAAGTGTGAGATAATAGTATACTACTTCTTCATGGACTTGATAGCTTCCACTTGCTCTGGAGAGAGAAAATATGTGTGAGACAACAGTTGGTTAATAAGTATGTTTATGAAGCCTATGTGCAAGCTGATTGATACATAAGGCTTATACTTGATTGGCAAGTGAGAATTATACCTCAGGTGATAGTGAGTTTGGTGAGACACTGTGTTTAGCTGTATGCTAATAGCTGTCAGCATATAGCCAGATTGAAAGGGTTAATTTCATTTTATACAAGAAAATAGCTTTTCGTTTTGCTATTGCACTTGTTGAGAAATTCTCCTAGTACCTGTAGTTGTCTACATTTAAAAAATTTCTTCCGAATTTGTCTTTTATGTTTTCATATGCTACTTTTTAGCTATTAATTTTTCTTGACTATGGCCCTTTGCTTTCTTCTTTCACCCTCTGCTCAGAACTCTTGAACTTGTATTCTAGTTCTTTGCTGATTACCTTCTGACAATTTGTTTAGAGATTTCAAATCCAGCCAATCAGGTTAGCCTTAATTTTGAAATGTTACCGGCACACATCAGCCCTCCCTGATTCTGACAGCATTTAAATTTTCTGATGCTACATACTGAATCAATAATGAAAATTGCATCAGTTACCCTGAAAAATATTTTCTTTTTGGCTCAGAATAAGATACAAATATCTGTCATTATCCTTTTTGGTTTTTCTCTGTGGCTTTCAATGTCATTGGTCCTGAGGACCTGCTCTGTTCCTTTCAAAGCAGTATCAGGAATTAGTAGAATTTATTAAGGCGAGATAGCAGTCCCCTAATTAAAGTCCACACCATAATTCCAGAGAAGTTGGTGAATGTTCTGGGTAGAGTTAGAAAAGGTGGTAGACAGCAACATGAATTGAAATGAGAGTCAGAGGAGGAAGTGTTTTCTGTATAACATGTAGAACTCTAGAACGGTTTTAATTAGAGCACACATCTGAGAGAAACCCCTGCAAAAGGCAGGACCAGCTTCAAAGGTAGATCAGGTTTTTCATGGCCATGTCCAGCTGGGTTTTGAATATCTGGAAGGATAGAGGTTGCACAAGTTCTCTGAGCAAACTGTTCAAATGTTTGATTACTCTTCATGGGAGAAATTATTTTGATGGTACCCGGTTGCAGTATTCCTTCTTCCAGCTTGGGTCTGTTCTTTCTTGTGTTCAGGAATAGTCTGCTTCCATCTCCTCTGTAAACTTTCATTAGATATTTGAAAAAAGCAAGCAGGTCTCCCCTTAGGTGCCTGTTCTTAAGGTTCACCCAAAGCCTTTCTGCATTTAAGTGTTCTAGCCTCCTAATAATATTGATGGCCCACTGCTGGACTCACTGCTCTATGTTAATGTCTTGTAATGGAAAAATCAAAGCTGGACACAGAACTCCAGTTAAGTTGTGGAGACAGAGGTTCTCCTCCTTTCTGGATATATATCACTTCCTTTGTCATCCTGTCTGCATGTTTGCTCATATACACCTGGATGTGATTTACCTTCTCTGTGTCATGTGCTGGTTCACCAGCATCTCCAAGTCGTTCTCTGGGAAACTGTGTGGTATCCTGTTGATATTCAGCCTATATTGTTGTGTATAACTGCATGACTTTGAATTTACTTTGAAGTTTTCTGCCAGCCCAATTCTTCAGGCTGTTGCAGATCCACTGAATGACAGACAGCCCTGTCCTCCAGCTTATCAACCTGTCCCTCCCAGTTTAATGTTGTGCATAATGTCTTACTCTCTGGAATGAATGTACATACTCTGTTGGGGAAGGAAGTTCATTCGTCTTCATCTGGAGTTTTGACACTAATTATGTATACAGACTTCCCTCTTCGTCTCCAAGATCCATATTCAGTTTTTCAAAGAGAAGAAAAGCAAGAAAGATGTTTTTGCAATGTGATTCTCTCCGTCCTCAGTCACATAATGTCTGTGTACACATGCTGTAGCAATCACCATTTTCTAGATAGCACTTCAGGAAACTGAAGTCAAGACTATCAATAGGCACACAATATGAATTCAAGAAAAACATGTGCATCTCAATGGAATTTAAAAGTTTAGGTAAATTTGTTCATAAGAATGTCTGCAAATACTTCTTTGACTTAATAAGCAGTATTTTTGGTTTGCTAACATAAACCACTCTTTTTTTTAAATATCAAATATTTACTCAAGTACTATGCAGTGTCTTCATCTCAGTCAATGCTTAAGAGTGGCAGGGAGTTCATGCTCCTTGGGAGAAGAAAAAATAGCTGATGGTTGCTGCTAAAGACTTTATTGTGCAATTGTCCATCCTGTGAGAGCAAGTTTATTCTCAATCTTTAATTACCCTCTGATTGTTTTTTGGTTTTTAGCATTTTCTACATTCATTAGAATCACTTAAACTTCACCCCAGTTGACAAAACTATTTACTGGTTACTTTCTTGTCTGAGCTCAGATATCTGCTTACTTCCTTCTTCAACTCTCTTGTCTCTTTTGGAGAACCTCACTAGTAGCACTTCTGGTTGTCCTAGGGAGTGGCTGTATATATTTATGTTCCACATGCTCTTGTATAAATGTTTCTCGCTTCTGGTAACTCTAGCTTTTTGCAGGAGAGGGTTATCATCTGATGCCAGACTACCATCCTGAATTCTCTAGCTTAGCAATACTACTATGCTTTTGTTTTCTCAGAACTTTTCAAGAAAATCCTAGCATATGATTAAATGCTGAAGTAATACCTACACTATGTCATAGTCCATGCTTTGATCTGTGTGTTCTGCTTAGAAATAACCACATGCACAGTGTCTCCATTAAGTTGTCTCAATTGAAGCACTCTGGCTGTCTCCAATTACTGTATTTCATTGAAAAAATGTCTACCTAGTCTGTGCCCCACATGTTGAACTTAGTGCTGTCAGACTTACAGTTTTAATTTGGAAAAGTTCGGTGCTTTGTCGTCAGTGTAGCAATCTTTTATTACCCATATGTGCAGAGCATCTCTACAGTTGGATGTAGCCACACAGAGCTAGGTTTACAGTTTCAGGGGCATGTGGTAAGTGAAAGGAAACATATAGAAAGTCTTTGCTCAGTTTTCTGGAACATAATTGCTTTTCACTTAGCAACATACGTAGACAGACAAGATTGTTTTTTTTCAGACTATGTCCTTGATGGATATTACAGTTTGCCAAAACTGAAAGATTTAATTTCCTTTTAAAGTTTGATTTACAGAAAATTGCCACAGTTTTGCACATGTCTTTCTTGGATTCACTTGGTTCTCCACTGAATTTCTTGTCATTGAGATGGTTATAAGTCATGAAGAAGGAAACTTGTTGCCCTGTTACTTGTAATGCTACAGAGGCTTGGTGTATTTGTTCATAAATTTTTCTCATTTTTTTTCTTTTTTCTCTTTTCCAAATGTATATTAGTTTTCGTTGCATTTAGATTTTAGAATTAAAGAGATAAGCCCCAAATCTGCTAGTGGGATGAAATGATACAGAACGGTAATTTTGATATATTCAGATAAAGTTGATCTAACTTTGTTTTCATTTTATATACATGATCTGTTTAACTGACAGGGATTGTCAGTGATGAGTACTTTAGGAAGTTTACTGGGAGAGTTGCTTGCACTGTTCATAAAAAGTTTTCTTTTAGTCTAACACTTGGAGATGGTAATGAGCCTGGAGGCAGAAGCAGGCCTTGGTGAAGGCAGATGAGCAGTTTGCTCCCTCCTGGAGCTGTCTCTGGATTGTAGTAGCACTTGTCTGGAAGAGGATGATATACAGTATCAATTGCATGCACCTTGAGAAGGCCAAAGTTTTCAATAGCCAAATGTTGTATCTATAATTACACATTAATTATCTGGCTAATGCACTTAAATATCACAAAATAGTGATGTGTTAATGTTACAGGGACATTCATTGACTATTAAATTTTGAAAATTATATTTAAAACTCTGTCTGCTAGCATGGAAATAACCTGTTTCCCTATGCCCTTTCTCTAAATATTGCATGTTATTAAACATTCCCATAATACAATTGCATAGAAGAATTTGGTCATGGTAGCCAGAGTGGAGAGGTAGAGGTCTTGTTATGACCTCTTTTTAGGAGTATGTGTGTATGTTTTGTGTTTCATAAGGCTGAGTGGAGTGGGTGAAGAAGACAATTTAAAATAAAATGAATCTTGCATGTAAGCAAGGCAATGTGATACAAGTATTTTTGTTCTTGGTCATGGAATTTGTGTTCCACAGCTTGTGTTATAATTTGTTAGGAAAGAAGGAAGTACAAATGAGTTTTTGGTAGTGTTCCAGTAATCCACAGCTCAGCCAAAGTTTTTTTTTTTTAACAGTTCATCATCTAAAAGTAGGAACCTGACCCTTTTTTGTTAAAGGAAAATGTGAGTCTAATGGGGGGGAAAAGCCCCAAAACAAGCCCCTTTTAAAATAATATAGCTATTCACTGGAAAATTAAAATGGCAAGACTTACATATCCATCAACCTTTTTCTTCTAGTGAGGGAAAATAATTTTCAGAAGATAAACTGGAGTAACTACTTTTTTTTAGGTGTTTGATATTAGAGGAGTGGAGGGAGTTGATCACAGAATGAAACTAAGGTTGATTCAAAGCAAACAAAGGCACCTTCAGAAGAATAGAATAGTGATAGTTTACCTAAACTATGTAGCTCAATTTAAGATACATTATTTAATATAAGATTTAAATTATATTTAATCTATTATTTAAATATATTATTCACTTTTCATGAAATGGTCAAATAAAGTATATGTGGCTTGTGGTGCTCTTTGGTAATTGCTTTTATATTCTGTAGGATCTTTGTGTAATTGTGTCCTTTGTGAGAAATTGGCAGTACTGTTGTTTACAGAGGGTCTGATACTTGTTCTTTAATCACTTTTAGGTCTCTTGTAGCTAACCTTGCTGCTGCTAATTGCTATAAGAAGGAAAAGCATCTTGATTTGGAGAAGAACTGGAAGCTGGTGGAAAAGGCCAAAGTTTATTATATAGCAGTAAGTTCAGCCTCTTTCAAATTGCTAAAGTTTGTGTTACAGTATCCTGAAGTTTAAGCAATGAGTATGTCTGTTGTATGTGCTTTTGAATGATTATATAGGAAGATGGGGAAAGAAAATGACTGCTTCAATTTCAGCACAGTTTGATTTCTTCAAAATCAGATGTACAAATGCAGAAGTATGTTTTAGTTGTACGTTCACTTAAATTTATGGGAAAAATCATAAGAACTAAACATATTTTCAGAGCTTTTGTAGTAATGCATCAAATTTACATTTCACATTTTCTAGTAAATCGTTGTGAAGGATGCACAAATTATGTAGAAAAACACTATTAGCATAATTATTCACTGCAAACAGTTTGAGCTTATTTGTGTGAACAATCTTAATTGCTATTTATTCCATAGTAATTACTGTGGCACCTTATAACTCAATATTTCAGAAACAATGAGTGTGACAAATCTCTTAAATATGGGTGGTGGGGCAAACTGATTTTAATGATTCTTCTGGAATAAAGAGGGGTTTGAGGGGTGTGAGGATGGGACATTAGTAAATTCACAATTAGTATTCTTTTGTTACCATCCAGAATGAATCAATCCAAATAAATGTATTTGTGTAGATTATGTTTTGCCTAAATAGCAGTGGTGAATTTGTTTTCACCTTGCTCTCAAGTTGATATAACTGATCAAATTTAACAAACGTAGAACATCTATGACAGATTAAAGCCTCATAACATGCATGTAATATATGGATTCTGTATGACAACTGTTTCCATTCTGCTACCTGAGCTATATGGGAACAGCTGGCAAGAAGTGTAAAAAATTGATTATCCAGGAGGAACAAGTTCATTGAAAATACAGTTACTTCTTTTAGATGGTGTTAATGTCTCCTACAGCCAGTTAGTGTGCACTGCTGTAGGCTTTACATGGTTGTTATTGATTCTTGTGTATGGCCAAGACTGCCCCTTTATAACTGTCAAAAAATACTTACAACCTTCTCAGCGTACAAAGAAAATACCTCCCACTGTTATGACCATATGTTTGTGCTGTAGTTAAAATATACGTAGGTGTATTGTCTACTAATTTTTTATCACCATTTTATTCATGTGTTCCGAGTTCTTTTTTTTCCAAATGCCATTCTTGGGAATTACTGCTGTTGGCAGAAAAATTTTGAAAGGCTAGGAGTACAGTTTAAGTAAAGAAGAACGACAAATATCCCCAAAAGTATTACTGCGCTAAGTTTGGGTTGGTTTTTTTTTTAAATAATTTCCCAATGCCTGTATATCATTCCCAGTGAAGCTTCCAATGTACAATTTGGAAAAATTAAACTTAATGGAGATGCTTCAGGAAAACTGTGAAATATTACATGAGGTGCTAAACAGGTTTGTATTTTTTAAGAGAAAGCCTTCCTCTTATTTTAGTTCTGAAGTTCTGTGTTCAGTCAGTTTGATCACTTAAATTTTGACTAGGTGGTTCACTACACTGATTCTTGTATACATTAAACGCTGTTTTTCTCAGATGCCAGTTCTACAACATCCAAACTTTGTCTAGGATAAGAGAATTATAGTACTAAACTGAAAAGATACCCCAAGATGTGTATGTGATAATGGATAGAAAAACAACAGTGACATGCTAATAAATGGTATTGTATATTTACAATATGAAATTCAGATAAGTGAAGTATCTGACTGCTGGAGATGTTTTGAGTGAAGCAAGAACCTTGTTCACATGTATAGCAAAAGCACTCAAGGGATCAACTCAGATTTCTAAAACAGTATTATCACTTAAGATTACAGATTGCTTATGTAACATTACTGAAGGAGAGGAGACAGTCTAGAACCATCCGTGGTTCTTCATGCTATAGTGTGCTCATGCCCTTTTCTTTCATTTAGCTTCTTTACTTGTGGGTTTGCAGTGATTGCCAGATTAAACGAAACCATGTAGGGAACAATTTCCACTCCTGAAGTAGAGGGTAGATCTGAGTCATTAATTTGTCTGCTGTTGTCTGCCTTTACTTTAGTCTTGTTACCTTCCTTGACTTTGCACTGTGCATATGTTGCTTTTCATTTCCTTCTTTCTATCTAACTGTCACCTATTTCTGGGATTGCATTAAAGTGTATGTCAGTGACAGATACTTATTCTGGAAATCCATGTCCTGAGATGATCAAACAATTTATTTTCTTGGCAGAACTGGGCAGTTGTTGCTTTAGGACAGGTCTCTGATATCCTGTGGTCATCTGTATGTGCTTCCTAGAATAGATAATATGCTTTTCAATGCAGCATTCACAGAATGACCCTCACGTGAAACTTAGCTCTGAAATCTAATCAGTTCACAGAGGGAGGAGTAGGTACAAAGGAAAAGATAGTGAAGCTGTGGCAGAGCCCTTAAAAGCAACTTCTGTTGCCATGAATGAACACAATACATTTATTTTCGCCATCTGGTAATCAGATCCAGCAGACAAATTAGAGAAAGACTAGTGGAGAATAGGACCCAGTAAATCATAGATAGAAGTAAAATACAGAGGCTGGCCCAGCTTTCTTTCTCAAAGATAGTAAACTTTGAAGGTGCATTTTAATCCTTTAAAATTACTCTATTTTGTGTCATTTAAGATAGGCTGCATGTACTGTCAAAGTCTATGCAATTTCTTTCCCTTCTCCAGAGATAATTCCTATACTTGTTGTAATTTATACCATTGACATAATATCTTCCATTCTGTCATATTCATTTCGCTGTGCATCAGCTAGATGTGCTGCTGGTGTCTGATTAAAATTCACTGTGAGGAATTTTATTTGGTTCCTACTGAAGCTAGAAGATGTCTCTTCCTCAGACATTTCCCTTATTTCAGAATACGTTGAGAGTAATGATAGCACTAAACACTGTCATTCAGTCTCTGGAGCTGTGAGTGGGACACAACATGAAACTAATTGTAAATTTGGGGAAGGAACAGGCAAATTACTTTTTTGCTTGCATTTTTTTTGGTTCTGTGAGTTTCTGCTTGCTGTCAGGACTTATATTTTAGAAATTGTGTCAGAGTTGCATCTTACAAACTTGGGCGATAAAACTCCGTATTTGTGCACTTTGTCTTACTTTAAGAGGCACCTGTGGGAGTTACTGGTGTTCAGCTTCTTTAACATTGCACACAAACAATAATTTTGACATTATTAATGCAACTTGCAGTATATAACGGGTAATTTTCATAGTTTACAAAGGCCTGAAATGCAAAATATTTTTATTGTCAGTGGTTTTGGTTTTAAAAAAAATGTTGATAAGAGTTACTTAGAAAAGCAGAAAAAAATTGAGGAGAATTTTAGTCAATTGACTCCAATGGGTAACTGTGTTACTGTATATAAGTAAGAAATTTTGCATTTGGTCTTCCATAATGGGAAGAAAATGGAAAAGGAGAAAATGCTTTCATTCATTAAAAACTACATTCAACCTTGTGAAATCTACTGCATCAATTAATACATACGGCTTGCTCATACAGGCAGCTGAATTTTAACTTTATCCCCGTATGTGAATGTGATTGTTTACAAGTGTGGTGGCTTCCCAGATATGTGTTTTCTCCTGTTCCAGTTAGCCATCCTTATTTCAGCCAGTTATTTAGTTTTACTCAATTTGTCCTTCTGTCCAACACCTGCATTTGTTCAATGTTTGCAGTTGGTGATTATGAGGTGGATGGAACACTGGCATTTGATGCTCGTATTTTCTTGGTGCTGAAGTAATGTATTTCTTCTTGAAAGCTCCTTCTGTGCTTCAGTTGGGTTTTTTTGTTTGGTTTCTTTTTCTTTCCCAAGAACTTTCCTTTACTAAGCATCTGAAACGGCAGTGTTGACTGCAGTTGTGTTCCCAGTCTGTGGTAATGTGCGTCTTAGCTTAGAATGGATCAGTAAAGTGGCTTCCAAAACCCAAACAAATCTTTGTTATTTTGCTGTTGTTATTTCATAATCTGTAAACATTTAAACTATTTTCTTCTCCTACTTCTGCATAGCAAATACTTGAAGTTTCTCAATGATGATGCCCTTTAGCTGTGCCACATTGAGTATAAAATTTTCTAATGCTGCTTAGATTTGGTAGCTCACAGTTGAGTTACATTCACCACCTTCAGCATCTTCTGTGCTTACAAAGTTCATATCAAGTGCAGTTTATTTTGATGATAATGACAGTTCTGATAAAGACCAGGAATTCTAGGCTTAGGCCAAGTTTCCAGGAGGAAATGTCATTTATTGCCGCAAATCATAATGAACCCAATGCAACACACCTAGCTGCTGGACAAATTTTTAAAACTCCAACCATGCTGGTCTGTTTCAAAAAACACTGTGGTATTTTTATATTTATTTTCTTTTAATGCCTAAGTGCTTGTCTAAGCAGAGAGATACTGTGGTAGTGTAGTGGGCTTGATGTAGGAATTATCTGGTTTCAACATGAGTCTATCAAAACATAAGCTTGATGTCAGCAATGAGTAGCAAAGCTTAAATAACATTCTACATGAGGTTTGGCTATTCTACTTGAGAAAAAATGCTGATTATTTCAACAATGTAAGTATAAATGAAATTTCTTTTGTGCTGTCTCTTCCTTTTAAAGACTTATTCAGTGAATGCATTTTTATTGTAATTTACTGCTTTGATGAGTATGATAACTTACAATGGATTCTGATAGGCTTTTTCCTTTGAAATGTGCTAGGTCTGTGTGTGCATCACGGGAAACAAGATACTGGCAGGAAGCAAAATATCCCTTAAAAAGGACATTTGTTTGAATAACTTCACAATAGTTTTTTCCCCATTGATAACTTTTGCCATAGTGCTCTGGCACTAGTGTGTTATGCCATTTGACATGCAAAACTGTTTCTCACAATGATGAATAGGTTTTATGGCCAGGAAAACACCATACTGAGTGTGTCAGCCATAGAGAAGAAGGTGCAGCTAGCAACAGTTAGTTGTGGCCTGTTTTGGTGGCCTGGGATAAGATCCCCTTACTGAAGCCCACTATCTTGAGGCATTGTGTTTTCTGGAGGTCATAGCTGAAGTGGGATGCATTTGTTGTGGAGAGATGGTAGACTCTGTATTTAACCAGGAAGTAAATCTGCCATTTACTGGCTTCCAAAACAAATATGGGGAAAGAAGCCTTTCTCTCTCATAAATGCAGAAATTCACAGCTTTATTTCTTTGATTAAAATGCAAAAAATGCTGTGTCTAAACCAGCCACATGTTGTGTCATCCTGTGATATATTTAGGGATTATGCTACCATTTCAGGTATAACTTCTCACGCATAAACTATTTTGTTAGTGTTTTCCCAAGTAACTTACGCGAAAAAACGAATGAGAAACTTTCTTCTTATTTTTGTTATGAAATTTGGTCTTCAAGATGTCATTCTTCAAAATGAATGCTTTGTACTTGATGAAGAAAAATACGTCATCAGCTTTTAACAAAGGTTGTATGTCCTGTTTCTATAGGATAAAATTAAAGCCCATCTGTCTAACATTGTAAAAATATTTAGTTCTAAACGTTCACCTCTATGTTATTAATTGTATTTTTTAAGATGAATAACATACATATTTCTTTTTCAGTCCTTCTCTTCCTACCCCAGTAGCCTTTAAATTGCAGATATGTTTCTTCAGCCCAGTAATTAGTGAAGTTCAGTCATCGCTCCTTTTATCATGTGATTTTTTGTGTGGTTTTTTTAGAAGAATGCCTTATTAGAACACTTACAGAGCCAGTCTAGCTGCAACAGCCAGGCGGCAATAGCAGTGCCATTTTTCACAAAGAAAATGTTGAAAAGGAGCCAAATGTTTGGTGGCAGAGTCTGTTGCTAGGAAATCAAGTTCCTGAGGCGATTAATGACAAAGCAAGCAATAAAAAGAAGGCAGAATTACAGATTTAAAAGAGAGGAGAAAAAAAAGTGGTTGGTGTTATAATTACCCAAAGAAATCCGTACTCATTAAATTGGCTGTTTTTATGATTGACTTTAATTGGAGGTTAGCTCAGATATTTAGCTCCTTTCCCACCCCTTTAAACACACACATGCACATAATCTGTAGAATTGCAGACTTGTTTTTCTAAGCATTGAGAGGAGCTTGCCCTGTAATTTGATCCCCACTGACAGATGCATTTTCTATGCTGCCATTTTGAATTAACCTATTGTGCAACAATTTTCCTCAGCTCTGTTGAATAAAACATCAAGTCTTATTACCTCAGATGGATTTGATAGAGTAAAAGAATGTACTTCTAGCTGAAGTAGACTATTTGCAATGAGTTCAGTGATTTGAACTCTGCCAACAAGCCCCAATAATTTGTGATGTATACTTAAAGAATGAAAGAGAGAGGAGCCACGTGGGGGGTCTTTTTGGCTGTATGAAGTTCAAACACAAACCTTGGAGTAATATTGTTGTATGTGCTAAGGTTATGTCCCGAGATCAAACCTTTTTAGATAAAGCATGTTAACTGAGATTTTTTACTATTAAGCAGATTAGGTTTGAACTAGAGATTGTCTTACTCCAGTAGTTACCCAAACTGTCAGGCTACTGTGGGATTAGAAAAATAAAAATCAATCCCCTCTCCCAGAAGCCCCAATATTTGGATTTTACCTCTGAGACTTCTTTTGTGAAGAGAAATTTTCCTTTATAAAGTTGGGCTAGAATAAATGATATTTTACAATTATATTAAATTCCAAATAATTCTGTGATAAGGGGAGAACAGGATTTCACCTTATTCACTTTTCTGCCCAATTAGAAAAACTTACACAGTTGGTTCAACAAAATTTTGGCACAGAAATGGGAAAGCAACTGACCCTGACATTTAAATCCTGTCATGTTTCATTGCTCGTTTCAAGACAATATTCCCTACTTGGAGCAAGTGATAAGTGAGAAAATAACCTTTTACAATACCTGCAAATGAATACACAGAAGCTAACTGTAAAACCTAAATGATTCCATAGCTCTCTGATTTCCGAACCAGTGAAACAATAGAACTGTGCGTATTCTGTCCAGCAAAACCCACATCACTAATCAGATGCCAATGCCAAGCTGTCTGCTTTGTTAAATACCCAGGTTCCCTGAGGCAAGAAGACAGCTGCTATAACTACTATGAAATTTGGTAGCTCAATCTATTTTTGCTACCCTTGGGCTATCAAGCTACTGTTAATTCAGACCACCCCAATTGGTACACTTTAGGGATTTTTTTTCAAAGTGTTTGTAATTAAAATGATAAAACATCATTATTACTCCAAAGATGTTATGCACGCTTTGTATTTGTCAGTACCTACAGAGATAAACCCAGCATGTAATTTTCATTGACATAATGGTTGTGATTGCATTACCCTTTTAAAAGTATATTGCTTTTTAAAGGGGGGTGGGGAGAAGAAGAGAAAGGGCATGCTTTTATTTCATTAATAGAATATGTAAATCTGTTGAAACACTAAATCAGTCTCTTGGTTGTAAGCTACTTGTCTGCAAAGACTGAATCAGGCTTAGCAGCAGGCTGGGGAGTGCTGAGAATTGGTGTTCACAAGGGACAGGGACCTGCTGTGCCACCCACAGCTCACTGCAGAGACCTCTGCTCCCAGGTGCCTCTGCCTTTAGGGGCACTGAGTCTCAAGTCATATATAAAGTCTGGGCAGACTTAAAACACTTATTTAAATGTAAATTAAGAAGGGAAGACTTCATACTCTAAATAGTGAGGTGAATCTCCTCCCTGAGGAAGAGAAATTTTTACTGTAGTTTCTCTTGCATGTCAGGCTTTATTCTATGCTCTCCTTATGAGAGCATATGAATTTTGTCTGTTACCATGTCAACTTTCTTAGAGCAAAATCCCAAACTAAAGCACCATCAAATCAAGGCATTACAAGCTCTGAAACAATATTGATTCCATCTTGTCTTAATTTTTGTTTCAGTACTTCTCTGATAACATTCTAAAGGAATCATTAATTTAAGACTATTCTAAAGACAAAACTTGAAATTTGTGAATTTTTCTAGTTTGAGTTAAACT
The DNA here is from genome assembly GCA_003676055.1 of Chloebia gouldiae. Lineage (NCBI taxonomy): Eukaryota > Metazoa > Chordata > Aves > Passeriformes > Passeridae > Chloebia > Chloebia gouldiae. Next base: position 6,679,836 of record QUSF01000014.1, read on the forward strand.
TGTTTGGTTTGGTTGCTGCCTACCAAAAGTTATCATAAATTCATAGTCACCACTCTAAGTACAGTTGGTTGAAATGTGAGGTTCCTTCTTTCTTCTAAAGAACTTGATCTCATTAACATGAGGAAATGTCATAGTCTACATAACCCTGAAAAATGTATTGTATCTATATAAACAACTTATACATAAAAAAAAAATACAAATTATACAACTGTGCTGTTTTACATGAAAAAAGTTTATTTCTTTAACAGCAAAGACTGTGCATAATTTTAGAGCTAAGCTATTTATGATAGCCCACTACTTGGTCTGAAGTAAAAATGACAGTTTCATTTATTATTTCCTTGTATAATAAGGACAGTGCAGTTATTTAAATACTTTTTTTTTTTTGCAAATGGTTATGATGAATGATTTGCTTTGAAATGAATATTGAAGTGATAACATTTGGGTATGATATTTCAAACCCAGTAACTTGCAGTAAAATTACAGAATGTTAAAATATGCATACACATAATGCAAGGGGATTAAAATATGCTGCTTCTTATCTGAAAACTTAAACTGTACTGAGGGGCATTTATCTTCACTGTAGACTACAGGTGCTTTGAAATAACAGGATAGAAACCTGCAGTCTAGTTTTTGATTTTGCAAGAATCAATTACCCTTTTAGAAAGTAAAAATGTTTTTACAGCATAGCTAATCAATATCCTAAAAGTCTGTCTCAAGAAAATTTTTGTGCTACATTGTGCTTAGTAATTGTGTACTTGGAGTAAAAAAACTGGTAAAAAAACCTAATATTGCAAAAATGCTTCTGTATGGATTTTCAGTGATAATACATTAAACACATAAATAGTCCACCTTGCAGATTGGGCTTTTTTCAACTTCTTGATAAATACTTCGGCCCTTTAGGAGGCAGAAGGGCTGAGTCCTGCCAACTTTCTTTGTTATCAAGTTATTTTAAACAGGAGTTGACTGATCCCAAAAGCAGGCTCTGGAAGTTCATTTGAAAGGAGCTACTGAGAAGTTTTTGTGGTGTGGCTTTAATCCTTCTGGTCAGGCTGCTGTTCAGTCAGCAGTGCACCAGGTCACCTTGGTAAATGTGCTTCAGAGTGTCTGGTTTGGTAAAAGAAAGAAGATCCTTCTTTTTCTTTTCTTTTTCATTTAATTAAGGGTAGTATGCTCAAGGAAATACTACATTCTCTGAATGAGTAATAAGTGCTGGTTTTGAAGAATTGTTTTAATTTGGAAGAGTGGATGTGAGACACTGTTACTTTCTAAGGAATATACAGACCATTGTGGTAGCAGGTAGTGCTTGACAGATAAAACATCATTTTAGCAGTATGAACAAGATAAAAACAGCAGTACTAATCCTTGCAAATGTTTGACTTAAACAAAAGATAAAGGCCCTTAGAATTTTTCCATAAAAGAAGGATTTTGCTGATGCAGCTGCTGTGGAAAACCATCCTGGGGATTTACGCTTCTTTCTGGCATAAGCACCCTAATATGGAGGCACTTTGTAACAGCTGCTGCCCCAGCAGAAGTGCTCTCACCTTCCCAGTCATACTTGCACCATGTTTCTATGTTGGTTAAGGATAATGTGGTTTTTTCATGTTTCTAAGTAATTTAGCTGCTTGAACAAAATAATTTGATAAACAGCTGGCCATAAACACCTGATTGAGTATTCACCATGAATACTCAGACCTCATGGTCCATAAATATTGCAAAGCTCTTCTGAAGTCAGAAGATTTCCCATGGTTAGTACATGGCCAACAATTCTCACCCTTGAAGATGTATAGATAAGAAGATTGTTTTGATACTACTTTTTATGCTGCAGTTACAGAAGTTGTTTTGCAGAATGCCACTGCTGCTAATAGTTTTTCCAACTATGGTATTGCCAGATGCAATATAACAATGCTTTCCTGAGTATTTGAAAATGGTGGGAAACAGCAGTTAACAGTATTTATCATGAAATATGCCTCAGCATATGCCTCTGAACATGTCTTTTTAAGACCATATGGAGTATAATCGGTGCTGAACAACATTGAGGTGTTTTGTGAAAAGTAAAGGCTAAGCTTTATAAAGAGTCATAAAATCTGAAAGAATGAGGCAAATGTAAGAAATGGGAGAAAGAGGGTGGTACTGAATACTCTGTCTTGCTCTCTGCATAACTTGACATGAGAAACCACAGTATTTTTCATAGATTTCTGTTCACAGTAGGGCTAAAATAAAGAAATTCAGCAAAACAGTGGCAGGTAGTGGATATGGAAGATTATGTGAGTAATTGGAATGAAGCAGAGACAACCTTGCCATCTACACAGGGCACCCAGGACAAACTGGCATTTATAGCTGTGCATACTGTCATTGATCACAGCAAAGTAAGGTAAGAATGAACTTTGTTCCTTAAATATTAATTTCCCTGTCCTTTGAGGACTGTAGTCAAAGCAAAATACCTTTTATTTGTTTAGTTATTAAGATAGCTTATTTCCAAGAGGAGAAATTCCAACTTAGAATTAATAGAGCAATGTACTAAAATTTCAATTCCTCATTATTTTATTTCTTTTAATCATGAACTACAACTGAATGTAGAAAAAAATTGCAAACTATAAGTGATGGAAAATTTTCAACAATAAGAAGGATCCAATTTTCGCTGAAGAAAGAGAGGAATTTTCAATGAGTGGGTATGAAAAGGATAGCAAGTATTCAGTCCCCAGAACCAGTGCTGTCCCTAAGTGCTTCTTTATACTGCTGAGAATGGGCAGAAGAGAGTTTCTGCTGAGGACTGTAGATTCTTATCTGCCTAATTGAGCCATCATTTGCTGACATGAGAGAAATCATGTGACCTGCCTTTAATGCATTTCACAGTAACAGCAGAAGTAGAAAATGTAGCTCATGGAAGAGGAGCAGAAGATGTTAAAATTTTTAGACTATGGAATATTGTGAAATTTGTATTGCAGCAGAGTCAAATGTTGGAACATTAGCATGGTAAATGCATTAAATAAAATAATCAGATTCTAATTATCTTGAAAACATTGAATTTTTAAAGCCTACAGACCTTCAAAATATGAGATTAATAAGTACTTCGTTTTATCATTATGATGAAAAAATTATGTCAGTAGAATTGAAAGCATGTGTCATCTTTCTTTTCTTTTGAGTAAAAATGTCATTCTAGTAATCTGCCCAATTGCAGAGTTGGTACCAAGTGTTGTAAAGTGGTAAAAGTAACAACAGAAAAACATCCAATATTATCATTTAGTAGATAGATATCACAAAAGAGTATTAAACCCCCCTGTAATTGGAGACATATTCTCTGCTTTATTCAGTCACTCTACCATATCAGTTTTGTATTAAACTTGAGTCATGCTCCCCAACCAAATATCCCATTTTATAGAATGTAGAATTACAGGCTTAACAGTTGTCTTGTTGGGGCTTTTTACAGCACTGGGTTGAATTGATCTCATCTGTAAGAAAGTGACTTTCAATTTTGTTTTAAAAACGTGGATTATTGACTGCTCTGTTGAAAAAGTGACATCACAGGTCACATGTTGGGTACAGCATAGAGACGGGTGCAGCAGCAAAACCACTTTAGAATTGTATCTAGATTTTAACAGAGTAATCTGAGATTGATAGCATTGTGGGGACTTGTTTACTAATTAATAGATAATCTGATTGTGTCTGCTGATTCATGTATCACTAGCAGCTGTGTCACCACTGATCTGACAGGAAAGAGTATAGAAGAGTACTCCTGCAACTGCAGATCTGTGTAGGAGATCATCTCTGTTGAAAATAGTTGGTAGCTGCCAGAGTATTGTATGTGCTTCTCTTGTTTTAGTCTTGTCTAGACATCCATGTGTGGCTGCTGTTGGGATGCAATACTGGACTAGGAAGGACTTTGAACTGATAATTTATTATTGCAGCTTTTAAGTTCAAAAGATTCATGGCTTGCATCTCTCATTCTTGCTTTTTGACCTAGTGGGAGAACTGAAATGGAAACAATAATGAAAAGTAAGACAAAAGCGTCAGAGGTTAAAAAGAAAAGTATGAATCTTTAGATGTTGGGGGAAAAAATTCTCCCGGGCATGTTAAAATGTAGTGTCTTTTTCTTTTGTCTAAAAATGATATATGTGCTTTAATGTTTTATTTTCAGGAATACTGTGATAATGTTAATATAGTAGAATACAGCTTGCACGTTACTGAGCCAGGTTAGAGCATTTAATATGTTTTCCACATTGTTTGAGCTATTGGTTTTAGATTTGAAGATAGATTTCGGTACGCTATAATTGTTTTAAATTTGTGTTACCAGTTAGAAAGCAACTCAACAATTAACATTTGCCTTGAAGGCAAATGTTTTAATTCTGATGGTATAGTGTAATAACATCTAAGTGAGTATAAAATTCCAGGATTAATTTAGACTTTTACATGTAGAAGACAGCACCCAGCATGTTACCCAGGACATGAATTCCCTTTTCTTAGCTGTAGGCTGTAAATGGTCATAATACCTAAAAAGCTATAATTGAATCACAGTTAATATATCTTTGAGCTGCTTTCAGAGTCATCCTTGCCTCCTTGTTTACTCATATGGAGGAATTGTTCAGGCCTTAGGACAGAATGCAGGATATTTTGGTGCTGAGTGATATTTGCCAGGAAGGAAAAGTATTTCCACATTTCTTCCTTTCTCCTCACAGCCCAGTTAGGTTAGAATGGAGAAACCTTAGACATTGCTCTTGCTTGTTCTTTTTTTACTCATAAATATATTTGTGCATATGCAATTGATGAACCAGTTGCAATTTGGAAAGTGATTTTTTTCCTCCTCCTAACAAAAATGAGGTAGTATTGTTAAAGTAAGAGGTTTTTTTCCAAAAAATCTAAGCTCATCATTTTGTCTTCTTAATCTTATTAGTACTGTATATATTATAATGCTAAAAGTAGTCACTGACATTTTATTGTAAATAGACACTCTTTAATATTGCATCAGTTTTACAGCAGTCTTGTCCTCTTGTTACAAATCAGGTAAATTTTTAATTTAACAATAGGCTAGGTTTAAAAATAATAGAAAATACATATCTTCACATGGAATTCCTGGAAACTGCTTCCACTGGTAGTTGGAATACTCTTAAAACAAGAAAAACAAACCCCAAAAAACTTAATATTATTGTATGATTGTGGTTTTGGTTTTGCCAATTCAAAATGTCTAGTGGAAATAAATTTCTGGTTTTAGTACAGCAAGAAAACAGGGATCAAGATAATAAGAACTTTGGTTTGTTGATGTGGCCACTGGCAAAAAATCAGTGTTACAGAGTGACTCATCTGTAGCAGAAGGGCAGCAGTAGCCCACAGCTAAATAAAAAGAAATATCAGTTACTTTGTGTATACTCTTATGTTTTGTTTATGTGCATTAATTATTTTAGATGAAATAAGATTAAATACTTAATATGACCTCAATAAACAAAAAAAAAAGCATAATGAATTAGGCAAAATCTTACACAACAATCCTATACAGATTTTGGGCCAAATCTAGGACTGTCTTTACAGTCCTTCCAAGCTGAAAAGCTGTAGCTAAATATGGAATTTTGATGAAATGCATAAAATATGTTAGCTGTAAATTCTACAAGAGTATTATTTGCTTGGAATTCTGTTTGTCTTCACTGATAAATTTGCCTAGCAATACTCAGAAATGATGACTTCCCTGGAATGGATGATGGTTCAAACATAAGCCTTGTGCAAATTAGTGGGAGTTAATATTTGCCTGATACAACAAACCCAAGAGAAATTTTAGAGCAGATGTAAAAGAGGTTCCCAGATTAAAATCTCTTGTTTAAGAACAATGAAAAGCTTTTAGAAATCCTGTGAAACATTGTGATTTCATCTTCTCTGTAATGTTTATTGCCACAAATGTTTGGGAATATGTTATAATAAACTACCCAGTTCTTCCCAGATGTTAAGGATCATTATTAATGACTCATTTGGCTTTGTAATTGCCATAAAATTTTTTCATTACCAAAACCTCTGATGAAGAAACAGCTTTCCCAAAATTTCTCAGTACACTGGTTTTTATATTGAACTTTATAGTTTGTTTGTTTTTCAAAAGCTCTTAGCTTGTAATGTCTGATATAAAGTGCTTTTTTTTGGTCTAAAATTCATTGTAAAAGGGCACACATATGGCTGATCTGCCTTTGTCTTATTTTGTATAGCCTTGTTTGGCATAATGTTTCAAATAATAGAATACCACAGATCCTTCAACCCCCTAATACTCTCTGTTGTTTTGGTAATCATGGGCCAGAAAAACTGGATTTCATTCTTTTGTCATCTTTACTCCCTCTAACTTGCCACATTAAAAAGATTGTTGTCATTTTGCAACAAAATCCTGGATTTTAAGTGTATGGAAGCAGAGTACTTACACTGCAAGGATGGTTGGTTTAGTCTCCAGAGATGCTTTTTTTAAATCTCCTTCAAGATAATGTTCTCTATACTTTGCCATTTATTTTATAATTTAATGTGCTTGTGCTACATGGAAGATTTCTGTTGCTTGCTGTAATTTGATGTAAAATATAAAAATTCATCTTGTAATTTTTGGAACCCCTCCTGTTGATGAGCTGCAGGATCTGGTAGCCCACAGTGACGTGGGCCTTTACCAGTGAGTCCTGGACCTCATAAGTCATCTAAAGAGCTGCAATGGTTCAGTCTGCAGCAGTTGTCATACATGGGAGGTGTGACTTCTTCCACAGTATAGGAGGAAATTAAGTGAGAGGGGGCAAAGAGCACGTTATAAGAGAGTTCAGAGTACCATAGGTAATGCTACTCATGTTTTTATTCAACATATTGAAGATACTTTGTTAGGATGTGGGATACCTCATTTGGATTATCTTGTGGTTTTCCTGAGAGGGTAACACTGGTTAAGCACAATAAAGCAAACAAATAATTTTCTCCAGACATATGTGGTTAAAGTTCAGTGATTGTTGGCATTAGGAGCCCCAGACCAGCAGTGGCTGATGTGCCTTGTGCTAATGTGAGTGCCTGTGGTTGGTGGTTCAAATGTAGCCATAAATCTAAGTGTAATATTCCCCCAGTTTTGCTCATACTTTTGTTATATACGTCTCATATCTCTTTTATAAGAGATTATGTGCTGGTAAGATCACCCAAATATTTGATGCATTATGTTGACTATGCTGCATAATTGCTAATTAAAGTTTTATTAAAATTTTGTTAAACACTGTCGTATGTTCATAATGGATATTTGAATTTTTAATATAAATGTTGGTGAGTTTAATAAAAATAGAACTTGTAATCTGACTCTGACAAGCTAATCCTAAAAAAGAAAGGAAAAATAATTTCATTTCAGAAAATAAGTTTTCAGATACTAACAAGTCAGATGCAAAATTAAGCACACTTTCAAGTTGCTGCTTTGTCAAAATGGATTTAGTTAGGGAAATTCCTGTGGATTTAAGTGAATTCTCCCAAGAAGTGGTGTATGTGACAGAAATAATGAAAACTGCTTAACTTACTATGAAATGCACAACATTTATTATCACTTTCAAAGCTGCTATTTCATGCAGTTGTAGCTGTTTGTGACTGGCTTGAAGGCAGTTGGATAAGGCTGCTTTCAGAGGTGGCCATGCTGCTCCAGCTGGGATGTAGCAGGATGCTGACAGTTGGATTTAGCTAAATGTGAGTTATGCTACTTTGAGTAATGCTTTGTTCAGGGCTACTTTGTGCTCTGATTGATCTTGATAGTTTAAGGTGCTCTCCAAACCTACAGGGACACAATTTAATACAAATCTTCAGGCATGGTTTGGACAAAGTTACTATTACTGATTTTCCTTTCAAGTTCAAAATCAAGAACTAGCCTCAGCCCCTCTGGTTGCTTTAAATCAATGCTGTTTATTACATAAATTCTTCTTTTGATATTACTTGCATTAGATAATCAAATGCATGAAACTGGGTTTTAGATACTGTTTCTTTTCTTTAAAATATTTTCTTCAACAGAATAAAATAGAAACGTAATTGAGAGATAAAACTGTGGACCAAAACAAGAGCAACATTTACAACTCTTTAGCGAGCTGATGGAGTAGAGGAAGTGCTAAGGGAAGAGTAGATCATAGCCATGAAATGGGGAAATATGCACAAAATACCCTCTCAGCTTTCAGAATTCTGCAGCTCAGGGTCTTCCTCAGCTAAAGGCAGTGACATGTTGTTCAAGAGTTCTTGAGGTTTATTGGCTTTCTACAAGGAAATGTAAGTAATAGTTTTTTGAACTTCTCCCTTTGTGGCCTCCTGGAGTAAGTCTTACACTTAAGTAGTGTATGAAGTGTGGATGAAATAGAATTTTTAAATTTTGAACTTGCCACATGATAGTTTTATTGGATGTCCTTTAGTCCCCACAGTATCAGAGACACTGAGCAATTGTTCTCTGGCCTTCCTGAAGCTCAAAGCTGGCTGTGGCTTCTAGAAAGAATAATTTTATGTGAGGTGGTCGACGTGGAGTGAGCAGTATTGTGAGAGTGACCCCACATGGAGCACGTGTGAGGGACCCTGGTGACGGGTGGGATGGGTGATGGGAGCCAGGGCTGGCCAGACCGAGGCTCCCTGCCCAGGCCGGGCCACAGCAGCGTGGCGGTCGCTCCATGAGGTGTCCCCTTCCCTGCTGCTGGATGTGCACCACGCTGAGGGAGCAGCAGGATGTGCTTTCATTCCAAAATAGTATAATCTTGCTATGAGTTACCATGGAGTAAAAACTGTACTGAGATTAGCTTGATGATCATGGAGGCCTTTTTCAGCGTTAATGACTATGATTCTATTACAGTCTAGTTTGCTGTGTATATATTTTGCAATGTGAACAAGCCCTAATACAGCAAGAGTATATAGATTTGTATTTCTTTTTTTTTGTATTAATTATCCTTCCATTTTTTCAATCTCATATAAAACATCTCTTAATTATATGATGCCACATGATTGTAGTGTCCTGGCTCTCAATTTCTTAGTTATGGTTATCTTACTCTGTCTTTTCATACACCAGGTTTCCCTGCAATCACAGAGTCCTGCTTCTGGCTTCCAAGAGCTCAACACTGTATTTGAGCTGAGGATGTATGACTGAAATTTATTCAGAATTACTTTTTGAATTTTGCTTTTTTTGTAGTTGCTGAGCAGTGAGTTTTTCTCAAAAAGGTAAACTTTGAGGGTGTATCTGGTTAGTTTTTTTCCTTTCCTAAGTACTCTAGTGATGGAGAATTGGAGACCAAAAGATAGAAGAAAAAAAAAATAATTCATCTAGCTTTTGGGAGGGTAAAGGCAAAATGAATGAATCAATTAACAGCATGTGAGAATAGTCCTTACCTTAAGGCCTGAGTCAGTATGTCTGGTTTGGTGCTGCTGGTGAAGAAGGGGTCAAACTGAAAGACTCTCTAATCAGAAATCAGTTTGCTTGTTTGGAAATGGTTTCTGATAGTTTAGCTTTCAGGAAGCTGAAAATCTCATATGTAGAAAAACAATATCAATCTTGCTTACATTTTTTTGAATTTATATGCAAAGGGTTTTTTTGAAATTGTTTTGTGGGGTTTTTTTTTATGTTGTTTAGACAACTCACAAAATGCTGCATATGGGGGTATATCCCAAGAGTGTAGATTTCTGCTGCTTTAAAAGCCTAAGACTATTGTATATTCAGTAGCAGAAAGGTAAAACAAACAACAACACCAAACAAATGCCCCAAAACACAAAACAAACTTGGTAATTATAAAATGTGGGCTGCTACACATGGCTTAATGCCAGAACAGTCAGTCATTTGCAGAGAATCAGTTGTAGCCTGAAAAGAATTTTGTCACACTGCCACCCTCCTACACCTAACCCTAGCCATTGCCTGTAGCTTTGCTCAAAATGAGGCTAAAAAATGATTTCATGTTTTCATAGCACCAAATATTCTTACTCATACAGGCTGTTTGTACAGACCACTTATGATTTGTAAGGTTAGATTTATAGATAAACCTAGCAAAGTTATCAACAAATACTTTCAGAAGGAAACAGTGGGAAGATGAGGAGGATGTGGTAGCCATTCAGTGATGCTTTGTGGCATGCTTTTTTTGCAGGATTGCTCATTTCTTAAATAGTCTGAGCATGTCTTTGTGAAGTGTGAATGGGCTGCATTTCTACCCATTTAATGTAATTTCTTTTTCCTTGTATATGGTCTTAGTCGGATCTTAGTAAAATCATGCCAGTGTTTTGCTCTGTCTGCCATGAAGCCTGTTCTAATTTTCTTTTTTTTTCTGTACAGATCTGCTAATCTGTTTTGCCCTCAAAAACTCATTCACACCTTTTTATGTCTGTTCTGGAATTACAAATATACATTTGTCAGCATAACCCTTGCACACACAGGGTGGTGTGAAATAAATGCTCATGTCCAGTGTTTGCTCTCAGACTGAGTGCTCTCTAGAAGGACCCTGTGTTACTGTACAGGGACAGTGTGTACATTTACACTGCTAGGTCAGGTTTTCTCTGCTCAAGTTGCCTCACTGTGTGTTACTTAGCTTGAGTGAGGATGGACACAGAGTGTGCAAAATGGCACTTGAGCTGCTGTGCCCTGGCATTGCAGTATCTGGTGTGGGACAGAGCGGCCTGGGGCTCGTCTCAGGGTTAGCTGAAACACAATCCCATATGAATCCTAAGCAGTTGTGTCCTTTTGGGGCACATAATTATATGTGGCAAAGAATTAGAAGTCTTGTCGTGGAGCTTGTCAGCATCCACATTCAGAGTAGTTACATTAGCAGGAACTGAGTTGTTTAGGTTGAATATTACTGTATTTTGTATTATAAACATTTCTGCTGTGGCAAAATGCATCCAGCTGACAGTCTTCTTCCCTTGCCACCCTCAGCACAATGCTCCAAAAGATAATGTTCACACTTAGAATTGAACTCTGAAATAGATAAAAAAAGAAATCCATCCATAAAAAGGGCTAATGGCTAGGAGTAACATTGTTGCCACCTCAAGAATATTTTTACTCCTGTGAATCACTGTAATACAAGTCTGCTCATAAATACCAAGAATATGTTCTCAGGGGAAAATATGGAGAGTTTTTCTTAAATATACCAAACAAATCAAGTATTCCAGTTCTTTTCTTTTAAAACAAATATTTTCTGGAAGACTAGTCTTTTACAAAAGTAGATATTGATGTGGTATCTGTGTAGGACAGAAAAGGATTGTTTGAGCTCACTCAAGTGAAGTCTTCCACCCCTTTTGTAACAAATACAGACACCAGTAGATGAATGAGTGTTACAGCTGGTGCCTGTCATGATCACATGTTCTGCTTATGGATCTTGTCTTACTCTAGACTTGATGTATTACAATAATTGAAGTAATAAACTTCACAGTGAAAGATTCAAGGAGTAAAAGATGCAGCTTCTACTCAGGCTTGAAAAGCCTCCTTTTTATTAAATTGAGGGTTTGAGGTTTAGGACAGCGGTATTTATGTGGCTTTTTAAATGAAAAGACTGAAATGTTTGCTCTATTTCTAGTGAGTGTAGGTGTAAGAAGGCAGCATTTTGTTAAACACATGCAAATATAACAACATTCTGACAGGAGTAATGTTAATTTATAAAAAATTCCTTCTCATGTAAATAATAGATAAGGCTAAATTCTTACACTGAAGTTTCTACGTGACATATCCATTTCGCAAAGGAGCTTAATCCTTTCATAATGATGCTTTTAACTCCAGAAGAACAAATGAATAGGTTACTGAAATGGATGTCCTTAGTTCATACTTTTCCATATAGCAGATCCAAGTGGTTCTTTCAAGTGACCTGTGCCCTGTATAGCCTCAGTGTTTTCATGTGTGGTCTGCAGCCACAGTAAGAGGAATGTCAGTGCTGTGGAAAGAAAGGGAAGAGTAACAGATGTCTGTGAATGCAGGGAAGCCTTGTGGAAGTAGAGATGGGGCACGGTGCTGTCTATAGCTTTGGAGAGATTTCTGTGCAAACTTGACACTCTCCGAGCGCAGGCGTCCCGTACCAGTGTCACAGAGCAGGATACCTGCCTGTGGTAGGAGCCCTGCTTATCAGCAATCCTGACATCACACTTGCATATTTATTTGTAGAAAATGCGAGGTCTCAGATTCAGTAAGTCTTTCATAAAACAAAACAAATCCATCTCTAAAAGAAAGCCAAATCCAATCCATGAAGGAAAAAAAAACCCACGAACACATGAAAGAAAATTAGTTTATATTCCTTATTGCCTTTTTGGTGTGTATTTCTCTTGTTACTGTAATATCCTGCCTTTTCTTTTAATAGTGACTTTTTCATACATTTGCCACTCTATTGATGAAACACTGTTAATTTAACTTAACTTTCTTGTGAAGTTGATTCTCTGATTATTCTTTAATAATGCATCAGTATAAAATATTTCTATAGAAATTAGTGGAAAAGATCTTACTCTGCTCTATAAGGCTACCTAAGATAAATCGACAGATTTGATATTATGTTTTCCCTTTGAATCCTGTGGTTTCCTTATGTCTTAGGAGTAAAACTTTGATAGGAAAAACGCATACAAGACTAAGATCTAGTTCTGTCTCCCTAACAATCTTCATCAATCTGTATGGCTTTCAAAGGAATTAAATGGCAGTGATGTATTTTTCAGCAGGTTTGCTTTATCCTAGAAGCAGCTAGGCCTATTGTGTCATTAACTGGTACCTGCAATTTCTTACAGGATCGTTTCAGTACACTATTTAGATGTGGTTTATATAAGTACTAGTTTACTTGAATAAGGCTTGGGGACTTTACTTGATCTTGGGGACTGAAAAACAAAAAGAACACTCAGAGCAGCACTGAAATCCTTCCCCCCCCAAAAAATCTCTGAGAATTAGCTATTATGAATGGATTTTGTCTAGGGGGATAATAATCAGTATTTAGAGTGCAATTCATAGTGCACCCTAAATCTCTTAAAATAGATTACTGAAATTTTTTTCTTTCTGTTTCCTGGACTTTTGAGAATATTGCAAGGTCAAAGAGGGAATTGTCTATATGTTAGGTCCTGCTGCAGTGCTGTTTTTTTTCCAGCATCCAGTCTTGTATTACAGAAAATACTAGCCGAATAATGTATCCAATTCCAATTTGTGAAAGCTCAGTTATAATCTACAAAGAAAAACATCTGGTTTGCTACAGTCTTTCTGAAAATTTGAACAGCTGTGTGTGTGTTTCAGCTTCAAGCTGGTCTCAAAAATGTGTAAATGCATGCTTTACACAATTCTGTCATAAGATTCAGTTGGTTGCATTACTTATGTGCCCTTTTCACAGCATTCTCTCACCTCCCACTCATCTTTAGCAAACCTCTGTAGTTTTTCCTACTGATTAAATTGATGCTTAGAGATGAGTAGAGAGTAGTGAGCTGCAGGCTATGCATCTTGTGGATCTGATACGACCTTTGAAGGCTGGTGGTGATTTGTGGGTGGGCTCCTTATTTACCTGTTTGAACCTGGCATTCAGACATGGGCAGTTCTCAGCGTGTGGCATGGAAGCCTGAACATGAATCTTTATAAGAAGGTAGCTGACTCTCCTTTTTGTGCTGGATTTAGATTTGAGTAGTCAATAAGCTTCCTTTCCTGTTTACTTTTTCAAGCTAATAATTTTGCTTCATGATCAAGTGAAGGGTGTCTTAGCACAGGAATAAACATTTAAACCCATGCATCTTTGGACCAGTAGTGTTACAGAGGTGAAGTGGGGACAGGGAGCCAAGACAGTAAGTGGAGTTTTTTTCCAGGCACTGGAAAAAATGTGCTGAGTGCAGCAAACATAAAAGACAAAAAGGATTATATAATCCATAAAAATGTTGTCCCAAGTAGGTACAACTGTTGATCTAGGATGGATGGAAATCATATATATTATCTTCCTCAGATTTTCTGACTCAAGGTCCTGAGTATGTATATGCTATTGTTATACAGTACTTAACTATGAAATCCACTATGAAATATGATCCTTAGTTTTTAACATGATATTGCATACATTTAAATGCATACCACATCAAATGTATACCACTCTCCTTAGTATATAGTGTCCAATGGGAAAGGGAACTAAAGAAACCCTTCCCTGTCCTGACAAAGTTAACAGAGAATTCCCTAGACTCTGCCTTTCTAGTAATATTTTGTGTCAGATGTTGGGTTCTCTTCCTATAAATGTTAAATTCCTCTTTAGAGTGCCTTATGTCTGTTATTGTTAGGCTATTTATGTATAAAGATATTACTGAATTTGCTGCTTGTTGTCCATTTTCACCATTGAAATCCAATTTTAAGGCTTGAGGTCAGCATTTTTCAGTTTGTCAAACTGTTATTCTTGAAAAATATTGTACATAAAATTGCAAGCTGTTTTGTATTTGTGAGAATCTGAGAAAGTTATTACTCCAGCTTTTGCCAAGTAAGATGACTAAAAAAAGAAAAGTTTAATGTAGAGGATTACAGAAGGAACAGATTTATGGCAAGTGTCTGATATATACCCAGTATCCTCATGTTCAACTAAACCAGACTTGCCCTGGGCCTTCTGGGGCACAATGCCCTTAGCAAGTAGCTTTCGACAGCTTTTTCAGGAAGCAATATTTTTCTTCAGAAAGAGGGTCACTTCACTGTTTTTCTTTTTCCTTCTCTCCTGTCTTATCTTTTGAGTTCAGGAAGTATTTTAAATTTACAGCCAGCTTTGAAGGCATGAAGCAAGTTCAGCCCCAGAAGTATTTCCTGTTATGGCATTAATCTAATTCCATGAAAGTAGAACTGATTTTTCATCTGTAAAGTAAAGTGCCTGGAGCAGCAGACCATTACTCTAGGTTATCATGATAAAGAGGCTTAGTTTTGACACCAAAGTGTTTATCAGCATAACCAGGGGAAGATTTCATCCTTTTTGTTGAAAGAGATATTAATGGATTATAATATTTCTTTGCTTCATGGAGACAATGAGTTCATATTGAAAATGTTGACCCGAAATAACAATGTTCCCATAACATATTATAAGTTAATTTATCTGGAAAGCTACCAGTACCTGGGGGAGTTAGTTGTGAAATAATCATATAGTGAGCAAGTGTGTCCTAAGTACATGATAGTGATAATTTCAGAATTATAAAATAGTTTCAGAGCCTTGGCTGGAGCTGCTGCTTGCTTTATGGTTTCAGTGATGCCTGTGAGTGCAGTTAATCTGATCTGCCTCATTTTAAGGATGTTGCAAAATATACTGCATAATAGCGCTCATATACTGTTGATGAGAACAACTTCCACACCTCTTTCAGTAGCTAAAATGAGCCTTTATGTTTCTAACAGTGCTTAAAGTTATTCAGTATTTAACTAGAAATTTGCAACAACTTCTACTATATTCCTTATTTGTAAGACTACCTTTTCCAGTGTTTAAGATGTTTTTAGTAATTATGTTTTAAAGAAATAGTTTGAAGTTAATACTTAAACTCATCCATGAGCACCGACTGCCAGCTTGAAACTATGTAACTGTACAAACTTCATGTGCAAATCTGTTTCAGACTATGGGAGCTCTAAGTCTCAGAGTGCAGCTCTTCCCCACTCCAGTTCCAGTGTCTATATTTAGGTGTCCTCTTCCCAAATTAGCATACATCTCCATATTTGTTTGCTGTCACTTCAGAACTATGGATCAAGTGTATTCACTGGAGAATTGTGAATGTTAATATAATAGTAATTTTTAGTTTATGTGTAATGAATAGGTTCTGATACGGGAGTGCCTGAGGACTAGGAGGTGATGCATTGTTTCCTCACTGACCCCTTGGAAAGCGCTGCCTTTGGTTTGTGTGGGAAGGCAGGAACCTAATTTTGTGCAGCCAGAGGGGAGGAGCACGGCCCAGGCAGGGATGGCAGCTAACAAAAACGGGTTCTGCAAGCATGGAAAAAAAATCCAGAGGTGCATGGGCCAATTAAACTGTAAATGCTCAAGGTTGCAGGAATCCCCAAGAGTGACTTCAGACTCAAAGGAAACAGTGTTTAGAAGCAGAAGAAAACATGATTCTGAGTCTGAGTAATTTTCAGGGATGGCAAAAGGTGAGCCTGTGGCTAGTGTGAAGGAGCAGAGTGGAGGGAGAGCAGCAGGATTGTCCTGAGGATCAGCAAGCCTTGGAAGCCTCCTAGCTGAGGGGGGATAGCAGTGCAGTCTGCTCTTGCTTCCCTTCTGTGTCTAGCACCAGATGCCAGCCATAGAATTGGTTTGTTCCAGAAAAATGTCTGTGCCCACCAGCACTAATTGTCTTATACCTTCAGTCCTTAAGCTGTGAATTCTGTATCAATTCATTTGGTCATTTGAAAAAAAAAATACTATGTGGCATGGTATGGTTGTAGAGCTATGTACAAACTCATTTTTCTTTAAATTACTTGCAACATTTCCATGGTAGACGATATAGTCTTAGTCTTTAAGAAGAACCAAAAAAAAAGAGTGTTTTCCCATATCTATATCTAAAAAAAAATTAGGAAATTTCTGTACCTTGCTCGTGGAGAATATAATGTATCCCAAGTATGTTCTCTCTGTCCTTAATTTGTGTTTTCACTTGTGAACTAATATAATCTGTTGGGCTGCAGTCTGAAGTGAAGCAGGGAGCTGAGCTGAGTGAAAGAAACAGAAAATAATGTTGGGGTTTTAGCCAATCACCAAGCAGCCCCACAAATATTTTTCACATAAAACTGACTGTGGTATAGGGATATTGAAGAGCAGCTGGGGAAGGTAGAGGTTAGGAGTTACTTGCTCTAGCACTGCCAGGAGTAAAAGTGTGCTTTTAAGTAATTGTGGTCTAACTGCTTACGTCACATTTACATTTTTAAAAATGAAAAAAATATACATGTAAAGTACATTTATTGACCCCCCATTTCTAATACCATTATTCTTGTAATTTATTATTTTGGACTTCCAAGACATTAATGTACATCTTAGACTTAAAAATAAACTTTTATTTAGATGTGGGTAGATGGTGTTGTAGTAACTGTATAAAAACTGTTATATACACAGGAAGTTAAATTTGAAAGATTTGAAAGAAATGGGCCTATTATAATTTTTCTATTTAGCATAATTATATAAAAATTAATATTATTTGGTTTTGCTTGTTTTGTTGGTTTTTAAAAATTCTATATAAATTTGGAATTGCCTTTTTTTATGCATTGTCTGTTAGGGCAGGTCTGTAGTGGTGCATTCATTCTGCAGTAGATCTTCAGCTTCAAAGGCAATGTAACAAGGCCCTTGAGCCACTTTTCCCCACGGCTTTCCCAAACTGCAGACTGGAAGTCTGCTGGGGGAGGGGATGGGAGCATCTGGGCCTGAAAGGATGGAGCACTTTCAACTCTGTGTTCTGTGCTGTAGAACAGCTGTTGAAAGAAGGCAACCACCATGCTTCAGAGCAGCAATTAGCACTGCTCTGGCATATGTTGAAATGCTCTCATCCACCCCCTGGGGAAGTCAAAAATTATGTGAGATGCAAAGGTAGATGTCCTTTCTCCATTGTGTCTCCTGCATGATGCCTTCCTGAGATGGCATTATGTCTTTAGTCTATTCATCAAATTTCTGTCTTTTGATATTTTGAGGAACAGAGGGGTGAAGGGTAAGAAATGATGATTCTTCAGCTCATCAGGAGACTTTCTGCATATGATCAGTATTTAAAAGCTTTTTACTGAGAACTGTTTTCTCTGAATTTCCCATGGTTCCACTGGAGGAAGGAAGGAAGGGGGAGTTGTGCATTATTACAGGAAAATTATGTCTTGCTCTAAAACAGCACCTATGGATTCAATTAGTCAAGTCTCAATTATAATAACGTAATGAGGAGGTGGGGGTAACCTGGGTAATTGCAAATGTGACTAACACAAAACACATGTAAAATTAGATTGCAAGAGCCTCCATTGAGAGCTTAATGGAAGTAAAAGTCCTGTGATAACCCTTGGTATGCACAAGAGATCCCATCCAGTCAGGCACGTTGGAGCAGGTGGACGCTTGCATTGCTACAGGAGTTAGTCCAGCTGAGTCACTCCTGTGCACAGCCAGCTCTCCAGCCAACCCAGGCTTCCCCCAGCCATGGGAGATCATGAGCAGCATCAAACTGCCAGCAACAACGTTCTAGAAGCAAAAAATACCTTCTGTGGGGAAGGGAGTATTTTTTGGAGAAGACCTTTGGTAACTACTGGATTGATTTGTCAGAGCTGTTGTTAAATAAGCCTTTAGGTGTTTTTTTTTTTCCTTAATTATTGATAACTGATAAATGTTATCCTGGTCAGATATATTTGTTTCTGACTTTCCCTATATCTTTATGTTAGTAAATACAGATGACTTTAAGCCTCAGCTTTTTGGCAATCAGAGATGATACAATTGTATTTCATTCTTCTACCAGAAAATGCAAGCTTCATAGGTAGTGTGGTAGCTGAAATGTAGAGGCAAATTGTTCCCTTCCTGTATGTTAATATAGAAGAAGCATATATGACTGTGTTCACATCTGTAGCAAATATTTTTATCAGTCATATATGTAGTTTAAAAATATCTGTTTTTTCAAAGTAATTTTGGGGGGCAGAAAGTTGAAACTGAAAATACACTTAGATTATAAAAATATTTTCTGTTGGTTTTGTTGACAACTGTATGTATTACCACCTTATCTGAGGTCAAGATAAAAACATATCTATTATTTCCTTTCCTTGAGAAAAAGGAACATGTTGTCTGAGTATTCTAATCATACGCAAAGGAGTTTCTGTATTAATATTTTCCCTAGCAAGTAGTTCAACATTGTAGTTTAGATTATTAGAGATAATCCTGTTGGTCAAGCAATCCCTGAAGTTTCTAGGTATTTGCTTGCAACTGAGATGGAGATTTTGCCAGAAAATTTAGTAGAGACTAATAAAACCTATTTATGAATGCCTGGCTAAATAGAGTTAACTTGGGAGACATCACTATGGCTTCTGCGAAGGGAAATTTGATTTGTGCTGTTTGAAGGGCTCAACAAACCTCTGGGTGATCCCTGGGTGAGGCATCTCCAACTAATAAAGCTACATTAGGAAGGAGTGCATGGTTCTCAGCTGGCCAACAGGACTACAAAACAAAAGCAAACTAAACAAAATCCAACCCAAAAATTTGGAACCATAAAGCAAGGACTGGAGGAAAAGGTACAGAAGACAAAATATCATTAAGTCATCAAAGAAATCCACACCTTGAATAATGCTGATAGTTCTGTTCTGTCAATTATAAAAAGCTGTAACAGAACTGGAAAGAGTTCAGAGAAAGGCAATAAACAAAGATAAAGGATGGTTCCTGTATGAGGAGGAACACAGGACACTTTTTTGAAGAGTAAAAATTGAAAGAAGGAAACTACAGAAGCTGAAAAAATCAGTCATAGTATAAGAGGACACACAGGAATCAACTGTTCCCTCTCTTACAAGGTGAGATGAAAGTGTTACTTAGTCAAGCTTGTAGACACCAGATTCAAAATAAATACAGGTAGTAGACATGTGGTACAGCATTGGCAAAAGTGTTTGTAGATGCAAAATATTCACTTATGAGTTCTTGAAAAATGGATCCACAGAATACTGCCTTATATGAGAAAAGACAGTGTGCTCAGGAAATTTTTTGAGCTGGAAACAACTGGAGGCTGAATGATTGCATGAGGAAAGTGAAAAATGCAGCATGCCTTGTTCTCTGTTTTCCCTATGTGTGTCCACTCATGGCCATTAGTAGAGGTAGGACGTGGGACTGGATGCATCTTTGTACAAGTATAGCTGTGCTCAGTATTGAGAGTTGTGGCTTGTTTTCCAGAATGTTCTGAAACATTCAAAAATTGGTAATAAATTGTTATTCTGCAGACAGACTTTTCTCGTGTATAGAGCTCATAGGAGCAACTGTGCTACTACTCCTTGTTTCCATGCTGCTTCTGGTTTCAGTAGTAGTAAGTTTGCTAACATGGACAAGTTTGGGGTTCGGATAGAATAATATGGATATGAACACCTGATGCTCAGCTGTGTGGGAAAATGCAACAATTTACATAAGAAAAAATGGAAAGCTGCATGCTACCCTTTATGTATGCCCAGTAATTTCATCCAGCAGAACTTTCTTTGGAGTGAAATATCTATTTTTC
The DNA here is from genome assembly GCA_003676055.1 of Chloebia gouldiae. NCBI lineage: Eukaryota > Metazoa > Chordata > Aves > Passeriformes > Passeridae > Chloebia > Chloebia gouldiae. The sequence continues at coordinate 6,699,888 of QUSF01000014.1, forward strand.
CAGATCAAATACAATTAATACACTAATTCAAATATTATATGTTGGCCATTTTTAGTTCATGCCAAAAAACAGTGATTGGAAAAATCTTTAGCACAAGAAAGCTAAAATCCAAAATTAATTTCAGATGTTGCACTGTGATGGCAACAGATTGTTCTGCTGTGAGTGAGATGTGCAAAAACTACAATCATAGAATATCCTGAGGTGGAAGGGACCCACAAGAATTCTCTAAGTCCAACTCCTAGCCCTGCATGGGGCACTCCAAGAATCACCCCATGTGCCTGAAAGCATTGTCCAAACAATGAACTTCGGCAGCCTTGGTGCTGTGACCACTTCCCTGGGGAGCTGGTCCAGTGCCTGAGCACCCTCTGGGTGAAGAACTTTTTCCTGGTATTCAACCTAAACCTCCCCTGGCACAACTTCAGGCCATTCCCTCAGGTCCTGTCACTGTCACCAGGGAAAAGAGTTCAGTGCCTGCCCCTCCACCATTATTGGCATCCTTCTTTTGTTGCACCTCAATTGTTACTGAAATAAAAATTGTTTGGGGTACTCTGAATTCCTTTTGAAAGGTTCCCAGGTGAAGATCTGCCTGTGGCTTGTCTTTACATGTGGTTTTGAAAGATATCTGTAATAATTTAAAGTGAAACAGCATCCCTGAAATTGTAAGGCGTGTTCTAAAGCATGTTTCACTGGTAGAATTGTCTGTATATGTGAAACTATCACTGCTCACTGGACTTGCCATTTTTATCAGTGTCTTTGACCATCAACCATATAATTCTAACTCTATTTCATTTATTGTCCTGTCTCAGCTCAGGGATTTCAGATCATAAGGGCATGACAAAGAGGCTTGATGAGTGCCTGTTACTCATCTGATGCTGTCTTACGCTGAGGTTGGCCAGGGGCTCTGCGGCCGGTGACAGAGATCAATGTGCCAGTCCCACAGCATGCATTTCTTCCTCAAAAAAAAATCTATTGTGCTTCACACATTTACTGGTTTCTGTTAGAAAGTTGTAATATGTTCTGTTTACAGTGTCTGTATTACTGTATGAGTGATTGCGTTGCACTGCTCACAATGCATTTATGTCCTGGTTTCTATGTGGGAGATAAGTGTATATATATTTATTTCTGCAAGGTCTCAGGTCAAGAAAAGCTTCTCTGGGCAATTTGAACATGATCACTTTAGTCATCTGTTAGCCTTTGCTCATGATGAGGTTGTTTTTTGGGGGGGGTTGCTTGTTTTTGAAACAAAAAAACCTCTTAGAACACCAGGAAATGCCGTAGAAATTAATGCTTGCTAGATATTCATGATGTCTGTTTTCTTTCATAGTGAGAAAGCAGCTTAATTGTTTTCAAGTAAAATTTCAATTGTTGAATTGAAATTTGAATCATTTCTTCAGAAGTAGAAACAGAGCATACTGTTTCTCTTAAGATAATGACATGCATGTGCTCTTGACTGATTCAGTGTTTTGATCTCAGATTCTCTGGACATCTATCATGTAGCTACTGTCATATAAATTACACATTAATGCCACCAAGATTTATTCCAGTATTTGCAGTAGTAGAAGTTCCCTTTATGATAAAAAAAAACCCCAAAAACAACCAAACAAAACAAAAAAACCCTAGGATATGTATCCAGTTATTGGAAATGTAATTAAAAACCAAAAAAAGCTACCTACCTAAACATACTAAGCAGCTGCATTTCTTCCACTTTCTGCTAAAAACTTCTCACAGATGTAATTGAAATATTTGAAAAGCTTACAGAATTATTCATTTAGTAAATTTATAAAATGTAATATTTTGGGATTCAGTCTTCTGCATTTGATAAAGGTTATGTGATCTATTCGTTATAAATTTTATAATATCTGTCTGGTATTTTAAGATGTTATTGAAGATTTCACTAACCAATGAGATTAGGTCATGAGGACCTTTGTTACTTTCACTACTATTACAGGAAAATACATTTAAATCAAGCCCTGTCACGTGTGCAGGCATCAGAGCCAATGGAAATATTAATATGTGTTTGGATACCTTTGTACTCCCAATCGTTGAGCTTCATTTCCTGTTTCCAGATGCTGGTACTGTTTTATAAATGCTGACAAGTTATTGACTAACAAAGGCAGAAAGAGGGCACTTGCAGACAGGGGTGGAGGAGCAAGGTGATGGGGAAAGATGGACAAGCAAGCAATACAGAAGATACGTCTTCAGCTTACAATATGAAATCACACCAAAAATATTCATGGTGTTGAAGCTAACACATGGAACACATTACAAAAAAACTGAGTATAAATGAAAGTATAATCCCTAAACAACTTTTAGGCAGGGTGTGCCCCATAGGGGCAAGGCAGAGGAATGTTCTTGGAGTAGGACTAGGTTCAGGAGAAACCAGGAACAGCAGCTGGCTTAACTCCAGAGTTTGGGATGATCAATCGTGGTGTACATGGCAATAGCCATCATTCCTCCTTGAACAGGAGGAGGTACCAGGAGCTGCTAAATATCCGTGGGAGATTTGTACAACTGTCCCTGGGAGGAATGCTCTACTAAGTAAATCGAGCAGTTCTCATTCAGTGCAGTGTGTTTCTTTTTTTCTTCTTTTCTTGTAGCTAAAACATGAAATTGAGAAAAGAGATGTAATTGTTATGTTATTTACAGTGACAGAGGAGGAAATGGAAGGCAATAGGGAATTTATAGAGGTTATAAAAACAGTAGGTAACTACTGTTTCTCTGTGCTCTTAATTACTTTGCTTGTACCTTGTATCTTGTTCAATTGCAGTTTTTCTGAAGTTAGAATTTTAGGGTGGAATTGAGAGAGCCTTTATGTATAGATCACCTGTACTATAATGAAGTTGCAATCTAGATCAGAAACTTTGAACATTACCACAACATGAATAAATAATATAACATTATTAATAAGAAACAGCCGCTCATCTGCACAGGATGCACAACTACCCTAAATTCTATATATGTCAATTGTAGATGAGTTGCAAGCTTTGGGTTTCATGAGTTATGTATGCAAACATCTATTAAAAGAAAAAAACCATATATATTCTAACAAAAATTAGAAGTTATCTGGATCTAGCAGAACTTCCTCCTTCTGAGATTTTAAATTATTAGATTGTGCATTCCAAGACAGAAGCTGTTCGGTCATTTCTAATTGTAAAGCAGTAGCACAATGAAATCAGAAGTAATATTCATCTTACAGAATAATTTGTTCAGAGGTCTTACCTTCCTTTATATTCCTTGCTGTTTTGAAATGTGAAGATATCAGGCAGTTGTCAAAGAAAAATATCAGATGTCCATGGATAGAAACACCCTAATAAGCACTTAGCAGGATACTTAATGATTAACTGTGTGCATTAATTAGTTACAAGTGTTATGTGTCATTAATAAATCTATACTTAATTACAATATTATATACTGTATATTTGTTTTATGATTAATTACATACTAAAGCACATGTCTGTAAATAAGTGATGATTGAAGAGTAATTATTGTTAAATTTATTTAAATTAATTGTTAACTGTGTCATTGTAACCTGTTTCTTTCACTCAGTCTGAGAGTGAATGAAACTTGTGGTAGGGGAAGGGGGAAGTTTCCTCACCTTTTTATGTATTCCTCACCTGTTTATGTATTGGCATGAGAAGATTCTGGGCTGTAATTCTTCTACAGAAAATTCTTCTCTAATTTTCATGTTAAAAAACATAATGCAAAACAAATTCAAAAACGGCAGCCCATTTTTAACAAAGGCAGATAATACTGTTTGCTCCTGAGTTTATGAGATTAATGTTTTTATAATTTAGGATGTTGGTAAATGAATGAGAAAAAGTGATCCTCTTATGTATTTGGCAAAATGTTGTCCATCTATGTGGACAAGAGAACAGATAAAAGCTATTTGCATTTTATCTTTGTCTAAGAAGTGATTATACAAAATGTGCATTATGGTCTGTTTCTGTCTCATTGAAAGTTGGACTAAGTCTCATTAAACTTCAGAAAAATCAGGCAGTTTCTCTTCTACACACAAAGAACTGGTTTTGTTGCTTAAACTACTAAAATGCAGTAGAAAAACCTGCAGTTTTTTAGAACTAGAAATTAAATTCTTCATCCTTTAGAGGCAGATAACTTGAATGCCCACTAGCTCTTTTTAAAGAAAAAAAAGGAGAAAAATCAGGTAATTTCTGTATTTTTTGCCTATTCAGTTTTCTAAGACCAGCAATCAGTTTCATTCTTATTCAACAGGTTTTCTGCAATACATGTTCTTCAGTCATTTTTAGCTAATATCTCTGGGCTTTGTGTAATAGATAGCAGAAAATGTCATGTGACTGAAAAAGTAAGAGGAAGGTGTTACACCCACACTTGTTTGTGCTGTAGCTCTTACCTCATCATTAAAAGCTTTGTTTATTAGCATACACTTAGATTTTTTTAATGAAAACAAAGCAGTGGGTTTTGCACAAGCTCTTTAGGACATTTGAGAGCTCAAAAAAATTAAATAAGAGGTGTTTGCTCTTCAGATGTCCATCACTTGGTAATAGTAAATAATAAAGTTTATGATTAATTTTACCACAAAGTTAATTGTTTCACTGCATTTCTCAGTGCATAATCAAAGTTCTCACAAAGCAGCACTGGTGTGGTGTTGATCCTTTCAATATGACTGAATGTTCAGTGGCAGATTGCAAGAAAGATGAGGAACATGACAAATTTGGGGGCAAGTAAGTAATGTGAGTCTTCTCTTAATTGCAAAATGTAAGTGTTCTCTCCAGAATTATTAGGAGGAAGAGGGGGAATGAGAGAAAGTATGTCTTTTGAGATGAAATACTGAGTGTGTAGCCGTGAAAAATACCTTGCTTCCTGGATGTACAATTTGAATTTTTCACAGAATTTTACCTGGGAAACTTGTTGCTTGGTTTAATTCAATAACACTTGTGAAACCTTCTCAGCTTCTGTTATAATTGCAAAGTATTAGTATTATTTGCCTTGTTGTTGACAAAGTTCTGCTTTGCTGTCCCAACACCAGTTTGTTGGGCAGTGCTTCAAAGAGGTGATGACTACGTGAGAGTTGTCACCATCAGGAACTTTTGGCCATATGAGCAAAGGTACAGATCTATTCCATGCATGTGCATAGGTACACACAGAGATGTTTGGCTTTCTGTTCTGAGTCTCAAGCTTTGTTTTTCCTAAAGATACCAGGATGCTATCTACTTTAGATATAGTTTGCAATTTGTTTTGAATGTAAATTCAATTTTTTCTTTATTAGAATAGAAATCTGATTGTAACTTTTAAAACAATTTTTCAGACATGAGAAATAACATTTAGTTTTTATCTCATGATGTGTTTACACTAGTGAATGTTAGATTTGGTATTTTCAGCCTGCAAAGTACTCACAGTTAAGGAAAACTTTGTTTCCTGGTCACACATACACTAGACTTAACACATACTTTAGATAAAGATAATAAAAAACATTGTAATATATAATATATTGCTAACCAAAAAAAAAAACTTATTCTATCATTGTGGGGTTTTCAGCAGCCAGCAGAATTTGCAAGAAGCCAGCACAGATGCAGAATTGCTGCAGGACACTATTGATTTTCCTTTCTCTCATCAATTGCTAATTAATTTTGCTGCAGTTAATGAAACACTTATAATGTTCTAGCTCTTGGTTTTTTATAGTAAAAGAGAATCTCTAGTTCAACTGAATTAAACTATTACAGCATTGTGAGATGGAGCCAGAAATGAAATCTGGCTTGCATGCTCAAGTATTGCAAGTCACGCTTTTTGGAAAGCAGCCCATAATAACTTAAAGCTTACAGAATTTAACTCCTTGCTATTCTTTAGGTGCTCCAAGTGCTCCATTGGATGTCATGGCCGAGATTCATTAACTAAGTACTGCCAAAGACCTTCTGTCTAGTACTCCCAACTGGCTGCCTCTGTTTCACAAGTGATTTATCCAGAACAACAGTGAATGCCAGGTTTTGCAGATTTTAAACAGGATGAGTCCAGTCTCACTGTGCTATCTCTGAGAAAATAGTGAAAATAACTGAATGGATAACTTTTTTAAAGTACAAATAATTACTTTAAGTAATAATGTTTTTTAAGGTGCACGTTTTAAAGGCTAACTTCTTATCTTGACTAATTGTCTTCTTACTTTATCTGCTGGTCAATAACACGTTAATGCATGAAGAAGACTGCTTTACTTCTCATTCTACTGCTTCTACTAATTTTAGTTTTGAAGATGTTGAAAGATACATAACTACCAAACTTCAATTCCATATTTGAACAAAGCTATGCTGTTAAAAATCCATTCTGTGTAAAATCTAGAAGTTTTTCATGTACAGGAGAGAGCTGGAGAAAATCTAAGTTTTCTAAAAGTGTAATTTTTTCTTCCTTTGTAAACAGGAAATGCATCTTCTTTCCTTGGAAAAATACTATAAAACTGCCTTTTATTTTGGTAACATATATTAGGTACCTAAGAAAGAAAGGCAGTGGAACAATGTACATTTAGAACATTAATTTAACATAATGAAGTTAAAACATTTTCTAGTGTTCCAGTCATAGGGGATACATAACTAGTTTGAAGGCTTTCATATTACTTGGTCTTTTCCTGGCAGGACATGTAACTAGATGGACAGCTAGCAGAATTTTCAAGTGCCACTGGATTATCAGTGCATACCCTTTTTACCAAATCCATAATAATTAACATAGAAGGTAATTCTGTACTCAAAACTGTGAAATAATCATGTAGTAACACTATGGGAAAATACTTTGAAAAACCAAAAGAAATCAGGTGGCAGTTGCCTAACAGGGACTATGTGCCATGGTCACAGAGTGACTGTGAAATGTTTTTACCAGGACTTTGACTACTGATCTGCTCCTATTTGAACGATAAGAAATAACACAATTTTTTAGAAAAGTAGGTATTTTTAATTGTATGCCATCCTAATAATATAACAAATATTTACCATGTAGTCATTGCTTATAATCTGACACACACATTCCTTCTCCAGCCCTTTTTTTTTCTCAAGCAAAAATTGCATATGATCCACTTCTGTGTTTTCTTCACTCTTCTTTGTGGTATTCTGTGAATTGCTGAATGGTTTTATGTTGATAAAGACAGAAGAAATGTACTGAGACTTAAGTGATCATTATTGAAATATAAAAATCATCAGGAAGATGCAGCAGTTTCACCTTCTGTATCTGCAGTATACTTCAGTTTTGGTATATTCAGGGCCAACAGGTCATCTTCTGTAATTCTGAGTGTGCACCTGGGATTTTCACAGTAAACATTTTTTCACTGTAGCTTTGAGGAAAATACGGGATGGCATTCACTCATTATCATATGCAAGGTTAAGGAAAGACTTCAGACAAAAATTCAGGAGTCTTCGAGACTAATTCCTTGGATAGCTAATAAAAAGCCTTCATTTTCAGAACTGAATATTTGCTATACATGATAATAAATATATCCCTTCTGTTAGAACATTTCAGTGCGCTTTCGAAATATTGTTCATATGTAAAAGATAAAACTTACATGGCAGTTATGACTGGCCAGCTAGTCTGCAGAAGACCTCAAAATTAAACTAAATTCATTTCCCACTTTACTAGCCTGGATGTGGTAGTGTTCCCCCCAAATGAGCTTTAAACTTCTATTAAACCTTTCAATGTCTCACAGTAACCAGAGGAGATTATGACAACCATTGACCTGTAGACAGTCAGTGTAGATCAGGTCTTTCAGAGTTCATGCTGCTGTTTCCTGCAATCTTGGAACTGTGGGTGGTACAAAAAATAACTGTGTAAGAATAGTGAAGCATTACATAATCTGTTGATGTCAAATAGCAATTATCACTGGCCATCTAAAGGCATGAGTGGGAAACAAATCTGAAGTTACCTAAATAAAAATGTCAGTAAATTGAAAGAGAAGTTTAAGGGTTCAGTACTCAAAGCTTGGGTGCCTTATAATACTGATGGTCATCCAGAGTAGTTTCAGAAGTAGTTAATATCTTACATGCCAGTCAGTATATTTTTTTAAGTCCCTTGAGAGTGTCCAGTGTTATAATAATGAATAAATAAATTTCTCCTTCTCTTTAATTTCAGCTCTTCTCTTTTCCTGTCTTCTTAAGCCTGCTCCTTTCTTATCCTGCTCTGGAATTGGATAAGTCAGAAACCCATGGCACATTTAGACATAGCCCCTGAAATCGTTTCCTGTTAAGTATTTGTTACATTGAAATGAGACTAATGGTTTTTATGCTGTTGAGAAATGCAAGTCTGGGGAGCACATACTGAGATTTTTCTCAGAAAAGCACAGTGAGGTGCTTAGTGATAACAGTTGTGTACTTTATGGGTGAGGATTCCTACAACCACTAAAGGGCAGTGCATGCCACCTTATGATTTCTTTTCTGCAGCCATTGAACTGTCTGTCCTTGCTGTTAAGCAGGTGGAGATAGGACCCATTGCTGGGCTTTCCTTTTTGAGAGATTTGTGAGCTTGATGCAGTTTTCAGCACATAAGATTAAAGGTCTACTCTTGTGAGCAGGACACGAAGAGGAAATTTCTCTCCTTCACTTGTTCTATTCAGAGCCAACTGCCTTGTGCCTGTAGTAAATAAAAGAACTGATTGGTTTTGAAACAACATTTTTGTTGGCCTAAAAATTGACTTATGTTGTAAGAAGAATCGTAATTTCAGCACTGGTACTGAAACAGAAATACTGTGCAGATCTAAAGGTCTCATTATGCTAAACACAATGTGTGGTATTTACTGTGCTGTTGAAACTCTTAGCTTCAGTGATGAGTAAATATGATCAGGTTTTAGATGAAGCAAGTAAACAAACATAATAAATGAAGGTATTTGAAATTATGTTTCTTGTTTATGTATTCTGACAAGTATACTTTAATTATTGATCAAGATAGTAAATATGCAGTTGGTTACATTAAAAATTCAGCATTTTTCAACATTTAGTTGGCAGTATCTATAAAATATTCTTAGTGGCATGATTCTTTTACCACTATATTGCTCCTGTTGGACAGTGTTGGTGTTTCTTAAAGAATAAGTACCACCTTACAGTATACATATGCGTGAAAATGTCTTAGAAGGACAAGACTTCTCTGAATCATGGTGCTGTTATGTGTGACAAGAATTGACCAAGTGCCTGATATAAGAAACTGGAATATCAGAGCTGTGCTCAGTGGTTATTGGGTTAGTGGTTTATTTGGCCTTTTGAGTTGCTTTTCTTTTAGTTTTCATGGTGTATCAAATTTGGGGCTCCATTAGAATGAACTAGGGATATATATACATATATATCCCTTCTATATACAGTAAGGAAATACAATTTTGTAACAATTTAAACAAGAACTTTTTATTCTGGGCAGTTTTTCACAATCTGAAGGATAGCTTTTACTTAGGTATCATCATGTTTTCAACCAAATTCTACTGGCAGAAAGAATGAAGACTCTTTTCTGAGTTTGGCTATGGCAGGAATGCAAATGGAGCTGGTGCCTTATCAGGGAGGATATTGTGAAGTTTGTCTTTCATAAGAAGGATAGTATTTGAACTAGGTGGTGATAACATGTTCCTTTTACAGCAAACAGGTATTCCAGGAATCTTGATTCTGTGTAGGGAAGAGTAAATGACCAAAGGAAGCAAAAGGTTTGTGCATTCTGTACAGCTCCACTTATAAAGAATAGAGGCTTGTGAAAAAGTATCAACTCCAGTACCTGGTCTGCTGCTGTTAAAGCTAGTTATTTTTATTGAATTACTTGGAATAAACTAAAGACATGGCTAAGCAGTAAAGACAGGCTATTTCATTTTGTATATTAATATGCTGAGGGGTTTTTTTATTAGTGGACTGAGCAGCTGTGTTTTGTTTTCTCTTTATAGCAATTTTTTGAATTCTTGAAAACAGTATGAAAATCTATCACTAGTGCTTACTGTTGAAGCTTTAAAATGGTGATAAGTATTTAAAAAATAATAATCTGGGATCATCATAGTAAGGAAACAAGGCTTTGAGGCTTAGTGGCTGTTTGCTGTACTCTCTATTCAGATGGTTTCCAGACCAGATTTTTTTTGAGAGAAATGTCTGCAAGATAGAACTGTAGAGGTGGCTTTGTCTTTGGGAAAATAAATTGCTGGATTTGATCAAATTCATATCTTTCAGTCTTTACTATTTAAAAAAATACTTTAGTAGCACAGTAAGATAAAGCATTGTCCTCACATGTTTGTCGTCCTATGGAGAATTGAAGTCAGCGTTACTTCATGCCTTCCTTTCAAATCCTCTGTTTAAGATTTCCTGGAAAGATTATTATTTTAGCTTAAAGAAGACATCCAGCACTGACAAATTTTGACCCAAGTGGGAAGTTTTACAAAGCCATACACAACTGAGAACAGTCTTATAACTGGAAGTACGAAACCACTTAAATAGTTGTATGACACTGAAGGGAAATCCCTGATAAAGCAAATTAAGTTCCCAGTTAGGTGTCAGATGGGCTGTTTTTCTGGGGGTATTTTGCAGTTGTGATCTTGTACATCTCATCTTTTGTCATTTGGGGGCATTTTTGCGTGACTTGGGGGCGTTTTGCCACTAGTCTAGTAGGTGAAGATATTTAGTAAATGTCTACCAAAAGCAACACTTCTTTGTCTGAAGAGATTAGACCAGACACATGCATTTGCCACAAAGGCTATGTGTCCTATCTGTAATGATCTTCCTTGTTGATAGATACAGATTTGATGACTGAAGTGTAGAAATGCAGTTTGCAGAGCTGCAGCTGTTGGTTTGGCCCATGTCTTCATGGGGAGCCTGGTAACCCTGCAGAGTGCTGTGTTTCTAGAAGGTGCCACGTTCTGTTCTGACCTTCCTTGGCACGAGTGTCCCAGGGCAGCAGGAGGTGCTGCTGCCAGCCTGGGCCCTGCTGCTGGAGGAGAGGGGAGGGGAGGCACGCTGAGATCTCGCTGCTGGGAAGGGGCTCCATTGCACTGCTGAATGAAATGCCCGAGTGGCACCAGCTCCAGCAGATGGGTCTCTGTGGTTCCATAGTGGTGTGTGCTTCCAGTCCTCAGTGGACTGGCATTAATCTGCAAGGACTTGCTGCCTAGGGTGGGGTGGAAGGGTTCTGATAAAGCAGCAGGCACTTCAGTTCCACACTATGTGTCTTTCTCTCCATTGACAATTGGAGGTTTTACACTGGTATAAGCATGGGGTGAAGCATGTTTTACACATGCATTTGACAAAATATCCGTAAAGTCAAGGTAGAAAAACTTTCAATGTTTAGAAGAAGCTTTTAATGTGTATTTGTGTATGTTTATTTTTTAAAAATTTGAATTGCAGGAATATGTTGCTACTCAATGGTGTATGGCCTTTTAAAGAAAGAAAAGAAAAAATCGCTGCCAACTGCTGAACAGCTAATTCACTCAATATAAAACAAAGATGCATTTCTGTAGGGCTAACGACATGCATCACATCTCCTTGACAACTGCTCTAATTACCTCAGCTTGGACGATCAATATTTGATCTTTTTCCCACCATACAAACATGTCACTTTAACTGCATTGCTTTCTCTTAGCTTTTTGATAATTTGCAGCCAAGTGAAAATGGTCCTTTCTATTTGTTCTCCCTGGCTTGAGGCCAAGGGTTCTCTCAATAGTATAATGCAGTTCATTGATATGAATTTGTTGATCTCCTGGGTAGTTTTTCACAAATTTAGGGCAATTAAAAATCTTTGGAAAGCATTTCAGTTGAAGTCAATAATTTTGCTTTTAGAAATTACTTTGTTTTATTATCATTTTCCCTTCATCTCTTCATAAAACAACTTCAGGAAAAAAAAAGACAAAGCACCATTTTATTGAGTAGCTTATAAATACATAAAAACACAGCTTTCAAACATAGAATTAAGCAATACTTTACAAATACTTTAATTGAAATGTTTAATTTCTAAGAGTAAAAATTGTTTAATTCTAGTTTGGATTCTGAAAAGTAGTTCTTTAAGGGAAGTTACAGCTGAAGTACAGCATTATCTCCCAAATAATTTCTTTAAGAGATGTGAACACCAGACTTTGGAAGATGGACTGATCATGCTTCCACTCAGTGAACACTAGTAAGTTGCTGAAGTTTGTCAAAGTGTTAATACAGAGGAAATTATACTCTGCAGTCCAAAAAAAGCTTTGTGAATTGTTCAGTGTGGCCAGTCAGAAGCAGAAATTGGGAGCATCCAAAATTTAGGCCATTTAGTTAGTTATAAAGTTAAAATGAAAGTGATTTTATCAGGACAAATAATTTTTTGTCATGTGGTGTATTTATTAATTTTGATTCCTTTTTTCCTATGCTCTCATGAGGGAAAATCTATGTTGCTGCAAAATACTATGATTACTTCAGGTGGACCATGTAAGATATTTTGCTGTCTGGAGTTGTATAGTTGTATTGTTATTTATGCCATCTTTAGGAATTACCACTGAGCTCTTGGTGTTTTATGGAAGAGTTTAACTACTTTTTTTAGTGCATGCTGTGTTTATTAAATAGCTGTGCTGTATTGAATTATAATCTGTTCATAGAGTAAAAGTTTCCTATGCCCAAGGATACATTAAAATCTTTCCAGTTGCTCATATCTGCAAAACAAATCCATCAGAGTAGACCAGGGCAAAAAATCCATCTAGCCAAATACCTGGTATCTGATAGTGGTCAGATATTCCTTAAATGTTTAAGGAAATGTGTCTGTCTTCTGGTATTCTGAGAGCTTGTGGCTGTCAGCAGTCATGAACTTCACTCATCTGAATTTGAACCTCCTCAGTTAAGAGCGCCAAGTTCCCATTTCAGTAATGAACTATTAATTTGTTTATTTAAAGAAATTTTTCATTTAACATAATGGAAATTTTTACTGGTTTTTAAAAATATATTCACACTGTCAAATTTTTGCTTCTGCGAAGTATAGCATTTTAATAGAAATCCTGAGAATTTTGGTAGAGATTGCTGGTATTCAAGAACTACTGAATCTGTAATTTGGAACAGAGTACAGGAGTAAATCATTCAGGACCTATGCCAGACAAGCTGAGTGTTAATAAGATGACACAATTTCACTGAGTGTAGAATCATCTCCTTGAAGGCAAAAAATAATTTCCCATGAAATACCTTCTTTACTTAGGCTAATTAGATTCACATTTGAAAAATCTTCACATTTAGCAGTGGCCTAATTATTTAGCCAACTAAATATATTGCTTAACTAAAGAGGCAGTCAAAAGAGGAATTACATTCTGTTATTTGTATGAAGTACATTTTTTTAACTATTACAGGAATTTGAGTTCAGCTTTATTACCACAGTTACTCCTGTGAGAAAGTCCAATTCCAGAAGACGTGTAATCCTCGGGGAGGAGGAGAATGTTGAGAGAGGGAATATTAGAATGAAAAAGTAGATAGAAAAATGTAAAGGCTAAACCATTAAATTCAGTGTATCCTTTCAGTGTGTTCCTGTATTGTCAAAGCACTATTTTCCATTACAGGATACATGACATTGAACTCTGTAGGTTGCTTTCCTTATTGCTTTTTAACATACCTTTGCTACTTCTGAACCAGATAGGTCACCTTGTCCTATCTTTTTGTTGTAGTTTCAGAAAATAAAAGGCATTGTTGTGGCATATGATTGTCAAGTATATTTAGATAAATAATCAGTAATTTTCTCATAATGAATTTACTCAATACCCCAGTCTCTTCAGAAAGTAAAATATCTTCAGGAGCCATTTCAGTATAAGAGTTATATGCAAAATGGTCGAATAATTTTCATGCACCTTATAAGACTTTGTTAATTAAAAGTAAATAGGGCTCTTAAGTGGAAAATGAAATTATCCTATTGCTTGAAATACCTTGATGCAGTTTTTATTACAGGTTGCATATGGTATCTGTTAGGAATTTGAGCATGGTTGGTTGTTGAATTATTGTGTGGATTAGCTGTAGTATTTGAAGGTTCTCGACTTTAAAAGCATGTGTCTGTTTTAAATCCTACATAAATTCCTCACAGTTTTTTAGAGCAGTCTGTAACTCTAACCAGGGCATTTTTAACACCACAGCTTCAAACAACAGCAGGAGCAAATCTAAAACATTGCTCTGAGTGGTTTCATAACATCATTAAAAGATTTCCATTTAATTAGATAAATTCCCCTTTTCTGTAACTTTTCAACCTTTCTCTCCTAAGTCCTACAAGGCAAAGGGTGAAAAGACTAAGTGAATTGAATTAAATATTAAAACATTAAAATTGGCAGTTTAGAGCTCATAAGGAAAAGACAGGGGAAAAAAGAACTCATGAAAAACATATATTTCATGCATATTTTAGATTTTATTTTAAGACCTTCCCAAAACTATTACAGATATTCTTAGTAAAGAAATATTATAGGCTGTGTTGTCTCCCAGGGCAGCTAAAGTTTCCAAAAGGAAGTTCAATCTGTAATACATCTTTCACATGTTATTTTAATAAAAAAGCAAATATAATTTCTGTGTTTCCACTGCTAAATGGAGACTCATTGTTTGGTCATGTTTCCCTACCTCAGCAAATATATTTAGAAAGACTAAAGTAAATTTTATTGTAAGTTATCCTGATGTGAAACATTATGTGTGTGTTGTAGTAAAATTGATTTGAGGTTGAATGTGAAAATAGTTTAGCTCATGTCTCCCAGCTTGTGTCTCTATGTCCAGGGTTTTATTTATATTCATGGATTCATTGACATGTATTTCCATGTTTGCAACTTTTCATGGTATTAAGTTCTTTTGTTTCTCCTCATTTGAGTGGAGAAACTTTATTGGTATTCTAGTACTGTGATTTACAGAAGTGTAAACAGAAGAGAAATTACATTTACTTAGTGTGCTGTTACCATTTCTCCAGAGCAACTTGTAATTTGTATAATGGAAGTCAAGCAAAGCTGCTCACTGCATATAAGCATTGATCTGCATTGTAAAACCAACAGGTCTTTCACTATTGTGGGTCATTAGTCTGAAATGTGCTGAAGGAATCATAGCAAGTCTTTGTCTTTCTAATGTGTCTTACTAATTAGTCTTACTAACATCTTACTTGTCCCTGGTATTGGTAGGAAGTGGATTTTCCACCAATATTGCTAGCACATCCACACCCTTTGATTCCCTGTGGTATCACAGCAGCATATTTTGTTCTTTGTATTTTGTTCTAGGTTCTGAGACACAGTAAGCACTGACTTTCTTTAAGAATGGGAATTTAGTTCAAACCATTTCAATGATGAAATCTGTTTGTTAGGATGTCATAGAGAAGTGGTGTTATAACTAGGTTTCTTGAGAAAGGGGCAGTCGTAGGCTGAAACGAGAATAAGTTCTGTGCTCCTGTGAGTTGGTTACATGGGGAAAAGGTAGCTACCAACTAGTCTATTTATATAAAATGTTTGTGCAGAATTCTTGCAATGATGTCCAGGTACCTGTCTTAACTAGTTCATTCCTTTTAATAAACAATTGACATCAGGAGGCTGTGTTCTGCTGAAGTTATATCCCTTTCTACTTCCCCACAAGAATCATGTGCCCATCAGCAGGTTGTGTGGTTAGAGGTGATGTCTAAGGTGATGTCCTCCACACTGAGGACTTTACTCTAGAAAAGGACTTTACTCGTTGTTGTGGTACAGCCAAGAGAAGATTTTGTTTGCTGAAGTTGCATCACTGGGAATTGAGCTCTTGTGAGTCCATCTAAGGCTTGGGGAGTGAAGCTTCAATGCAGAAATAGGCATTACTTCCCAGCATGCCTGGCCTAATCTCCTGAGGCATGTTCCAGGAGCAAAATCAGAAATTAGGTTTTGAAGGGATGGGAATTAGGGCCATCTTCAGATAAATTGCCCTCTTTGTTATTCATGCTGTAACTGATGAGTTATGGGGCACCTCCCCCATAACTCCATTCACCCATGTGGATGGATAAATGTTTTAATTTGTTAAAATGTATCCGTACTGACAATATGTTCACATCCTCCAAAAATATTTTGTTCCATGTGCAGACTTGGGGGCCTGTGACTGAGCAAGTGCTGCATGTTTGAGGTACCTGTGGAGAATGCTTGGAATCATCAGTAATTCTGGTCATGGGCTTGAGTGGCCCCTGTTACCTGTTCATGGCTAGAGAACTGTTTCTTTATCCTTCCCACACAAATAACCATGTAAGATTTTAAAGGATGGATTGTGCCACTCTGCTTGTCAAAGGATCCTGGTTTCTGAGTTAAGTTCAGAGAGGCTTTACTTGTCCTAACTAATGGAGGAAATGGAAGAATAGTATGAACAAATGTTTAACAAATAGTATGATACTGGATTATTTGACGGAATCCCAAATTAAAAACTGTAAATAGCAGCAATCTATTTGGTATACCCAGTCTGTGGAAGCTGTCAAGGACTGCTATTTCTTGGGGATTATATATGGTGCAGTTTTATATATTGATCAATATTTTTAAATGCTTTTAGACCAGGTGTTATCTGAGGACTCAGCTTCTCTGGTCCTTTGTGAGTTGGTAAGAATGCTGAGTGATTGACAGGGCCTACTTGTGTTTTGTCATCTACTTCTTATATAATGCAAAAAAGTGACAGAGAGGAAATACAGAAAAATACAGTTACCAGTTTTTTTAGTTTTGTATAATTACTTCTAAATCTCCTTGCTTTTTCCTCCCTCTTATACTGTCATAGAAACTGCAGCATCTTTATGATGAAATTGAGGTAACTTTTCAGAAAATTCGGTCTGGAAATAATTTTTATTTGGCTTTTATTTTTTAGTCACTCTACATAATTTGCCATAATCTAACAATTCCTAATTTACTTATACTACCTTTTGAATGTTGGGGTTTTTAAAAGTTTGCAGTACATCTTGTTTGTTAAGGATACAACCTGACATCTCTGGTGATTTCTCGGAGAGTCTAAAAGCACTTTCTAGATGATGTAATTGATTCATCATATAAAGAATCAAAAAGAATGAAGCTGCTCAATAACTCACAATGGCACTGTGTGATAGTTTAGAACAGGAAGTGTGGAATAACTATGTGCAGCTGGATCTACAGGATGAAATTAAATAGACAGGAAATACTTAACCAAGCTGGAATTTAACCACATCCAAAGTGGAATTTGATGTGGAAACTAGCACCTTTAATTATATGATTTTTTTTTTACAAAGGACTGTATGTGATCACAGTCTTAATTTTCTTCTGTTGACACTGAAATTCATTGAGTGAACTAAGTTTTACTTCTCTTGTAATAATGTCAGGATCCTAACTGTCTTTGGTATAACTCCCTCTTGCTGTGCAGTATTTAATTATTGAATAGAAATGCTTTTATGGTTTTCCAGGACTAAATCAATAATGAGTGATTTTACTTTTGCTGTTGAACCAAAGAATTGCAGCTATCCCCCCCTCCATTACTTCTGTTGTTTTAGTATGATTGCAACATATGGACTGACTGTGGTCAGTATTGTGTGAATTGCATGGAGTAAAACACACTCAAAACTGTGCTCTCTCTCTGTCTCAGGAACTTTCTCTATAAACTTTCACACAGATTTACTCTTTTTCATCCTATTGTTGTAGTGCCTTGGAGCCCAATGACAGAGCCAAACCCTGCTGGGATGCTACTCATAGAAATATTTCCTGTTGCAAAGTGTGCAGTAGGGACAGCACATAAAAATAAGAACATAGCAATGATGTTGGTCTGAATATTCCAGAATTCCCAGAATCTCCAGTGCTAAAAGCTTTATAGTGGACCTGGAAAGGGAGAGCTTATAGGAAGCTGCCCACCTGCTTATGAGACAGAATGGGATAAAAGAAGGTAGCTGATTATTTCAAAAGTGAAGTAGCAAGCAGTGTATGCTCACAGATAATCTGGTTTAAGATGAGTATCAAAGCCTGGAAGAGAAGCCAAATCCCAAATACTCAATTCAGGAAGGTGATGAATGGAAAATTATTTGTATTTCTTTTCCAAACAGAGTTGGAATAAGGTGATGTCTGCTCAATTTAAGCTGTGTGACTAATAAGTAAGGGAAATTTTCTGAAGAAACTACTAGAAGAATTCAAGTGGCAACATAAAAAAGTACTTGAATTGAGAATGTGTTTTGAAAATAGGGATCTCAGCTTGGGCAGAGTAAGGCAGGACTAAAACAGAGAAAGGAGAAGAAATAAAGGTCCTTCCACTGTCAGCTGAAATGTGTTTGGTGATGATTACCTCAAAACAGGCTGGGGGCACAGGATGTTCTGTAGAACCATGTTCAATACTTCAGAAGGGGATCTTGCAAAAAAGGTACTGAAGGAGCTGTTAGGTGAGAGCATCTAAAAGGGAAAGGTTAGCAAAGTCAAGAGAAAAAAGAAGAATTTACATGAAAATTTACTATAGCATAAAGGAGTGGAAAGTGAATTTGGGTTGGAAGTTGGCTGTATATGGAAAAAGTGCAATAGGCAAAAAGATGGGAGAAGGGAACCTGGAAGTCAAGGGCCATTGTCGGTGGATGAAAGGGCAGGATGATGTATTAGCCTGTTATTTTTTATCCTCTAGCTCTAATCCTTGAAAATTATAGCATAAATTATAGAATGTGCTACTTGAAAATTAGATGCCTTTATTATAAATACTTTTCTATTGTCTTGCCTTCTATACCTGTCGTTTCCTTTCCCTTGTTAAAACACTTGGCCAGTCTTTAGCCTGCTAAGTTGCACATTATGTCACTGGTATGTTGAGGCACATATATCAGCACAGTTCATAAATGGAAGCAGCTGGTTTCCCCTGCACTTGTGAGAATGTACAAACACACAACCAAGATCTTCAAATCCTCTGTATGCTTTGGATACAACTCCTATCCTGAAAAGCCATGCTGTGATTTCAATTAGTGCAGATGTGCACCAAGCCACCTTATTGGCTCAGGAAAGAATTCTTTTGTTTCAACACTTGAACTGCTAGATCTGGTTAATGTTACCAAATGAAAAAAAAAAAATAGCATCACACCTATGGTATTAATCTTATTCTCCAGTATTTGAAAAAAACCCTGGCAGACAAAAAAAAATCTTGTCATCTCACAGGGAAAAGCTGAATTCATATACAGGAACTGCAGGATTACTTCGACATTTTACTAGTCCCCTGTAACACCAGCAAGTCCCATAAATGCCTAATGGAAAAACAGCAGAAAATGAGATCTGCAGCAGCCTTTAGAGATCAAATTTATGTTGCCGAACACTTTTTTCAGGTCAGGTTTAAAGGTCAGAAGAAAGTGGATAGATTAAATTTACTGATTTTGCCAACTTTAAAGGCCCCTTTCAGAGGTTTTCAGTTTCTATAGGAAGCTCCAACATGCTTTTAGACAGTTTTCTACAAGAATTGAAATGTATAGCATCTTCATTGTATTTTTCTCATGTGAGAAAGGCACTCATGTAACTAACTAAGCATCCTTAGTTATCCCCGGTGTGCTCTTGAATGGAATCTGATTTAGATCCAAGGTGTGTTATCATCATGGAGTAATTAGTACTTCCATTAATAAAGTTTTAGTGTATATTAATTTCATACACAGACTAAGACTTATCTATCACAAGGCCAGATGTGACCCCACAATGACAAAAATGGTAACCTCAATTCATTTCCACACTCTTTTTAAAATTTATCTCCCTGTTTCTCACAGATTATTAATATCTTCTTTGTCCCAAGCAGAAAAGTATCTTCCCGTGGGCATCACTAACTTTTACACTTCGTGCTCCTTTAAATGTGAATAGAATAGAACTTACTACCCTCAGTGGAGAAAAAAGAAAGTGGAATACAAAATCTTACCGCAAGGGACTTTCTAGATCATCAGTCTCAGCAAACACTAGTTGCAAAATGAATGACTGGATGTGGGAGATGACTGTGGACAATATCTTCAGAATCCTAAGTAATGTGGGCATAATGCCAAAAAAGTAATTTTTAGAAACAAAACACAAGCTTTTCTAAAGAGAAGCAATACTGCAGAAAGACAAGTTGAATTAAAAGCTTCGTTTCTCTATATGAAGCAGTGCAGAATAAGCAGCGTATTTCTACAGCAGCGTATTTCTGTGTTTTGGGAGGTAGAGGAAGGAGTGGAATTTATGTGGCATTATTTCATCAGTCCTTAAATGTGTGGGCAATTCAGTGCAAGATTTTACAATATTAGCTCACTATCAGGTCTTAATACTTCCCCCAAAAAATTTTTGACCTGGCCTCCTCACTGTTCCCTCTTAGGATAGTCTTGAATATGTATCAAATGCAGTTGTTCTCCAGTGTATATGGTTACTTGTAAATTATCACACTTAAATTATAAAACAATTATAAAAAAGCCTTTTCAAAATGACTTTGAATTGCCATTTTATTTAACTTTCCAGTGGATACTTTTCTAATATGTGGTGGTTTTTCAGACATGAGGTTTTCAGAATAGTTCGCAATTTTATTAGTGTCAAATTGAGCAAAGACCATAGACAACTGTTTTGGCTTTCAACTGTGTGAATTTTCTGTGTACTCATTAACACTGGGGATGTCTTTGGAACAGGAGAATTGAGTGATATCTGTAATTACAGATTTACCAGTATCACCATAGTGACGTACTTTATTAGCCACTCATTAAAGAAAAGTTTTCAACATTAAGTTTTAAACACTAAAAACTGTCATTCTCCAGTTTGGTTCTTTAGTGAAGCTTCTGATAGGATTTGAAGAGCTAGCTGTGGGGAGATCTTTGTGTCTTGTGTGAAGTTTCATGGGATGTATTGTAGCTTGAACTCTACTGTTTTTGAAGATTGTCAAATTTAGCCAAATTCAACAGAATAATTCCTGTTTCAGGGCTATCTGAAAAAGTTTACTGAGGTGAGGGCTCAAATATCCAAGCAGTCTTAGAAAAATACAGTTGTTTTTCCCACCCAGAAACGCACAATACTGCCTGACCAGATATGGACCTTGCTGAACTAAATGGAATAAAGTGTTACACTTGGGTTTCAGCTTAAAAACAACTTGTAACAAATGTGCACAAACTCAGGGTAAATCTGAAAATTCTCCTTTTGGAGTAGAGCTGATGGGACAAATTTTAATAAAATTGGATACATCTGCAGTGGTATCATATATCAACCAAGAGGCAGACAAAAGAAGTAGGAATTTATTGGAGGAATCCATCTGACTTTTTTTGTGGGCAGAATTACATCTGGCATTTGTGAGGGTGTGCCATTTCCCAGATCTTCACAGTATGTTGGCAGACTTTTTTAGCAGGCTTGGATGTTCATTCGGGAGAGCATGGTTTCTGGGTAGATGCATAATTCACTGTAGTAAAACCAAGGTACATGTCTCCTCACAATGGGCTCTTTTGCCATAAGAAAAATATCCAAAGAAAAATACAAATTTGTAGCAGGCAGACAGAAAAGTAAACAAAGTATTACTCTGTCAAAATGCCAGACATTCAGAAGATGTTGTATAAAAGTTTTGAGCCTTTCCTTGACATCTGTATCCTCTTCTCAGCACAGAATCCTCATTGAATGTTTATGGTGTTAATTCTGGAAAATTGGTAATCATCAGTGGTGTTAAATATCTGAATTCTAAAATGTATCAGAGTCTTGAAATTGTTGAATATTTTCCAAGGACTATTATTAACAGTGACTATTCTAAAGTTCCTTTGCTCAGTGATTAGAGTAGTCAGGGATATGGCAGGGTACATGAGATGTAAGAAATTGTGGAGAGCAAATTGCTAGAAAAGCAAGTTCACAGAAAGATTCTGCAGCTCCTCTGTGTATGAATGCAGTTTGTCAGGAGTAAATAGGGTCAGAAGACACTTCAGAGATTGTTTATTACAAGTATACAGAAGTACTACTGTGCTGTTCTCTGAAGTCTGCTGTTTCAGCAGCTTGAAGTGTTAGTACTCCAAGGTTATGGATGTGCATGAGGCTTAGACCTGAGTCCTGTTGGATTTACAAAGTTAAGTGCATCAGCTTCACAGGCCTGAGGCTCTCATTCAAGGGGAACTCATGTTTCTAGGGGAACTCATCTCTGCTTCTAGACAAGGCCAGGCCTACAGTTTCTAACAGTAATTACTTCTGGCTAAACCTATGAGTTAGATGATCTAAGAATATTCAGTGGTTTATGTGTAT
Organism: Chloebia gouldiae; assembly: GCA_003676055.1. NCBI lineage: Eukaryota > Metazoa > Chordata > Aves > Passeriformes > Passeridae > Chloebia > Chloebia gouldiae. The sequence goes on from QUSF01000014.1 coordinate 6,721,930, forward strand.
CAGTTGTAAGCTGGAAAGGTGTGGATGAAGCCAATTCTTAACTTGTTCTAGTTCACAGTGGATAAAATGATTTGAGTGCTGGTAATAGAAGATTTGGACATTGTTGGGTATTAAGTGTCTAAAGTACTCATCTGGTGAAGCTAGAGCCTCAAACCTTAACTAAGTCATTATATCCAAAAGAAGTTCTTTCTGTTGAAGCAGTTTGGTCTCTTTTGGTGCCTGGAAGGGAAGCATATCAAGAAAGTCAGTTTCCAAACTCATGTTCAGCAAACATAAAATCCCAACCAGTATCACTGTTGGTGCAGTGGTGCTCATTTGTAAAAGCTGAAGTAAAGCCCATACCAGCATGAAATTTATTCTCCTCTTTGCATTTCAGTTTGTGTCTCTGGCAACTGATTTTAAAAATTTCCTTTTTTTAAAGTAGCATCCATGAAGAATAAGTAAATGGATCAACACAGTAAGGATCAAGTTTACCTGCACAGGAGCCACTATCCTATGATGAACAATTTTTCAATAAGCCTCATTTGCAGCTGTTATGAAAATCTATCAGTGTCTGTTTCTGTTACAGAGCAACTGTGCTGACAGCTCAGAGGTGAGGGAGTTCTGCTGTAGAACTGCAGGAAGAGCTGAATGTGCCTGCATGGTTCTTTCACCTGGGTGACAGGTCAGAAAGAACAGCTCTCCAGCCTTCCTGGTGGCTCTTTGCATATGGAGACAGTAAACAAGCAATCCATCTGTTTGTGGATCTTCTTTAAATCATTAATCCAGACATGTAGTATTTTATAGACCACTTACTTCCAGTTAAAATTTTTTGCTTTGAGTTTCATGAAATAAGATTTCCTTACTACAAAATTACAGAGCGTAAAAGGAAAAGGAGTGAAAGGCAGTTTGTGCTTCTGATTAGTACAAATAAAGTGAACAAAGCCATCCATTGTGTTTCATTTGTGTCACTGTTGTTAGATATTAATTTGATAAGGACAGACTGTGTTAAAATGGGGACGAAAAAAGAATGTTGAAACTTTTTTTTTCCCCTTGACTGCTCCATCATACATTATAATGTTTATTGTTGAGATTAAGTACTCTCTATTCAAGCAGTAACAAGTTTCATAGTGGAACAAAAGTAAGCAGCACTCATGAAATTCATTTTAACAAAAAGTATGAACAGAAAGATATGAAAACTATTGATTATGTTGTCTGTGGTGACATACAAACAAAATGATAACTGTTCACTTCTATACAAGTGGAAGAATGGCAGTGTCAGATTGTGCAGAGATTAACATAAGAATCTGACATCTTTGGTGAAAGTTTATAATTACAATTGATGCTTTGGTAGAGATTGGAATGAGGGTTGAATCTTGTCAAATATTTTTTTCTGTTGTTCATGTCATTGCCAACTACTTAACCCTTTGATTATCAGTGATTATTGCTATGGGTAAATGTGACTGTTGTAATAATTTTTTCTGTGATTTATACCTGTTCTGAACATCTGCTTCAGAAGGAAACTTCTTAAGCTTAATTTTGTTCTGCAAAAGATGTCTTAAATAGTATCATACAGATGCTGCTGTCGAGGGCAAAATTTTGTGAAAATGGCTGATTTGTGTCTCAACTGCCTTTACTGAAGGAAATTAGAACTCTAAACATCAGAAAATTGAAGAAATGTAAAGAAATTATCTATGACTGCTGAGCACTGGTTTCAAGGTACCATCATCACTTCTGTTTCTTATTATTTACAGAAGTGTTTGATACCACTCTGCTAGCTTTGGTTTCTTACTAGATTCATGACTGGGTTGGACCACAGATGTTGATGAGGAGGCATTGTAGGGACAGGAGTAAAAAGGAAATCCTTCATTTCCATAGTTAGCTGTTTTGAAGAGAGAGCAAGCTCCAGTAAGTACCAAATCATCTGACTTTTTTTGTAAATTAAGGCATGTCATTGATACAGTTGCAATAAAAAATATCAGAAACTTGAGAAACTTTCCATGTTTGAAGAATGCATGCTGCATTTTACTTAGAAATGGACTAATAATTTTATTCCCTAAATGAGATTACTCCGTTATACAGTTTCAAAATGTTCTTGTTTGGCCATCTGAAAAGTAGAAATTCTGTTTATCTAGCATAAGGAAGGGATTTAAACTCTCTGAACTAAGTAGGTGATTTTGAGAGTTCCCAACTTCATTTTCTTATAAAAGCACCAAAATACGAGCTCAAATGCTGATATCAAAAAAGGAGTGCTTTTTCATTTGTCTTAGCTATGTGTCTCAAATATGTCAAAGTTATTCAGTGATAGTCTAATCCAGAAATCATGGTTATAGTGTATAAATTAGCACACAAGTTAACACTGTTAAATACATTATGATAGCTTTAGTGTATATTTTTCTTATTCTGTTCTGAGGGACACAAATTGAATGGGCAAAGATTCAAGTAAAGGGTAAAAAAGAACAGGGAACATTTTTTCATAATTAATATTCTGATTAATATTCTGTAACAGAGTTCATTCCTGTTCAAAGGACTATCCACATATATGGTGATAGGCATTATTAAGGTCACACTGACTTCATAATTTGGAATTCAGAGATGTTCCATGTGAAGAGGAAGGGCTGCAGAAGGAGCTCAAACTCTAAGGTGTTTTAATGCATCTACATGATTTGTTTGCAAAGTGTATACATTTTGTGGTGTTTGCTGCAGGCTAAAATAGCTAATTTCTGATTGTTAGGGGACCACCTGGGATGCTTGGCTTTGAAATACTTTTTTAGAAGCTGATAGAACATCAGAGACTGTTTGTCCACATATTTTTTGTCCATACTCTTCAAATACACACAGGTTTTTACAGGTTTTTCATAGGTTTTTACAGCAATTCATTTTGCAAGGGACCTCTAGACGTTTGCTGGAGCAAATATGAAGTTTTCAGTTGCTTTATGTTCAGTCATTTTGAATACTTCCAAGGATGCTCTAATGTTTGATCCCTGTCATGAAAATTCTTTTTCCATGTCAAATTTCTTTGAATATTGTAAAACTCACATGAGTTTCAAAAGCAATTTGATTTATTTAATTTTAAATGCCATTTTTTAAGAACATGAACTCATATAAATCTCTTTTTCCCTATGCACTTCAACATTTCAAAAAGAAGCCAATTGAATTAAACCACAAAAACTAATTTGGGCACTAACAAGTAGAAGAGGCATTGGTTTAGGAGGTTAGGTCTGACCTATAAAACTAGAATTGCCATGTTGGAAGCAAATCCTTGTTTCCATAAAGTAAAAGTTTTTGAGATTTCAATGAGTCCAAAGAAGCCACTTCATTACTAGTTAGCAGTGATTTTCTTAATTGCTAGTTGTATTCTGCACTGTTAGTTTTAATCTGTAAATTGATTTGGAACTATAAATTCTCATTCACATGGCAGTTTATGGCAAAAAATCCATTTTTTGTCATACATTAAAAAACAGTGCCCATATGTTTCTACTGTTTCAGAAAAAGTGTGTAAAATTGCACAGTATTTTTAAAATCAGTAGCACAAAAAATCTAGTATGAAAAATGGCATCATGTTGCATGTCTGGGCAGCCTCAGTCAGCGTTCCCTGATATTCTGCATCAAGGGTTAGTTGTCTGTCATAGGTTGACCATCTAACCTAATCTTTTATTGATGTAAAACTTTTTTTAAGAATTGCATTTTTAATTAAATTGGAAAAAAAAAAGGTTTTGTTCTGTCATATTTCATGTATCTGTAGTGTGATTTTCTCTGAAGGTGGGCAAATAATGTGATGGGAGTGGAGTCAGTTTCAGGTAGAGAAGCATGGAAAATATTCAGTAGAAAATTAAAACTTACTTAAGGTATTCAAGCATCTTAAATATCAGTGCAAAGTGAAGCCCCTATTAAGGTCTCTTACTCCCCCAATAATATGACACTACAAAAAAATAATATCTTTCCAAAAAATAATATTTTAGCAGGGAAGTTTCCCTGGAGATTAAAAGACTTACTCTGTTCTCCCTGGCTACAGTAGTGGTCCTGCTATTAAAAGTAGGTTTCTGAGGTATGAACTCATACATCCACTAGAAATAGAAACTTAATGTAAGTATTATTAGCTCTAAAAAGCTAATAATTAGGCATATTTCCCACTCACCATTGGAATTTGAAGGAAGTACTTATTGAGACTATAATAACTAATGGAAAACACTTACAAAGCTCATTGTATTCAAAATATTTTACAGCCAAATTAATATTCTACCCAAATTAATTTAAGTGAGGATATCTCTGTTTAGAGCTTAGCAAATGTCCACATTTCAACTATATTAATAATTATTAGAATTAGCATAGATCCTGACCCTCATTTAGTTGTGATCAGAAACAAAGCTATGTAAGAGCCTTTCTATAATGAAAATTAAAAGGCCAAGCAATAACATTAATGTTCTTTTAAATAATTAATTTTAATGTGTGGAAGTGTGAGCAATAAATGTTTTATTGTAAACCCTGATGTGGTAATTAATCCAAGTGATTAGGACCTAATTGCATGTTCATAGTAAATGTTATATTTGCTGTGAAAGACATTTTGTTGGAACTGTGGTTTAGAGGATAGAGTTGTGAGACGAGTGATACTTGAAAGAAATATTTAACTCACTTTCTCGTGACTTGGTAAGCCAGAATTTGAAATATTGATTAGGATAAAGGATTGAACATCCTTTATTATTATGCAAGTTATAGTTTTAGCTCTTCTGAGCTTTTTGTTGCACTATGTACTTAATTCTGTGCAATAGTGAGGCTTAAACATGAAAGTAATATGTAGGCCCTTTAAAATCAGCTAGGAAGTACCTTGAGGACTGGGAGAGGTATTTGTTTTATTAATCATTTACACCTTAATTTGCAAATAATAGAAGTCCTGCTATTTCATAAGGCTGGTCATTTCTTTAATGCAAAGAATGAGTAATGCTGTGGGCAGTGCTGGTTTCAGGTGCCCTGGCTGAGCTTGGGAAAGCCTTATTGCACACCAAATGAACTCAGATCTCCACTGAAGCTTTGGAGGTGTTCCAGGATTTCACTACTATATTGATGGAGTTTGGATCCTTCTTTTTTAAAAAAATTATTGTATTAGCATAGGTGGGTTTTTTCCTTCAGCAAAGTTACTTATTTTAAATATACTGTGAACTTCTGTGGTTCTAGATAGAGCTCAGTTTTGCCCATGGTGAACCTGCCTTGTTTAAACAGACTCAGTTAAAGGATGAGTTAGCATTTGAATAGTGCTATAAGCTTCAGAAATCTTTTGACTTACCACTTGATCATTTCTTTTTTCCTCTTCATACCTACCATGCTACATATTTCTGATATGATCTTTATTAGTGAAATAATATGCTCTTTCTTTGGGGCTCTTGAAATATGTTCTGACGATGATGGTAATGACTTTGATTAATATTTAATCCCCATGCTGCTATGTTCTTATAAATTACAAGATCTCAAAGGTAGCTGGGGGAGGGAAGAGAGGTTTCTGCTGAAGTGTTTCAGTATTAGAGTTCTTAGAGAGAAAGGTACCTATATTTCATTACTTTGTATCTGCTTTCAAACCTCAGTTTAAGTGAAACATTTTGTACCATGACCACATTCTTAACAGGGAAGTCTGTAAGATGGACTTATTGTCGGGGGCACTGGAGACATTCTCGTGTTTGTTTATGTTATGTAACTGTTGCATTCCTCTGCATCACCTGGGGATCATGACAGAGGCCACGGGTGTAGCAGTATATACCAGTATAGAGCAAGAGCTTGGTGAGACTTTTTTTTCCTTTTGACACCCAGGCAGTCAGTGGTGATTATCTGCTAATATCAGTCATTGTTTCACTCTGAGTCTTTAACCTGTGTTCCTAAACCAGATCATTGTACTGGTATAAGCACATTTAATTAAGCAAATACTCCTGTTTGTTCTCTTCTTGTTCGAGGCTATTTTAATAAGCAAGAAATTGGCTTGTTTAAAGTATTTACTTAGTGGGCTTTCAAACTGAGGATTAACTGTCTAGAGAATTAGAAATTCTCTATGCATTTGTAGTTACATAGATTCTCTCAATTTACTAATATACTGTAAATATTATGTACACACCAAACTTCAATGAATTCAACATATGGTTGATGTTTACATAATTTATGAGATGCCACATTATATTAATGGAACTAACCATATACAAAAAAGCAAATGTTGCACTATCATCAAGGGCCTAAATTAACCATACCTTATTCTATGCATCCTGAAGTGTTTATTTGCCAGGACCAGGATCCTGGGATTGTGCTCAAAATTTTGGCATTTATGATTGAAAACAAGTTATGTCGTTGTTCCAAACATCATCAATAATATTGATGCCAATGTTTAGACTTCTGGATATTGTTTAATTAAATAATAAAAAGTATGTCCAAGTCTGTTTTTCAGTCTAAACCACAACATTATCCTCATGTTAATAGATTAGTTAGATAAACCTAATAAAGAGTTATTTTAAAAGGATGAAAGGTGAAAGAAATGGTTTCTCTCTTTAATCAGCAATTTAAGAATTTTTTAAGATGCATGGCTTTCTCAGTAAGGATTAAATTGGTTTTCAATATAAAAAAAAAGTGTGGTAAAGTGGTTCTGGGATACTAGGATAAATGAAATGGCTTGCTCTTTATCATAGCTTGCTTGATCTGCAGCTTATATTTTGTTGATGGTAATACCTTATACTCTATAATACCTTTCAACACAAAATTTCAGTCATTTCAGTAATGTTAAGTAATTAAACCTCTCACTGGTTCTGCCAATGGAGATGTATTTATCATTATGAGTATTTTGCAAGTGGGTAAACAGTGGCAAAAGAGGTTGAATTATTAATTGAAGTAATAAAATCTCTGGGCTCCTATCTCTCAGGTGATGTTTAGTACTTCCTCCAAAATTTTGTTAAAAATTCAGTATAAGTAAATGTATACATCTCACTTGCTGAGTTTAATAAACTCATGTAAAACTATATACTGAATTTGGGAGAGCATATTTGAGAAGTGTTTTTGTTTTTTCACAGAGGGGCCAACTTAAGGGAGAATTGTCAAACTAAATTGTTAATCTCATTTGGCAAGACGAATTTACGTCTTAACTAAGTTTGTACTTTTTAGGGAAATAGGAGAATTTCTTTATTTGGGATGATGTTTCTCAACACCAAAAGTAGGTATAATACTGCTCTCTGGCACATGTGCTACACCTCTTTGTTAAAGTTCACATCTACACTGTGAGTACACATCTGCTAAGTGAAGTCACACAATTATTTTGTCCCTATTGTGACTTAGAACAACTCGTGCAAATTTAAACAGTAGTAAACAGAATTGAAAAATATTTCCAAACTGATTAAAATTAAAAATAGATTGGCAATATATGCATAGAATAATTGTTTTCTTTAGCATGCAATGCCAGATATTGAAGGTTTTCTGCTACTGGTAGATACAAATATGGCAATAATGAGAGTTCACTTCAGCAACAAAGAAGCTGTTCAAGTCTGAAAGCAATCCTCTCCTTCTGACACGTTGGCACCATCATAGAGGAAAATGTCATGGTCAATATAAGCACATTCACTGACAGTTAGGTTTTTTCCTATGTTCCTGAAAACTGTTTGAAACTTGGCTTTTATCAAAAACAGAAACACTGGCCACTCAGAATGATAAAACAATAGTTTATGGCTTAGTCATTTTCCAGTTATAAAGCAATACTTTCATAAAAATAAACAAGGCATACAGGAACAAGCCAAAACAATTACTCAGAGAAATTGTTGCATTCTTGCTGTCCTTGCTTCCTGATTTAAAACAACTGTCTCTGGTAGGAACTGGACAAAAAGCAGTGGGATTTGTTTCAGTAAGTAACTGCTTGCTGATCACTGAGATAAGATTTATCGCTGAGCTAAAATATAGTTCAAAAATGCAATTGATACTAGGTCTAGGTACTTTCTAAAATTCCTAAATTGCCTTTTACAGGGACAACAGGTACATAGATTAAAACATTAATGTATTTCACTAATTCAGAGACCAAACATTTCCCAAGTGGATAGTTACAAAGAGCTTTTGTCCTTTCTAGAGAAAGTGAAACACTACTTTAAAGCCGCAAGAACTTTTATTAGAAAAGGTCATGTTGATTATTTAATTTGTAGGGGCTTGTTAATTATTTCTGAAGTTTTTTTTTTTCCCCATACTGTGAGTATTTTGTTATCTGCATCATCATGACTATTCTGTTGTAGCTCAGTAAGGAAAATAATTTAACAATAATTTCAAGCAAGAACAGCATGCAAGTATAAATGCTCAAAACCAAGAGATTGGAGAGGTAAGGGGTCAATAAATCTGCTAACTTGATAGTCTTGCACATTCCAAGTAATGTGCTCAGATGTTTCAATATTAAAGGTAGTTTTTAAATTGCTCCCTGCTCTTTTAAACTCACATAAGTACTAAGACAGATGAAGAATTTTTGCTCTTTCATTCCAAGAAGATTCCTTCTGATTCCTGTTCTGAGGGAAGATGATTTCATTGCCATGTCTCACAGTGGGTGGTACGCGGACTGCACCCCATATGTGCTCAGGCAGTTCAGAGGCTGGAATACAAAAGTCTTTCAGACTCTTCTGATTGTGAGGGCACCTGGAAGCCTTGAGGAAGTTCTTTGCTCTGGAGCAGTTACCTCGTGGTTCATTCTCCAGCTCAGGAACTGCCATGTGCTTTTGCTGGACTGCAGCAGGTGAGGCTGATGGCAGAGCAGAGCTGAGGGATGCCTCTTCTGCCCAAGTGTGTGGCTTGAAGCTCTTTTTGTGCAGAATATAGGAAACTTCACCAGGTCCAAAAGCTCTGACTTGGTGTCTGTCATGTAATGGAGCAAGTTTTTTGTCACCTCAGCACTCTCACTGGAACTGCCAGCACACTTGAAATTAGATGATTTTTGTAGGGCTTTACTGAATCACAGTATTTATCAGGACTGTCACTATGTAATTGTCAAGGTTTCTGTGTGTCTGAAAAATTCCACCCTTTAGATGGATGAGTGTGATGTCGTCATAATTGTATTTTTATGTAAATGCTTGCTATAAAATAATTTTGGATTAAATAATGTGTTCTTTTCCTGTTGGCAGAATATAATTTGTCTTAAATGGCAGCAGACTGTTGTGTCTGTTTTCCTAAAAGTTAAATATTTTGATTCACATGATTTATTGATTTTACATTGTTACCAAATGGCATTCCCAAATCAGTTCAGAATACCATGGTTCAAAATCCTGTCATTCATATGATAAAGTTGTTTTCATGTAATCCACTCTGCAAATGGGAGTGGCAAGGAAAGTGGAAGAGCTAAAAAGAAATAAATGCATTTTAGCAGGTAGTAAGTTTGAAAGAAATCCTAATTTTTGAAAGAAATCCTAATCTCTCTATGTTTTTGAGGCAGTAGTGCTTCTTTACTATTAAACAGTAACAAATCCCAGATTGCAAGGCTGTTTGTTATCATCCTGCCCTGCATTTGTTTGGAAATACTCAGAAAAAAAAAAATCTTGGTCCTGATTGTGCAAACATTCCATGTGTGTAATCCAGATGAATTTGTGTGCACGAATGCAGAGTAAGGCAAGGCTTCTCAGCTTGCACAGAACACCTTGTACAGAATTGCATTCACCAAAGCCAGAGCTGTGTGGTTTCATGAGGTCGCCTCTTCAACACTCTCTGTTTCTGTGCTGCTGACACTTTTGACACCCTTAATTTGCTGCCTTCACATCTGCTATAGCTGGTGCTGTAAGAGCTTAGTGTAGGTCAGAAGAAACTTTTTGGGTCTGTGTGTGTGATAAAAATGAGAGAGGTGGCTTACAAGACAAATTACTGGTGTGTAAACTCACCAAATCCTTCTGGTAATGCTAGTGTCTACAAAGAAAAAAAGATGTGAATGTGAAAGACTATCCAATATTCACAGTACTCTGGCATATCTAATGAGGCATGTCAAAGAATTCCTGAATATTGTAGAAGTGAGATTAATGTGATATTCTCTATTGACTTTGTCCTCTGCTGTTGTATGCATCTTATTGAATTTTAAAAGCTCTGAAGTTACAAACAAGTGACTATCTCCTATTGCCATGTGTCTGCAATACATAAATCCATTTTTCTTATTTCTTCCTTTTTGTTTCTTTTTACCCCACAAGGAAAATGGGTGTTTTTCCCAACAAAGGACTGTACTTTAATAAAAAGACTGCTTACAGTGCGTAAGAATGGTATTGCTCTATGCATGTGTACATACAAACATACATATGCTTAATTCAACATACCATCCTATTTTTCTGGTCTGTATTTTTGTTCAGCCTTGCTCTGTGGCTTGTGGTACGATGGTACCTTCCTCCTGGAATAGAAAAGACACTCATTACATTTTGAGCAGCAGAAAATAGTAGTACATTATGAAGCAGTAGCATCTGGTATACTCTATCAGCACATGCCAAAGGAATGCTGTGTGCTGCTGATATATCTGATAGCCTTTAATGTTTTATAGGTTTTCTTACAGTATTCCTGCCTCTCACTTCCTATGACTGTACTGCCCAATTGTCACAAGTCCTTCTATTGTAGAATCATCAAGGTGGGAAGAGACCTTTGAGATCATCGAACCCAACCATCCACCCAGCACTACCACTGTAACCCCTAAACCACATCACCAAGCACCAGATCCTGATGCCTCTTAAACACCTCCAGGGACAGTGCCCACATCCCTGGGCAATCTATTCCAATGCCTGACCATCTTAACAATGAACAAAACCCCTTCTAGTGTCTAATCTGAGTCTCTTCTGTCTCAGCTTCAGGCCATTTCCTCTTACCCTCTGTAGGCAGAGTAGGAGAGCCCAGTCCCCACTTCACTGCAGTCTCATTTCAAGCAGCTCTAGACAGCAGTGAAGTTCCCCCTGGGCCTGTTCTTGAGACTAAACAATCCCAGGTCCCTCACCTATTCCTGTAAGACAAGTTTTCTAGATCTTTCCTGAGCCTGGTTGCCCTTCTCTGGACATGCTGAAGCACCTCAATGCCCTCTCTGAAGTGAGGGGCCCAGAACTGAAAGCAGAGTTGAGGTGTGGCCACACCACTGCCTAAGTACAGTGACAATCACTGCCACACTCTTCTCACTGGCTACACTATTCTTGCAACAGGCCAGAATGCCATTGGCCTTCTTGGCCACCTGAGCACATTTCTGGCTCATACTGAACTGGTTGTCCACCAGCATCACCCTCCTTCATGAAGGAGTTACATACACATTACATTACATACACATTACGTACACAGTAATTTCATTTTTCTATGTAATGCACATTTTCCAGGCTGTTGGAATTTCTGTTTGTTAACTGTCTCATCCTTTGATTAGAGGTATTTTCCTCGTGGTTGTTTTAAGTATCCTTGGGTTTTGCAGGTTAATAGGACCCCAAAACTTTCTCTAGTAGTCTAAGGTATGTAGGTGGATATAGAATATCTTCTGAGGAGCCTCTTAACCTTCTTGTTAGTGGGAATAGAACTTCCTACTGGTGATAAATGAAGTCTTTTATACCAGTGATACAGGATAAATTTATTCTCCCACTCAAAGCTAATGTTGGCTGACAGTGAATTGTTAGAGTAGGTAAGAGTAGTTGGCTTAGGCATTCCTTTGTATACATCTGTCACGACCAAAGGCAGTGGCAGCTGCAAGAGTCTGCAGGCTGAGTGTCTAAGGAAGTCACAGAGCAACTTTGCTCTGAATCCCAGTTAGATATAAGAAAACCTGGGGGTTTTAGGGGAATTCATTCCTGTACACAACTGTAGCATGCCGCAGTAGGGTGGCCTGTGGCTTCTCTGGTTGTAATTTAAGCTAAGGAAACTGGGTTGCTGTAACTACACTGGTCATAGCTGCATGGAATTCCACCGAAAGTAGAGACAAAGTCAATTTAAATACCTGAAGAGGGGTGTTGAATTAGGTTTCTTTAAATCAATATCTGTTCAGATCAAATATTATTTTCTCCCTACATTCTTAATTCCATTGTGTGGATGGTACTCTACAATTTTGTTTTGCAAAGAAGTGTTATACTTGGAAAAGAGTTGTCATACACAGAACTCATAATTTCTAGATGTTTTAATGTCAAATAGTTATTTAAAAAAATATAAACAAAACCATGAAAGAATGCAATTAAATGGCAGAAGTGATTTTTAAGAAACCCAGAAGACAGAGCAACATCCTTTGAGAGTTCCTGGCCTTTACTTTGCAGGATCTAAAAAGCAAACTCTCCTCTCTGTATCTCAACACTTTTATGATGCCTTTACAAGGAAAAGGGAGTTGGATGCAGGCCTGAGTTAGATCTCATGGGGATAGTGTTCTGTACCTCAAATTGCAATCAGATGTATTTTACTTCAGATGAAGTTTTCAGCCTAAAATTGGTAAGAAGCCTAATTATTTGACCAGGTTACTATTTACGTAGAGCAGTGTAGAGCAATCTGTCATTTATCCAGAGCTGGCAACATGTCACCCTTGAAAGAGTTTTATTTTGTGTTTGGAACAGATTTTTTAAAAAATCTCTGTTCATTACATAAAAAAATAAAACATTGTAGAGATTGCTATGGAGATTAGAAATGATAGAAACTGCTCATTTTAATTCTTCTGAATGTAAAATTAGCAAAGAAGCTTGGATGTTTACAGGCTTCCAGTCCTTCAGGGTACTAACTACAGCATGCATAAGATTCTTGGGCCTTTGGACTTTGATTGTCAACTAGAAAATTGTGCCCAGATTTTGAAATCAATCATGTATTTCTTAGACTGCAGAGTGTGGAGTAAGGAGAAATAGTTATACTCTCAAAGTAGTCTTTAATCCGTAGACTTATTTTTTCTAGTGATTCGAATGTTTAAAATGATTTGATAACTGAAGTATGCAGGATGAAAATATAGCTGATCTGTGATTCAAAGGCATAATCAAATGTATGAAAACTGGAAAATAAGACTGTGTCACTATTACATCTTTTGGAGTGTCATAGTGGTGATGTTATAGATAGGACTGAGATGATGTTTTATTTGTCAGACCCTTCTCAGAGTTGTTTCTCACTGTGCCTTAGACATTATCTCTGGCCTTAAATTTAACACTTTCTGCTCATGCTTGAAAATTGCTATTATTTACTGAGTTTGGAGTTAGTAAAATAAGTTTTAGAATTATAAACAGAAAACATACAGAATTTGTTTAATTAGTGCAAAGTCCAAGCCTTTGTTTAAATAGCAGATTAATGAAACTCTAGGGCATCTTTTTATGGCTTCTGGAAATCATGTGGTTGGAGTAACCATCTGCAATGCTGAATTCAAAATGGCAGCCTTGCTCTTCATAGGGTTGAAATCAGCATTTACAATTCAGTAGACAAGTAGTGATTTGTGGAAGTTGGTACTTACTTAAATGTGGATGTTTCGAGTAAAGGAAAGGAGTTTTGGAAGAAGGGGGGAAAAAAATGCCTATGTGGAAATATGGAAACCCCTAGGTTTTTTTCTGCAAAACAGTTACAAGTGCTGCAAAGTCAGCATTTTCAAGGCCTTTACTGTAAACAAGGTACTAATGTTTAAGTTAGGGATTTCATTAGTCTCCTAGCTGTGTACAGAGGATTCAGACTGGACTTTGGAATTAAGCAGCACAGTCTGATTGACTCTGGTACTATACAGGGGCATTTAGAATTTTAATACATCACATTGTAAGATATGAACATTAATCTTAGTTGTCATGGGAAAGTGTAGTCTGTGGGATGCAGAGGTAAGGAGTTACATTTAATTTTGAAAATCTGTGATGCTATGCATATGTAGATTCTTTGTCATCTCTTTAATACCTTAATGGGAAAGGCAGTATTTCCCAGAAGTTTTTATCTGTGCACGTGTATGACAAATGTGAGCTGGGAGAGACTTTACAGAAATAGCATGCTTCATGTGGTACCTAATATAAAATTAGTAACATACATTGATTTGTTTTGATGCTTGCAGGGATTCTTCTTGACAGTGTCACCAGAAGCAGTATTAAAAGTGGCTGCTCAGGCTTCTGCCAACAACAAGATCTTCAGCTTGAATCTTTCAGCACCATTTATAAGCCAGTTCTACAAAGAGCCGATGATGAAAGTCATGCCTTACGTGGATGTGCTTTTTGGGAATGAGACGGTGAGTCTGTATCTCTTGCATTTAAGTGTTTGTGTCTCAGGGCTTCCCCAGGACATAGCATCAAGCTGGGCCAGAGGAGGTTCAGGCTGGATATCAGGAAGAATTTCTTCACTGAAGGGGTTGTCAAGCATTGGAACAAACTGCCCAGGGAGGTGGTGGAGTCAGCATCCCTGGAGGTGTTCAAGAGAAGACTGAACATGGCACTTAGTGTTGCAGATCCTGTTCATGGGGTGGTCATGGTCAGTCAGAGGTTACACTTGATGATGTTTAAAGTCTTTTCTAACGTTGATGATTCTGTAATTCATGATCCTTCTTTTTCTATAGAGGGAATGTGACCATGTGAGGTGTCACTAGAAAGTTAAATCTGTGGTCACTGGACTGGGATATTTCAGTTGATGCCAGAGATGTCACTTGATCTGTTAGAGGTTTGCAACTTGCTTGTTCTAGCAGGAAGCACCCAGCACATTGGTGCTTTGTAATAACTGCCCATGTGCATAATGCCCTCACCCTGAATTTAACTCTGCTGGAAGAAAACATATGAAAGGCTACCACTGAGCTCCTGTAACTTGATTCCTTGCCCATAGTGCTGCTATTAATAGCATTTTCTCTGATGAAGATGACTCTTTGGGGAGAAGTGGGAGGAGAAAACTAAGAAATAGAGAGTTGATTTAAAAGGTTCTCATTGATTTTAGGAAGGATAGACTGGCAGCCCATCAGAGGAAGGCTTTTCTTTGCTGTGTAAGTTGGCAAACAGATTGCATGAAATTCTGCCTGGAAGTACATGTTAATAGACCAAATTAATTCAGATTTCCCTCATAATTTTTGATTTTTCTTCTCTTTAGAAAGTGCTCTTAAATATTTATTAGTTTTCTCAGCAGGAAAAGGTTGGAAAAAGCCTTGAAATGTGTGACACAACTAAATGAAATGTGGGTTTGTCACTCAAGATAACTACAAGAGTACAGGAAAATGATGGAAAAGCAACTTAGTCTTGTGAGTGGTTATTCCTGATTGTGACAAAGGGACCTGCACCAATAAAGTTAGTCTTTAAACTATTATCCATATGTCCACATAGGGGCTGGTATTGTTATAGACACTTAAATATCTTATAGATACATATAGGACTTAAAAAATTAAAATACTTATTTTTAAAACAAAGTTGCAATGTTTTTAAAAGCATGGGCTAAGGGAAACTCTTTTAACTGAAGTTAACTGTACAGAAGAAGTATTTTCCAGATATGTTCTTGCTATTTCCAGCTGTTACCTTGGTACATTTTTCCTGATACAGTCCTCACAAAGATGGTATTGAGTATTTTTATTAAATAGCAGTGTAATCTTGACACAAAATTCTGTCAGACTTCACAGATTATGTAATACCAAGCCTAGATAATTTTAGAGTAGAAGAGCTTCACAGAAATTTCGGGGATTAAAACTTGAGAATCTTTTATATAAATATTTCTCCACTGACCTATTAGGAAAATTCAGATCACAGTGGTCCATTAGGTGCTATTTTTCATAGGTTGTTACTTTCTGTGCATTTATGTATTTTACAAGCAGGTGACACTCCCATTTCAGAAATCTTATTTAACTAGGTTAATTTCCTTTGTCATTTTAGTTTGTTATGGTATTATTCACTTGCTGTCAAAAATATTGTGTAGTACTGTTATGATTGTTAAAGTTGAAAGACTCCTTGCATTTTCTGTATATAATTTCTGAAGCATTTTGGTGTCTTTGAGGATAAAAGATGCTATTTAAACTTAAGCGATCATCCTTAAACTTGGCAGTACAATATGTATAAATACTTCAGAGTATTTCTTCAGAGTATTACTTAACCAAGTATATCTTGGTTACTTACACTAGTCAGGGAACTCTGGTCATTTCTTAGTCTCAGCTTCCTGCTGGCTGTTGCCTCTTTGGAGTTGTTGAAATGCTGCTTGCAGTGGTTTATTGTCTTGCCTTTCTGTATGGCTTGAAACCAAGCTCTTGGCATAATGTACTTCTGGTTTTGAGTAGCTTCTGTGTCTTCTCATTGTCAGTATTTCTGCTCTCTGAATATGGTTTTTGATAAAGAGTAGTTGCAAAACTCAAAGCTGAATCTGACATACTCTGCCTTTGTAGCTTCCACCCTTGCTTTTGGTGCTTTTTCTTTCCTCCCATATGAATTTCACCTACAAGCATATTCAGGATTTTTTTTGTGTTTGTGTATATCTTGATGGGCCATGAACCACTTGAGCTAGCCAACACCAAATTTTTGTCCATTTAATGTGATTTCCTTTTGCTTTATGCTACATAAAGCATCAGTGTGAGTGCATAAGTTAACAAATAAGGCATACTAGGTTGTGTGGTTTTACTTCGTTAGTACAAACAATACTCTCAGACACAATTTTATTCTTCCCTATATTTATCTTCACATTATAGTCCAATAAAATTCTATTGTTAAGCACTGAGCTGTTTATTTTTTGAATAATATGAAAACATCCAAGTGCAGCAAAATTCCAAATTGCTACCATTCCTAAACTAAAAACAATTGGCAAAGTGATTTTAAATTACATCTTCTACTTAAAAATTTACATCTGAATGGAGATTGGTTATTTCAAGTTTCAGCCAGATGGTAATTAAAATGGGCAAGTTATAAACCTCTCAGAATAAATATTCTAGTTTTGAATGTAAATGCCAGCATACCCTTAACTGCAGTTTAGACACTGAATGCTGTGCTAACAGCTCAGTATATGTATCAATTTCAGCATTAACTCAGTAACCACTGGTGTTTTGATAATTTGTTTAAATCTCATTTATAATCTACCTAAAAATCTTGTCTTGATATTTTTCTATTTATTAACAGTACTTCATATAACAAATTTAGTACAGAACATTCAGAAAAGAAATAATTACATGGTCATTGCAGTTAACCAAGCAGGGCCATTCTGCAGTCATTATCTAGCAATACATGACTGAAGAACTTGATTATTGTCATTGCTTTTAATTTTTATTAAATTAAGGTTTTTTTAATAGTGTCATTTTGCAAATGGTTCTTAGCAGTAATACCTTCCAAGCTACTATAATCACTAGATAATTAACCTGCCAGGATTAAGCACACTCTACTTTGCCTCAGGATGCTTAACTCTCAAATAAGGTCAATTATCTCCTGATGATAACTGCTTTGTCACAAGTTGCTGCTTAATTCGTCTGTAAAAGCTCACCTTAGAATACATATTTTACAACTCAGAGTAACTTTCAGTAAGAGGATGGTCAAAAGAATGAAAGCTTTGAAAGCAACATCTTCACACAGAGTTTTAGAAAGTTTCCTACCCAGTAATTTTTCTAGGCAAGTAAAGGCAATCCTAGGCAATTTTTCTAGGCAAGAAACTAAATTTTTATGTATCGCTTTTCATTTTCCTGTGTAGGGCCAAATGGTGATATAAATTAAATGCTTGACCCATCAAAGTCTTTAATGGACACAGGAATCTGAATTAAATTTCCAGTGCAAGTTACAGTGGCATCTCCTCAGGGAAGGAGCTGCCTTGGGGGAGCAGTCTGTATTTTTGCATGTGCACCTGGATAGCAGTTTCTTCAGGATTTAAGGGAGACTGCAAGGCTTTCGCATGATTGATCTTCCCATCTGGCACCAGCTCTTGGCTCAAAGGAATATTTGTTGATATTGATGTGGTAAAGATCTTCTAGGTTCTCTTGCTATGTGTAGCCAGGGCATCACTGAAAAATTTTAGAGTTTAGAAACTTTGGAGTTATAGATATGTTGAACTTTTCATCTAGTGCATTACAACAAAAACAATAAACCAGTAATATAACTTGTGGTATTCAGTGTACATAGAGGTTGAGGAGGGTAGTAGTAGAAGAGAAATCGTGCATTTTTTGAAGTACAAAATAATAAAGAAAACTAAGATAAAAATCATTATTTAAAAATTGATCCTCTTTGTCTCTAATGTAAAGAGCTGTTACTTTTAAACAGTCTCTGAACAAATTAATTACAGGATTATAAGATGAAGTTTTGCAAAGACAGAGCAGCTGTGAGCCCATTGGGAAATTGCTGCTGGTATGACAGCAAATGTGCTGAAAAGAAAGCAGGTTGTGTACAAGACTTGTACTTTTTAAGAAACAATGACAATAGCTTTAGTGGTGGTTCTAGAGCTAGAAATCCTGAGCTTTTAAAGAGATTAATGCCTTTGGAATAAGACAGCAAATAGGTCTTTCATTATTTCCTCTTCACAATTATACTGCAATGGTACACTGTGCCTCCTTTATTTAAATATTTTCAAATGAGGTATTAAATACTAACAGAAAGATCCATACAAATGTAGGTGGTTTGGACAGCAACCTTTTAAAGTCCTTATGAAGGCAAGTCTCTTCCATGTCTCTTTCCATGTAATTTTCCAGTTAAATGGAAAATTCTCTTCAATGGCAATGAAAAACAGTAAATATAAAATGGAGGAGTTGGTGGGATTTTGGTGAGATTATTACATGCTCCTTATTTTGAGCTTGTAGGCAGTCTGTAGTTTTGTGCTTGTTTTAGCTGAGGGGGGGAATGATAATACTGGTAAGTTTTCTGGCATAAACAGTGTTCAACACACTAGGATTTACACTTAAATGGCAGTTTTGAAACAAATTTGTCTATTCCCTTGCTGTAAACTCTCACTCCACATAATTTGATATATTACATTAAGATATGACACGGAGAACAGCCTTCAGTTCCACCTGCAAATTTCCTCTGCTGCATTATCACCTGGGATCAGATTGATCCCTGCAGCCCAGAAAAATCTTGAATGAGACATAATCACTTTTGTAAGATAAATGAGCCTGAATGGTGATTCTCTTCAAACCAGTGTGCATTCAGAATGGCATAACTGAATTGATTTGAATTTACTCAGTGCAATTCCTACTGTTTCAAGACCTAGCACATAGCTTTCCACAACCACGAGTGTCCATTTACGCTGGTGAGTTTTCTGATTTTGAGGAAACAATTAAGTAGGAGTCAGGAGAAAATCAGGTGGCAGATGCAATTTGGTGTGGGGAAGAAGGGAAATACAGCTTGACTTTGGTCAAATGTGGACTCAACATTTCAGTCTGTTCTTCAGTATCAGACAGGACTAAGAAGTGAGGAACATAGCAAAGAATCGCTGGTCATGCCATAAATATCACTAAGTTGATGTTTCTGTAAGTATTTTCAAGTAAGCATTTATAATTATTATTGAAAGGCAAATAATAGATGGTATTTGAAACAGACTATCTTGAAGAGGCTCATTTTAGTACTGCTGACTTGCATGTATGTTATGTAAAGAGCCCTTAAGAAACATTTTCTTGTCTTACTGGACCTGATCTATATTGAGAGATTGTTTTCAGTCACTGGTTGTTGGCAAGCTATCATCCTTAAGAGTTCAGCTTTTACCTTCTGCATCTCTGTTCACTTGGCATTACATTTTCAGAAATGGTAATCATCTTAAATGGCACTAACTTGGGTGTTAGTGTTTTGCATTTCAATTTATATACTGATACTTTCTCTTTCATTGTGCTTTCAGTTCTCAGACACTTTACCCCACAGGTGAGGGTAATTATCTTCAGTTCCTAGGCTGGGCGAGAGACTGAGGTTTGCACAGTTCCCTACCCTTGTAGGTAGTCTGTGGTTCAGTTAAAAATCATAGTCAGATATTCTGACCCAGTTTATTAAATACACATGGGAAAAAATTTTGTAAGGAGACATCTCATCTTCCCTTCTATTTTAACAGGTAGAGGTTTTTAAGGTCAGCTGCTGCTGGTTTTTGCTTTTCCAAATTGCAATAAACAGATAGTATTTATTTTTATAAATCTTATATTTAAAATTTCTGCAAAGTCTTTGGAGGGAGCCTGGGAATTAAAAATTGTAATTCTGAATGGAAAAAAAATATTATTTTTATTTTATGTCTTTGTAGAATTTTGAGGCCCTTTTCCTGTGGTAGATGTTGTGTTTTCAATTATAGGGCAGCTATGGTGTTGTAATATTGCTCCTTAATTCATAGAATTAACTTTCCCAGTAGTGGAATATCCAGTAAATTGTGGCCATCTGAAAAATGAGAGGGTCTCTAGCACAAGGAAGGTTGATCATGTCAGTGGCGTGTTGTAAAGATATGCTGTGGGAAGGATGCTGGAACAGCCCAAGGCTATTTCAGCTGCCGACACTGAATCTGCTGCTTCTTCTCTCCTCTTTTTTCTCCCCCTCCCATGTGAACTGCAGTGGCTCTCTAAGATAAAATGCTTTTAAATCATTTCCCAACCTTGCAGCCGTTTCTGATAAAAGCCTTGTTATCTGAAATGATATGAATCACTGTGGAGTTAACCATACCTTTTACAACAACATATTTTGTTGTGATTCATTCTGTCTCAATTAATCATCTTATTTATCTATATTGTCTCAGCTGCTGCACTGAAATTCATGAGTAATAAGCAAGTAATTATTTTAGTATCGTTTACCTAGTATATCATGAATGAAAGGAAAATTGAGAGCCAAGTATTTAAATTTATATTTAGTGCTGCTTTCAGCTAATGTCTAGCTATTTAAGCAATTTAGGAACCCTATCTCAAAAAATGTCTTTCTTGTTTCCTGTTATGGGAAACAAGCAGGTATTTAGAAGCAAAGCTTATGCTTTCCAACAGACTTCACTTCTTAGAACTAAAAATATTTTCTGTTAGTCTCTCAGAATGCTTAGAGATATTTATCCTTCCTTATGCTATGCAGTGTTGAGATACTTTTAAGACTGTGAATACTGGAGAACAACCAGCACAAGACAGAACGTCCTTTGAGAGAGGAAAGCAGATTCCACTGTATTTCAGCAGCTTGTGTTTTACTGACAATGATTGATAACCCTTTTCACTTTGTAGCACTTCCCAGAGCATCTCATAACACTTCATAAACATTAAAGCTCAGAATAAACCAATAAGGTGGGTGTGTAGTCTTGACTGTTTT
The DNA here is from genome assembly GCA_003676055.1 of Chloebia gouldiae. Taxonomy (NCBI): domain Eukaryota; kingdom Metazoa; phylum Chordata; class Aves; order Passeriformes; family Passeridae; genus Chloebia; species Chloebia gouldiae. Next base: position 6,742,992 of record QUSF01000014.1, read on the forward strand.
ACAGGTGGACAATTAAAAGTTTATTTGCCCAAGGTCATAGAGCAAGAGCAGAGCCAGGAACAAGCAAAATCGAATTCTAACTTTTTTCTTCAGTTAAGTGTACTAAAATATGTTCAGGTGCTGACTACATCTTGGACAAAACTCACCTGTCTGGAGGAAAAAACCTGCAGAATCTGGCTTTTGGTTTTCTCTGTAATATTAACATATCTCTCTGAAAGCCTTTCAAAGGTAAACTACATATGCCTTTTAATACTCAGATCACTAGGACAAAAATTTTTAATATACAAGATCTAATATATAATTTAAGAACTGCAAAAATAAGAGTAGGAATAAAATTAATTATGTAGGTGATACGAACAAGAAGAATAGAAGCTGATATGTTCACAAAAGCGTCATCAAATCAGTGTAAATTCAGAACTTTTCAGTTTCACAGAGATATTTGCAGATAACAATGTAGGTGAAAAAATACGTTACAATAAAGCTTTGTTTTCCAATCCAGCTAAGGTTAATTCATGGCCTCCACATTTCAAGCCCTATTTGGAGCAGATCTAGCCAGTTTCTGATTCAGAACATTAGGTTATGCTAAAGCCTCTTATGGCACATGTGCTGGAGATTCTCCCCCTGTTATAGATAGTCCTTGCAGTGGATTGTAAGGCTGCAGTGCCGTGTTATCCCTGTGGATAGCATCTAAGTGTGAGCTGATGCAGACCTCTCTCACCTGCCCTTATCATATGTCATCTGCCTCCTTTACTCAGATTAACAATTTTACATCCTGAGTAGTGGTGTGTTATGTGGGCCAGACTGCTGTTAATCACTGAGCAGGTCCAGCTTTCTCAAACAACACAATCTCTGGATCTGATTAGATGAGAGGGTAATGTGTGGTGGTACAAGGGACTTTGAAAGAGAAAGCATGATAACCTCTCTGTTTCATCAGATACAAGCAGCCAACGCTGTTAGGGTCTCCCAGGCAATACAGCAAAGAACAATTATTGACTGACTTAAATGTTATTATGAAAGCATAAGTTATATATTAGCTGTAAATCTTCTGGACAGAGGTTTTTATATAAAAGAGACAGTTTTTACCTAAATAATATTTATTGATGCTTCCTGTGCTTATAAATTTCAGTCTGAACAAAGGTTCTTGAAAGGGGAGAAAAGGGAAGGATAGTTGAGGAGGCAGGAGTAGGTCCATGCTGATGTTCAGAATCTTGAAAACGTGGTTTGGGGGTCTTGGAATAGAATTGGCAATATTGTTATTATGTTAACCTATTTTTCTGTACTATTGCATAGCACTATGTTTTCAAAACTGCAGTTTCAGCCTTGTTCTTTCTCTCATGTTATCTTTCTCTGTCAACACCTTCCTTCCCTCTGTTTATATAGCTCATATAATATTTTTATTCCCTCAAGAGAATTTCACATCTCATTATAAATCTCTTAGCTAGTTTCATTTTTCTGGCTTGCTTTAGCAAAGAGCAAAATTAGGCATTTGAACACTCTCTTCTTTCCAATTAGCTGTATAATCTTTTGTTACCAGGATTCCTTCTGTAGATTTTATGGGAATAAATTTAATCCACTGATGTTTCCTTAAGACTATTGAAAAGTTGCTATGTATAAGTAAATTAATTAAGAGAGATTTTTCCTTCACGTGCTGACATAAATAGTGAGAGTATTTAGAATGGACTTATGCTAAACTATTACTGATTAAAACCTATATTTTATTTTTAATTATGATTTAGAATTTAGGCAATGACATTAAATTGAAACCTGATTGTGCATATATTATGAAGCATATGCAATGGGGCATAAAAATATGTAAGAGTTGCAAAAATATTTTGTCAATTTTAATTTTTTTTTCAGTTTTCCTAAAAGCAAGAAATAAGCTTGCAAAAGAAATAGAAAAAATATATTGCAGCATACCTAAAATATTTGAAAAATAGATAAAAGCATCTGTAGTTTTCCCAAGGGCATTAATTGATCTCTAAAACCTTGCCTTATTTATAAACTTAAGCCACCCCGTTTATAATAGCCTTAGGGTGATAATTTTGCAACCACATCAAAGTGTGTCCTTAAGCTGTATTTTCACGTTTAATGGTCGTATTCTGACTTTAAAAACCATTTGTTTAAGTACTGACCTCCCAGGGAAGCAATGTGGAGAAATTGCTTTCCCCTGTAAGTTTTTTGTTCTAAGTTAACTTAGAACTTATCCCTCCTAGTCATTACATTTGGGGTTTTTTTAGTTCTCCAGAGAAATGATCCATTAAACCTGTACTTCAGTAAAATTTCTGCTAATACATATGTGATAAGTAACATTGTCAAAATGTTGCTCATTAAGTCCTCAGACCCTCCTTTGATTCCTCATATTCTGGGTCAAAACCAGTAACATTGCAACCACATCAGGGAAACAAGTGTCCATGAGCCAGTTTGCTTTCCATGCTGAAGGGGTTTCCAGGTGCAGGAGCTTCCCTCTGACAGAGTTGTAGCAGTTTAATGACTGGGGTAGTAGAACTTGTGAAATACAAAAATCTCTCTGTTTATTGGTTATGTTTCTAATGATGTAGAGGGGAACCCCCTACTCTGAACTTAAAATTTTATGAACAGTTGTGCCCATCATCTTCAATTTATGTTTTTTAAAGGCTATAATTTTACAAGTAGAAAGTTTCTTTCTTCTTTCCCCCATGGTTAAGGAGAGGACTTCCTCTCCACCCTTGCAAAGGAACTGGCCATCAGCATCTGCTCTGGTCCCACCAAATGAGCTGGGCTGTGCATGCAATAAGCAAAAACCTTTAGCATTGGAGAAACTCCCTTGAAGGCAGTGACAAGGTGGTACACATTCCAGTAGAAGACCCTTAGGATCCCCAACCAACCTGTCCTTTGTGATACTTTTCAAGCTGTTTTGCTGTTCTCAAGGTGTAGTCTTCCTAGTTGAATAAGCTGTTTGAAGATGTCTCAGGTATTTCTGGAATTATAAATTCTATTTTAATTTTTTCTGATGCTGGAAACTCGCCATGGACCTCAATTCAAGGGAGACTCACTATTTTTATTGAGAACTTGAGAAATTCTGCTTCTTCATCTTGGTATTATTGTCCTGTAAGTCTAAACCAGTCTGCAGGCACCAGTCAGCAGCGTGTTTGTTTCTCTTTGTGGCTGTCCTTCTGAAGGATTCTATTTTTGAGAATCTGGGAGGCCAAGCTATGGGCAGTATTTTTGATCCCCGGCAGATAAGATATTTGACAGAATTAGATTATCTTTAGGATCAATTTTAATAAAGCATATTTCTGCTCTGGAATTCCTCTGAGAAACCAGGGCATGTTTAACTTGTCTGTCAGACTGCTGAGCTGTCCAGTGTAACTGTCCTTTAAATAAAAAAAGGAACTGGAATTTTCATGAGAAATTAAGTGGTAGCCATAAAATGTGTTGTTGTGGTTGTCCTGATTGCTCTGCAAGGAGCAATCCCTGCATCTGGAAAAATACCTGAAATTTCATGGAATTACAGGTATCCTTTATCATCACTTTATCTGGTTTGTCTTAACTTCTTAACACGGATGGGCAGTCAGATGGTCTTAACACACAATATTTGCTGTATGTGTTATTTTGGAGCAGCTATGATTAACATGTCTTTTTCTTCTTGTTGGAATTTCTGCTAGGGCAGGAGAAATACATCTGTGAGTGGTCTTGGACACATACCAGTTTCAGATAAATGGATCAGTCAATTTAAATTCTGCATATATAGTTGCCAAACACTATGCATTTGATTTGAACATCAAAGTAAATGCCAGATTTGGATGGAGCTGCATCTTGGTATATGTGAATTACGATAATGAGTCAAGCTACTGAATCTCACTGCTCAAAAAAGAACATTCATCATCTGGAACCAAATTCCTTTTTTCTAGAATTTAAAGTAATGAAAAGAACTGAAGAAGCATGTAGCCTTATGCTGCCAGTTGTAACCCATCTCTGAGCAAGCATTACCTGAGAGGTGGGTGGACATGCTTAGGAGCATTCTGAAGTGTGGAATGGTGGGAGGTTGCCCCCATTATTTAGACCCCATGCAAACCCTATGTTTCAGGAGTCCATATTAGCTTTACTTGCAGATGAGTTTCTTGAATATTTCAAACAAGAACTCTGTGTCCCAGGATGAGTGGTGCATGTATGTATTTCAGGTAGAACAATCTAAAATCAAGATCAAAGTGTTTAGGGTGTTAACATCATCTTGGGATAATTTTTAAGTCCACAAGGAAGTGACAGCATAACCTGTTCAAAAATTATCTTTTCATTTATAGTAAAGATATCAAGTATTTTAGGGGAGGGTCTTCATTGTAATAGACTTTATTCAGGCCATACGGATTCATTTTGTACCTCTTCCACTGGAGTTGGGTTTTTTTAGGAACTTAAATGTCAATTATCACTTTTTAACCATGCTTAACTTCTTCTATTCTTAAACAAGTTCCTCTTTATTGTTACTTGAATTTGAAAAATGCATTGTGTAAAATATTGCAGCATAAATTAACAGAAGTTACCTACTTTGGAAAACATTTGCATAGATTTAGTGGGAAGACAGCAGGTAATAGATTATTGAACAATGTTATTAAACCAGGAAAATGCTTAATTCAGGAGTAAGCTCTACAGACATTCTGTCTTGTGGATGCTGTTCAATATAACAGCTATTAGAATTGTGTTTCATGTAATGAAACACAAAGCAAACCTCCTAATTTTTATATTTTACAATCTTGTATATTCAGTGATATTGTAATAATTTTGTGCATTAGGTGGATGCAGAGTATTGGGTTACTTATATAATATGTAGAAATGTTTCAAATTAATTATTTTAATTAGATTTGAAAAATATTTTCAGTGCTACTATTTTTTAATTTATTAGTAAGATCTTCTGCAACAAATCCTTGTTTAGGATTACAAGTAAGAAAAATTATTCTTCATGTAAATAAAATTCACAAAATGAGATTTGACATATATCCAAATCATCCTGAAAACTATTTGAGATGTAATTTTGTCTATACTAAGCTGCCCAAACCCTGTTACTAATTTAAATTGACCTTGGAGTAAGTTGCAATTCTTACCTTTTCGTAACATTTCCTTGATGGCTTCTTTTTTCTTGTATATTTGTTTCTAGAGTCAAGCACCTCATACCCAGCCACATCCTGGGGTGCAAATTTTGTATAATCCTGCAATATTTTCCTATTTCAATTCCACATTTTCAAATAGTTGTGTGGATCTTATATTGCCTGTCTCAGCTATGAGGAAGGCGTACCCAGGTCTTTGATAGCACTTATTACTGAGTCTGAATTACTGCTGTCTCCAGGAGCCAGCTTCTGTGCTCCCAACCCACCCAAGTTCCCATCTTGCTGGCACACACTAAGCTGCAGAAAGCCTCCCCCTGTTCCCAGGAAGCTCCCTGCAGGTCTGAAATGTCTCCTTCCTAGAGCACTGCCTGCAGCCAGCAGAGTTCAGGCTGCAGCCCTGCCCTCGCTCCTCGGGACTGCCACTGGAGGCTGGCAGAGTTGTCCGTGGGAATGCCAGCTTGGGGCAGGGCACACACAGCTCACTGCCTGCCCGTGCAGCCCTCCAGGTGCTAAGGCTTACATAGGAGATCTCCATTTATCAGTAGCAACCTTAGGAGATTTCTGAAACATTTGCCCATGAGCCTCATACAACTTCCTGGCTTTGCAGAGAAAGGCCTATGAGAAATTGTATCAATAAAAGTTTTTAAATCTCTAAAATAGTTCTTATCTGAAACGTACCATATGCAGACTAGGTGATGGGTTGACATGTAAAAATGGGGGTTTGCAGATCCTTTTCTAAGGCATCTTGTATTAATATCTTGTGAATTGACTATTTAAATTGTGTCCATCCAAGACAGCTTTTCTAAGAGACCATCGGGTGTTCTTTTTTCTTGCTTATCTCATATCCTTATTATTACATCAATTAACTTTATGCTGATGTTTAAAGTTCTATACACTGTGCAAAACAGAGTAAGAGGCATGTCTTATCCTGAGAAACTTACATTTTAAACAGAGGTAAAGAAAATTAATAAATAGAAGTAATAACCAGAGAGAGGTGAAATCTCATAATACTGATGATACACTTGTTCGGTGCCATTAAAAATGCAGCTAAGATTTTTTGCTCCATAATCATATATATCAATTTTTAAAATAAATGCAGTGAATGGAAAAGAAAAGAAGTAATGATGATCTGTGCTAGAGCTGGATATACAAGTCCCTCCACTATGATTGTTTTAGGAATTCTCTTCCATTTTTTTTGTTTGCTTTCAGTCTTAAATATACAGAATTAAAGCAGTTGGTGATCAGTTAAAATTTCAAATATTTAAGACAGCAGTTTTTAAGATTAACTGTTTTCCATTTACTGACTGTTACTTGGAACCAAAAGAATCTTGTATTTTTGTAAGCATAGTAAGCTACACTGTTTTTCTTTAAACTTTAGGGTATGAATTATATTCCTATAATGACAGCTGCAGGGTGGAATGTTTTAACACACTGGAGTGAGATATATCTTGGACACATTCTTGGTACCTTAAGTTCAACATGCTCCATATGGTGCCACTGAGCCAGTGATTTTGAAGAAAACAGTTAAAGACTGCTGAAACAGCGTAAAATACAAATTAGTCTTTGCTATATAAGTAAAAAAAATTACTGTCAATCTTTTCAGCTTTCTGCATGAATACTTCCAGCAACTTTCAGTAGTAGTCCCCATGTTTTAAAACAACTGTTGAATTCTAGCAGAACAGAGTGAAGGCTTGTGGGCTAAGAATATATTAACTGAATTATGCCTAACTCTTATGCAGGGGAGCACAGGGAAAGGAGATTGGGCTTCCCTGTATTTCCACGTTAAGTTTTTAATGTGACAGCAGGGTTTGTGTGGGGCAGGATTGTGAGAAGTGGCTGGCTCTTTGTTGGCTTGGTCCTCTGTCAGCACAAGAGCACCATGAAGGAGCTGTGTGCTGGGGAGGTGTCTCGGTCCTACTGTTGAGAGTATTAATGATACGGTATCCTGTAGTTACACTGCATAATGACTATTGTTACTAATACATATTTTAGTGTTTGGAGAAGTAAATTAGCTGGGAATTATGTTTTCAGAACGTTGGACTTTTTTCATGTATGTTTTCATTCACAGGATCAAGACAAGCAGGAGCTAATGTATGAGTAACATGATTGTCTATCTTTTGCCTTAATTTAGTTGAATTTTTTTCAATATCAGCCTAACCCTGGGTTTTCTGAGTTTATGTTCAAGCTGTGGATTGCAAAATTCTTACAGCATACTTGCAGTTCTTAATACTGAAGTTATCAGTTCATACCCTGATTTTTACTGGTATTGACTTGATGTAAATTTTCAATCCTGGATTATTATCATTATTGTCCTTATTATTATTGATTATTAATTATTAATAATGGTGTTGTTGTTATCATTATCATCATTGTCATTATGGCTTTTTAAAAGCATCATACATGAACTCCAAAGAAAAGACCAAGGATTACACAACAATACAAAAATTTCTATTCTTCTCAAGTTGTACCAACCTTAAATTGTTTTTTATCGGTGTTGACTTCTAAGAACAGATTTCCAAACGTAGCCAAGCATGAGACGAACAGCCACAGTGCACCAGCCTCTTAACCTGTACTTGTGTACCTTCTGTATCAGCAAAACAGCACAATAAAGTGAGAGCACCACTGGTGAATGAAGCCTGTGAGGGGGTGATTTGCAGTTATATTAGTGTAAAGTTCACATTATAGCCTGAGTTGACCTAGGAATTTACTGCTGGAGGAGTATGGAGATCTTGCCCCCTATTGTCTCTTTCTAGACTTGTAGCTTCTGTCTCAGGTTCCTTCTGTACAGTGTAGCTAAGGCAGCAGAAATACGGGGGATATTTTTAAGAAAAGAGGATGTGGAATGTGATTTTTTGATTAGGGATGTAGTTAATTAGAGACACTCCATCTAAAAATAAGAAACCAAAAAACAATCCTTGAGCTTCTTTCCCAGAGATAAATTGTTACAGTCTATAAAATCATGAAGCAAGGACTGATAATTACTATTTCAGTGATCCCATGTTAGAGCTGCCTGCACTGTTTTAGTCCTTCTAGATATAATTAGGTAAAGTAACTGTGAATAGTTTGTGTACAAATTTCCATCTTTGAATATAGCCCGAATGTCAAATTGCAAATGACAATTACTTATGACATATGTAAACCCTTTGGGATACAGCCAATGAGTATCTGTGGTAAAGGACCTAGTTGTCATAAATAAAGTTCTTGTACACTCAGAAAACAAACTTTACAAAGCATGTGAAGTTATGATACAGTATATGTAACAGCAAACAGAGGTCAAATATCTGCTTTAAGTGAAAAACAGGACTGAATATTGGCATTAGAGAGATGACCAGAACATCAATGAGACATTAAAGTGGATGCATTCTCATGATACATCAAATTAGCACCTTTTCTCTTTCTTTCTTGCAGCTGCGGGATTCTCTAGTTTAAAAAGGTGTCTGTGGATGTTTGTCCAGTCGCTGGGCATATGTTGTTGTATATGTTCTGTAAAAGACTTACTCAGCTGTACTCCCCTCATCACTGATAGCTGGCTAGGCCTTCCAGTCTCCGTGGCCATCCTAATCCATTTGATATGATGATATAATGCAGCTGTCACAGAACACTGTTTGCTTTGTTTCTGAAGCATAAGACTTCCAAGCCATACATGTAATGTAAGCCAAGGAAATGATCCCAAGAGATCCACTTGACCTATCAGTGTCTGCCTTCATTCTGTGCCATGGGTAGACCAGTCCCTTGCTCAGCAGTTACAGTCCTGCTGTAAATTGGAAGACAACTGTGCTTCCTTTCTCTGAGTATCAGTTCCTTGTCACTATGTGTGGGAAGCTTGTGTTAAGCTATGTGTTAAGCTTGCACTTCACTGTTCCAAAACAAGTTTGTGTATGAAAGACATATCAATGGTGTTCTATTGCTTTGCTGGGACAAAAGGAGGACCTCCTTAGGTCAAACATTCTTTATGTTGAAGAGCAGAACACAAAGGGGGGACCAAAACCTTTTTCTGCACATTAGTGCTGTTTGCTGAAGGAGACAGGGTCCAGCCTGTCTTTTAATTCCACACCTCAGCCATTGGTGAATAATTTGAGGAGAGGAGGAAAGAAAGAATAAGGGAAAGACTTGAGAAGATCCAGTGGAGCTCTCTGCCTGGAAATGGCTCTATATTTCCCAGTGATGGAGAAATTGCCTTAGCATTTTATACCCACAACAGCTCAGTCTTGCCCGAGTGCAAACCTGGAAGTGGTTTGCTTTATTCAGGCCAGAAGCCTGTTCAACTTTGCTACTTACAGGCCAATAAATTACTTCTTCAGAAAGTTCCTATTTTGATAAATTGATGTGCTTGTGTATTTGCACTATATTATGTACGAGGAGCCCTGTCATCTTATTGAAATTATAGGACATTGAGAGATACCAAGTATTTATGGCTAGATTTAACGATTTTAAAGGAAGGAAATTATTGCAGCCCCAGGGCAACACTAACTTATATAGTGACAACTTATACATGTTTTATGTATCTACTTACTTCAGTGTTTACTGCAAAAGTATAGTTACCATAGCAATGACCATGTCACCAGACTTCTTTGCTAGTTCTGAAATACAAAATACCCAAATGCCACCTGAATATTTTCTGCACAAATATTGAAAGTGGAAGTTGAGAGTGTCACACACTTTTCTAAACGAACAGCAACACACTGATTTACAGAACATTTTATGTTGCAAATGGATGTTGGGTTGTTAGCGTGGCTAGTACTGTAAATTCTTTACCACTAAGCTGGAAGAAAAGCTTCACTGGCTCCTATCAGAAGAAACTCCAACAGTTCATACTTCACCTGTAGTTTTCTGTGGAATATTGGTACTTAGCTGTAATGTTTCAAGAAAATAATGTGTACTATTCAGGAAGACACTTTATCTCATTTTAAGTATTAACTAAGTGAAACTATCCTTTGGCTATTTACAGGTTGTTAGTATTATGTAAAATAACATCACAGAAAGTGGTGTGATTTTTACCTGCTGCTTCTTTTACTTTAGAAATGGCAGAGTTATGAAGAATTTAGGTGGTAACTTCTATACCTTGGCGTGCAGCTCACTAACCAGTAGAACTGAGAAGCCAGGTACTAGACTTCCCAAGTCAGCATTAACCACTGGGGCAGTAGTGGGTTACCTCAATATGACTTGTGGGCAAGTAAAAGGTGAAAACTCTTAGCATACATGTAGACCACTCCTTTTTATAGCCAGATTTTCCCATGTGTAGGCAGTGTGAGTTAACCTCAATACATATAACAATTATGAATATGGGTACTTGAAGAAAAGCAGTTTACAGGGTTGCTGACTTAATCCACAATATCAGTCATTCTCCTTTAATAAAAACTGGTCTACAAGGAAACATTAATCTGAACTGAGAGAGCACATAATTTTGAGCACAACAGCTTTAACTCAGATTTGTATTGTGTCCACTTGTGGACAATCTTATGCTGGAACAGAAGTGTTTTTTTCCTTGTTTAACTGAAGAGAAGCATTGCAGATGAATTACTGAACAAACCTGTCAACACTTGGAGCCGCCCTTTAGCAATTCTATGTGAAAATGTGAAAGTAAAATTAATCTATATTCATGTAATGGTTGATCTTCTCTTCCTTGCATTGTGTAGTGTCAGAATTCTTCCAAAGAAAGAATCTCACTTTGCTGGGTAGAGATGTGGACATGGTGCTGTTAGGTATTACATTTATCTGTAGGAGTTTTAGAGAAGAGTCAGGAAGTCACTTTAGCTAGGAAGTTTGATCCAACCTCCCTAAGTCCTTGAACTGGACATGTAGATCAGGTGGTTCAGATTCCAGCTTTATATAGCAGTGCTGTTGTTTAGACTCTTTAATCTGTTCCAAGGAAAGGAAAATGAAGTCTTAAATTAGAAAAAGGAAGGAAGGAAACTTTTTTACACAGCTTCAGTGTTGACTGAGAATTCTGTAAAAGGATCCAAAAAAAAACAAACCTCTTTCATTGTGTTGTAATTCTTAACCAATAATAAGTAACTCCAACTACTTCAGTTTTTATTTGGATTCTTCTTGTTCTCCTATGTTTCTCAGAAAAAAAAAACCCAAAACCCTCAGTGTTTTTATATTTATCTAGGCAGCAAGTGGAATTTGCAACTAATCCTTGAAGTGCATAGGTGTATTCTTCAACCAATGACATTTGAATTGACCTAGGACAGCCAATCTGCCAAAGTAGATGATTCAATTTGCTGGTGCTTCAAGAGTACCTTCATCTGTGTGGCTGTGCATGAATTACCAGCTCAGCCTGGTAGCTCAGGTACTTCTGAGACCTCTGTGTTGCTCCACTGCCTGCTATAAAGATGCCCAGAGACTCTTACTGTGTCTGATCCTTGCAGAGACATACAGCCACTAGTTTCCCAGCTAGCCTTTGGCAGTGACCTGTCTATGGGGAAGGTAAGATCTGGCAAATCAATGGATTGTGACCACCCAGCTTCACACTGATGGGCAGGTGTGGGGGAAACTTTGTCCAGAAAGCCCCTCATCCCTGCAGCTGATGGGCTGTGTGATGGATTAGGTCACTCTGTCTGTGTCACCTCTTCTACCACATACTGCTTTCATAGTCAGAGGTGTGTTTGTTCCGGCTGTGATGTTAAAAAATCTAACTCTGTTTACATCTACAGGGACAGTCTGGCCAGAGCATTATTTATCATTACTGCCAAATACACTCAGTACAGACTGAAACACAAGCATCTTGTGTATGGTTGAAGGTATAACAAACACTCATTGTTGTTGACACTGCAACAGGCTTAGTAGTAAATCTGCCTTATTTTCTGGGTGAAGGCTGTCTTTCTCCTGGTAAAATCCAACATCCATTTCTTGTTCTGTAGCTAGTCAAGTATTGTATTTCTTCTTTGTTCTCTTGCTGGTGCAGCCACCTGGTGAGGGGTGGATTCCATGTGTGTGATGCTCACACACATGGTGCTCTGCTGCCAGGAGCAGGGGACCTAATCTTTTGTGACATGAAAAGAAACTTGCTGGTACAGTACATTACTAAATGCTACAGACTGACTTCATGAAACGGGAACACCGCAGGGGAATCTGGCAAGGAAGATGTGTTTATGTAACTGAATTGAGTGTTGCAACTGCCATCACTTAGTTCCCTTGGCTGCAGTGAGCGAGTTGTGAGAGAAAAACAATCCAAACAGAGATCTTCAGATGCTGAGGGCAGCTCTAATTACATACAAATAATTAATAAAAATGAAGTGCAATATTGTTATAAAATACAAGTACCATTAATTTTCTTCCATGATCGTGTGTACCAAGATCGTTGATAGGGACAGAAACACTCAGGCTTTTGCACTTTTACTTGAAGTATATATTGTTGGAGTGTCTTCAGCACATTCTGATATCCCAGGGAGATTCATGACACAAGAGTAATTGCACATAACATAAACAAGATCTGCATTAGTTGGCTCTTTTACTTAGAATCCTTTTCCAAGTCCAGATGTGTGATGTGTAAATGTTAGGAGAAGAGAGTCCTTATGAAGTAGCTTTATCAAATGCAGCTCGTCTTCCAGCAAAATGGAGAAAATATAAATTAGCACTCAAGACCTTGGTCAAATCTGGTGCATAGAATTTTACTGTTCTATTTATGTTCCATATGTGCTTTGGACAAGTGCCATGTTTGTAAAGAACTGCTTCAATATTATTTTTTTAAAGTGACACTTTTAGCACAGTATCCTCTGCAAACTGTTCACTGCTTGCCATGTAAGCCATCCAGGCTCCAAATAAGCTGTTCATTTTCATGGTCTAAACCTAAGATCAAAATGCCTTTTTAGAGCATAGTGATTTTCAAAACATGGCATGGTAGATATCATATGTGGCTTCTTTAAGCACACTTCAGAAGAGTTGATTAACCTGACTGAAAGAGGAGCATGCATGATATAAAAATCTGACAAGAAGTAAGGAATTAGGAAGTTGTAGTATACATGTTTGCTAGTGCTGAATATCTGTTCTGACTTGTTTATAACATCATTAGATTTTAGTATATTATGTGAGCACTACATTCCTTGTAGCTCTGTAGAAAAGAAAATAAACCTCAAACCAAGGAGATTCTACAAATTTGTACCACTTCTCAGAGGCCCCAGCCTATTTTTTTCTTCATTTCCCTAAATCCATAAATAACTGTCTTTAAAAGAAAAAACCTCCAATGCAGCATCTGGTGTGCTGTTATTGCCACTACTTCTGCTCTGAGAGTATAGCACTACTGCTTTAGAATGTGCTCATTCACTTGTTACCTGGTATTTGGCCAAAAAATTTATTACCAGTGTAAGAGAAAGAAGTAAATTTCTAGAACCCGAATCAGAATGCAGTCTGAACAAAAGAACAGCACTGAGCTGACCCTACAGCTCTTTTCAAATTTTGCATAAAATGGAAGAGACAGAGCATCTTGGAAGAAATCACAGGAATCTTTTGTGTTGGAAAGTGTGAGTCAAACTAAATAGCTTGAAATAACTTCTGTTATATTTAAACACAAATTTAATGCTAGAGGCAGAGGAAAAAATAGATTATTTATAGTTTGAAACACACAGAGGTGTGAGAAATCTGCAGTGAAGGGCTTGAGCAAGTACATAGCTAAAAATAACCTGTCCAATACTGAATTACTACTACTATTACTATGACTACTAATTTCAGCTTTAGAATAATTTGTAGCCTTCCACTTGTCATGTGTAAAATAAGAAAGGTATCAGGTGCAATTTCAGGTTTATTTGTTTACATATACTAAGCATATAGCACTGGTTAACAAATATATAAATGGATACTAAAATTTAATGTCAGTCTGTTATCTCAGTAATTAAAAAATAGTTGTGAGACAAATCCTAAAATAAATGTAGTATTTGAAAGCCGTAGAATTAGAGGTTAAATGGTAACTGTTCTGAAGTATAGCTGAGGCTTAAAAAAATTTTCCTTGAGTCTGGAAGTATGAGGAGAATGCACATATGGTGGAATCAGAAATTGTAATTTTTTGCATCATTCTATACCAAGTTTACAAAACTTTATTGATTGAAAACTGTGATAGATTTTTATGATCCTTTAGAATATACAATTGGTGCCACTAGCAGAGTGTCTTTGCTTAGCAGAGATTTAGAGAACTGTTCTTGTAAAAATAGCACAGTTGAAACTCAGAATTTTCTGTTATTCAGATGTTTACCAACTCTTTCATTTCTCTTCTGTGTGGACTGAATCCAAATTTTATTTTTCAGCTTGGCTTTAAAAGTTCTCTATGTGAGTTTATGAACATAGCGATTTGTACAACAACTTCAGTTATTATGCTGAAAGAAAAATGTATTTATAATTTAATATTTTATTACTAGTGAATATATCAAATATCAAATGATATTTGAAAATATATCAAATGGTATCTTGAAGGGGGAACAGATAATAAGTCATTGCAACTGTATTAACAAGCTAAAATAACTTCATAGTAACCAAAAGTTCTGTCAGTACTATTTCACATGAATGGTGCTATAACCAGTATATCTCAAATTATAGCTCGAGGTCCTCATGACCTTCAAGTGCTCAGAAGAGGTGAAGGTGCCAATAAATTGTTATATTTTACTGGTTGGGATTCCATTGCAGCACCTTGTTTTTCCCTGACTGGAAGTCTAGTGGCTATAATTGCTTATGAAAACTACTGATTTAACAAGGAAGGGCTTGGAAAAGGGGTGCCTATGGAAAACTGAAGCATAGGAAGTTTTAGAAAGGGAGATCACATTTGTTTTGTCATGATCTATATATGCATTTGTAAAAGTCATGTATGTGTATGAATATATATATGAGTGTACATAAAGTTGGTTTAACAGGGAAGGCAAATACCCAGCAGGCAAAAGCACTGTTAATTCAGCATATCAGTATTACTGCTGGATATCCACTGCATTTTGGGGCGGATGATCACACTGAAAGAAAAGGATCTGCATACAGTTATCCACGGACTAATGCAATGCTAATATATGCATTTTTGACTAATAAGTTGTTGTCATAATTCTGTTGTTTTATATTATGTGAAAGATTACTGATCTTTGATGCAGGAATGTAATTTTCCATAATTATAATATCTAATTTTAATTTTTTTTCCTATAGGAATTAATGCATATTCATACATCATTTTATATATTTTTTGGTTTTGCCTCTTAGTTTTTGTAATTTTCTTCTTTTCTCTTTTTTCATAAGTGTGATGTCTTAAAAGTAAAATGGAATACTCAGTAAGCTTGTAGTTTCATTTATCATAGGAATTCTAAACCCCACTTCTTCAAGAAAGATCACAGTATAATATCAAATTTCAAAGCCCTTGACAGAGGGAAGAAATAGCTTGATGGCAATCTCATGAAGTTCAGCAAATGGAAATGGAAGGTCCTCTTACCTGGGGAGGAATGTTGGTCCCAGGACAGGCTGGGAACCAGTTGGGTAGAAAGCAGCTTTGCAAAAGAGGACCTCAGAATTTCAGTGGAAAAAAAAGGATATGAGGCAGTGATGTGCCTGCACAACAAGGCAGGACAAGCACAGCATCACAGGCTGCATTAGGAAGGGCATTGCCAGCAGCTGGGGGGGCAGAGATGGCCTCCCCTCTGCTCAGCCCTGATGAGATGTGTCTGCAGTGCTGGGTCCAGTTCTGGGCTCCCAGCGTGAGAAGGACACAGACATACCTGAGTGATGCCACCAAAGGGCCACAAAGATGATTGAGGGTTGGAGCATCTGTTGTATGAGGAGGAGAGACTGAGAACCTGAAGAAGAGGAAGATCAGGGAGATGTTATCTAGGCACACTAACAAGAGGTAATTAATAAAATGGAGGCAGGCTTTTTACAGAGGTGGGAAGTGACACAACAAGAGACAACAGGCACACACCCCCATTCAGCTATAGGAGATTTCACTTAAGCATAAGAAAAAAGCTCTGCTGTGATGGTGGTCAGGTGTTGAAACAGATTTTCCACAAAGGCTGTGGAGATTCCATCCTTGGAATTCAAAACTGAGTGGCCCTGGGCAGCCTGCTTTAGCTGACCCTGCTTGAGGAGTGGGGTTGGACTCTGTAGATGATGTGCAGAGGCCCCTCCCAAACTCAACCACTGCATGTCTTTTGTAATACCATTTAAAAATATGCTGGAATCATATCCCTTTAATTTCATTATTTGACTATTCTTTTGATCTCTGATCTGTTTGATCCTGTCTTAGTTTCAGGATGGCTTCTAATAGAAAAACAAACTTTACCCAACTCCCTCATCCATAGATACTTTATGGTCAAAAACAGTTAAATTCTAACTTCTATGCATTTTTTTAAAAAATTGACCCAAGAAATTAGCAACTTGTCCAATATGATAAATAGTGCCCTAGTCACATCTGGAATTAGAGCTTATGTTCTTCACTCAGGATCACAGTGATCTAACTGTGGTCAAATTGAAATGTTGTTTTTCTGTGCAATGACCATGTTGTGAGAGAGCACTGCTGGTGCATACTGAGAACTAGGTTTCTCCTTCCATAAGGGAGCTACAGTTAGCTAAAACTGAAAATTTCAGAAAACAAAATTCATGTTGAGTTTTCATATCTTGAATACAGATAAATACATCTTTGAAGCTGCAATAAACAGCACAAGACACTCCAGTAAGAATCCTAAAGTCAGCTGGGTTTGAAATTCATTGAAGGGTAAAAGATGTAATTTGAAGACCAATTTAAAAGATATTGTTATTGCTGAAGATTGCAGTGAGCAACTTTATTTTTTTTTTTTTGCTAGAGTTAACAAGCAGAGCAAGCCCAGCACATGAAGAGTGTGATGCAGTGATTGCTTTTTAGAGAGTTCCCAATGCCACAGCCTCAGTTATAATTCTAAATGGCTGTGCATGACATCACCCTAAACAAAGTATATAAAACAACTCAATTCCAGTGCTAAAAATACATTAACCTTTTACCAGGACTAGAGAGAATCCTGCTAGATCCTAGCACTTTTAGGAGAGTATCTGATTATTCTCTTCATCTGAAATTGCTAGATGAGAGTGTCTTGTCTGATTTCAGGCTAGTTTGAGTGGTTACAATCACAGAAGGCCTCATTGAAAATGATGCAATCTTTTATTTCTGTTTGTCACCCTCCAGCCAGAAAGGTAACACTGGGAGCATTCAATGGACAATATTAAAGACTTCAACACACATCTTCTATTTTTATATACAAATAAAACTCTTATCTTCTAGCTATTAATATTTTTGTTTTCATTTTTATTATGTTCTCCTGAGTCAATGATCTTTAAGGAGGGGGTGTCTTTTTTTCTTCTTTGTCACTTCTGATGATGATGCATTTATTTTTAAGGTAGAAACAGACATTTTTATAGAGAAATGGTGTAAAGAAGTATTATTCACTAATTTGATGCTTGTAATATGTGAGGAGAGAGACACATACGGAGTCATAAGAAGTTCAGTTCTTTAGGTAAGGATGTAAGATAGAGATGTAAGTAATAGCACTTTATCCATCATAAAATTTCAAAATGGCTCAGAGGCACATCCCTGCTGCAGCTGTTGCAGACCCTGTAATGGCATTAAGCTCTGACTCAGGGTGATTCTTTCCACAGAAGATTCTGGCAGGAACTGTAGTTCTGGTAGTAACCTGAATAGGAGAATAAAGAGCTTGAATATTAATGAATTGTACGTGATACAAACACTCCAGGGTGAACCCAAGCAGGACAGGAAATATGTTTCTTTCTCAATTCTTTTCACACTAGGCATTTTCAGACAAAACCCTCTGGTACTCTGCCAGAACCCCCTCTGAACACTCAACTTTAACCCCATATGGTATTTATACTTATTCTGATTATTCTCTTGAACTGATTCTTATTATTTTATATTTTCAGCTACTGGGTGAGGGCTGTGTGCATATATTTACCAGTGTCTTTAGTATATTTGGAGCAAACTGAAATAATATCTTAGGACATTATATGAATTCTCGCTATCTATCCCTCATGAAAAAAAAATAAAATTGGTGTCTAGTGCTGCTCATAAGAAAAGTGGGGTAAAAAACCCCTTGGTGTTCCTTTATGATAATCTGCCCATCCAATTGATGCCAGCTGTGTTTTTTCCAGTAATAGCCAGGGAGGGGTGGATATTTGCTGGTTCTCAGTGTTGATTCTCAAGCTGTGTGCAGGGTCTGTCCATTCTCTGACCACTTTGACTGATCTTCTCTGAAACATGAACAGATTTACACTACTGACTGAATCCAGGATTAGGCCTCTGTCTTGTCAAACAAAAATAATACTGAAGGATGACATCCATGTAACACATCCCCACACGTATTGCAAACTTTCTCAGCTGGGAAAAAAAGGGAAAAAAAGAAAAAGCATGAAATTACTTTTACCTTTGAGCTTTTAATGCCTTTATAAATGGCCATTTTTTAATAAAGGCATATGAGCTTGTATTGCCCTAAGACAGTGAAATGTAGTAATAGTTGACCTTCAAGTAATGCCTGTCTAAATCAGACTGCAATGGCATAGCAGGCTGGATAGGACTATCTGCTGTGTTTGGAGTAACCACTGAGAGCTATTTAGCACTGATTGAAGATGAACACGTGTATCTTACCACTAACTACAATAAATGTACTGTTGGCACTAAAGGTTAGTGATCCAGCTGGAACTGTGTCCTGTAGACTTTTCATCCATTCATTTTAAGTAGTAGAATAATAGCAGCCACTTGTTGAAATCATGTTTTCAACTGATCAGCAGTCTTTAGTGTGATCTACCTCTAATTTCTTAGGGAGGTCATGATTATCATTACCACATCACCCCTATTTGCATTGCATGAAAGTACTTGTAGTTCTTGTATGCTGTTAATTCACCATGTTAAGAACTGTGGATTTGCTGTGCTATCTCTCTGTGTATGCATATGAATTTATTAATTTCCTAAAATTGGGCAGGGAATAAAATCAGATTTACCTTAGTCTGGCTTTGTGAATCATATGCAGGAAAAAGTGGTGTAAAGACAGATCAGCATGTTCATGAGCTGCATTAAATATCTGATGATTTGATAGGAGACCCCACCAACTCTGCTGTGAAGTTAGTGGATATATTTATGACATCTTTGTTATAATTCAAAGGCAACAATTGAAAATGCATTGTCTCTCTGTGCCTTAAGCCCCATTTCCAGGGTTATATTTAGTATAAACTGGCCTGAAGCTGAAAGAGTAGAAAATGTGGCATGGCACAGCTCACTAGGTCTCTTTCTTAAAAACTAGTTGATCTTCTGCACTGTGACTAGTTTTTTAGGAAGGAATACCAAAAGGAGGGCACATGGGAATTCATTCTTCATTATTTATCTTCCAAGACAATAAGAAGGGAGATTTTTAATAAAAGAGAGTATTTTTTGTTTGGCCCATACTCAGATTTACAGGGCACAACAGATGCCACTGAAATCAGAGGTTCTCAGTACCTATGATGTATATAAAACAAGGGTATAGCTCTGAAAACACAGAATTGTATGAGAAAGCTCTTTGTTAAGGACAGGGAAAGATGACAGAAGGGACAGACAGAAGCACAAATGTGCCTGCTTAAGGAAAGGTGAACTGCAAGTCTTAGTAATTACATTACAATAAAGACTCATGTCTCTATAGTGCAGAGAGACAAATAATGCATTCTTTTGTTTGGTTTTTGTTTGATTTTGGTTTTTGTTTTACAAGTCTGTTGTCCTTTAGGAAATCATGGATAAAAATGTCTGTTTCAGAAATGAATCTTCAGCATCTACCTTTAAGAAAGGAGATTATCAAACTAAACAAACCGTGATTATTTGAGCCTGTCTTCTACAGAATGAAGTTGTAGATATCAGTGGGCATCGCTTCTACAAAAATCTTCCCTATATCTTCATTTGTTTTTTTCAGTTGTCACCCATTCCTTTTAGATAACAGGGTTTTTATGTTAGATTTGTGAAAGTAACTTTGTTGGTACAAACAGTACAATCTGTAGAAAAGCAAGGGAGGATAGAAAGAATACAAATTTACACCAGGAATAGAGATGAACTCAGGAGTGGGATGAAGGGTAGTAAATTATTATACTGAAGAAAAAAGGATTTACCTGAGCGAGAAAATTGTAGCATTCAGTGTGTTCAAGGAAACAATGTAAATAGAAGAAAACTAACAATCCATACTTCTGAAATGTAAGAAAGGAAGAAAATGTTTAAGAGTCATTTTTAGAAGATTTTAGCAGTCTAGAAAGGCTTGTAAGGTACTTATTTGGAAGTACTATTCAAATTACAGTCAAATATGGAATTGTAGGAATTGTCCCATCAAAGGCTGACACAAAGTATGACCATGGTCCTCATGGTCATTTATTGTTCTCATTGTGTGAGTTTACTTTTTTATTTCTTTTTGTTGTTATGCACTCTGCACTGGGCTGCAAGGACCTTCCTCTGCAGTTCCACTTGCTCTGTGTGTGTGCAGGCTTGAGGTTGCATTGATTCATGGGCTGGGCTGAGCCCTTGGCATCACAGACCTGCTGTGCAGAGAAAAGTGGATGGTATTCCTGGAAATGTGAATAGGGTATGTTTTGGGCAAGTCAGGAAATTTACAGTTAATGAAGCAGGAACTCCCTCAAAATCTGTCAGTAATCTTCCAATTAAAAACAGTAAATCCAGGGGGTAGTACTGTAATATGCGAGTTGAGGTTGTTCTGTGAGATGTTTTCCCTACCAAGAAGGATGGCAGGGGAGACATTATCTTCAGTGTCCCCTGCATTTGCTTTTTTGTGCAATTACGGGAAATGCATTCAGTGTGCAAGGGTATCATTGCTGTCCTGCTGTTTTATCATTTCTTTATGAGATAATGTTGATTCCGGCAATGAAATGCAAATTTAGTTTTCAGTGCTCCTTTTTTTTTCCATACAAAGGTTAAAATGCATATTGTAGATAATAATGTTGCTGGTGTTTTTGAAACAGCCTTTGACAGTTAATTTTGGCAATACATGGTTTCAAATGCTGTTTGTGTGAGTTTTATGTTGGCCTACATGAATTAATTTTAACCCACTATGCATGTTGTTACAATTTGGGTGTAATTTGATCAAGTAATCATAAAACCTTGGTACCAACAAAAAAAAAATTTGATGTGTCAAGAATATTCAATATGTGGTGGGCCTTCTGTGTTTCATGGCAAACTGAACATGCAAGTATTGAAGTTGAGCCATTTTAACTCTATAATCATAAAAGTATTCTAACACAGGGGGCTAAATAGGATTATATGTTACTCCTAGGATTGCAGAGGCTGATGGATTCTGTGTTTGGAAGGTATGTTTCTGTTTACTTATAAACAAGTAGTTTGTACTGCTGCTGATAAAAGGGCTCAGGCTTTTAACAAGTCCCGTTAAAATTAGCCTGTGTGCAGATTATAAAAAGTTCCTTTTGCTGTGCTGGGACTCAGACAGCAATAAAATACATGGCAAGAATGGAAATAGTTTTCAGCTAGCAAGCAAATTCTAACATAACAGCAAGGCCAGGACTAACGGAAGTTGTCTTTTTTATTGTTGTCTCCTTAATTCATCTCGCTTTCCTGTGTAAACTGCTCACTATTGTGCAAAGAGAGGGTGTGTGTTAACTTTGGTGACATTGTGTTACTACCATTAAAAGTAGTGTTGCACAGAGGTTTTGTCAGCTTGAGTGTACTTAGGATTTTTCCCCAAATAGCATGAGCTAAATGACATTTCACAACTAAAAACAAATCTCATTTCTACTTTAGGTGGTGCAACAATAAATTTGCTGTCATAGTTAGTAAAAAGGCTATATAGAAAAAGGAGTGTGAGTTTTTTATACATTTAGTATGAAACAGTGATAAGGTGGGGAGAGGGTTTTATGAAGTGTTCTGTAGGCAGTAACAAAACAGCTCTGAAAATTCTGAGTTGGAGTAATGAATGAATAATGTGTAAAGTTTATCAAAACTGAAAGAACTCCTGATGTGAAATGAAGCCTCCTAAGAAAATTCTGTTCAGTCGCTGTTTTGCTCTGCTGTTGTCGCATGTCACGCATGAATGAAAATGCTGCATTCTCTGGGGAGCGGTAAAGCTTCTGTGTGGGTTGTTTATTTCCTTAATCCCTCCTTCTTCGTGATTTTCAATGTCAGATATAAAATGGAAAGCCTGTAAATATAGTGATTATCATACTGATTATCACCTGCACCAGGGAACGCCCCGGCTGGCCGCTGTAACCCAAGCAGTCTCCACATGTTACATCCACTTAGACTTTAACCTGACTACTTTATTAGAGACGTGAAGCTCAGTATGAGGTGCCCTAGGGCTGCACAGATGGGTTCTGCTTGTTTCCTGTTCTCACTGTTATTGTGAATAGATACTAAAAGGTTCTCATCGCTTTTATCTGGTTAATTTACTTTGAACTGTCCCTGGCAATCAGAGCCGCCCTCACATTTCTCAGTGTTTCACAAGCACTAAACTGTACCATCCAAATGTGTGTTTTGAGCCTTTATTATTTTTTTTTTTACTGGAAAGGTCTTAATTCTTAAAGGGATCTCTTTCTGAGAGAGGCTGTTTTTAGGCGACTGTAGGCACAATCCTTACTGAAATAAGCTGCTCAGGAGTCATTTTGAGGTTTAGTTGATAGGAGAGAAGAAAATTAAGATTGCTGTTGTTCTTTGGCGTGTTCAGGCACCCTTAGATTAGAGGTCAACGGCAGGAAAATCTATGATTTTATGCTGGATGCCATTATTCATGTATCTGGGCAGCAGACCAGGCTAAAAGATGACACTCTTACAGGAGAATCTGAAGATGAGATACTTTTTAACAAATGTGCAATCATTTATCTTTTCTTGTAGAAGGGCCAGGTCTTCCAAAACACATGTGCTATGCATGGGTGCCCCAGTACAGAAAATTAAGATGAATTCTCTCAAAGTCTCCCACACAAGAAAGCACCACTTCACTGGAACAGTTTTTATTTCATGTACCGGTGTCCAATTTCCTGGCCAGACAATAGTTTAACACAGATGTGAATGTCCTGCTGAATTGGGATTTTAAAGAAATCCCTTAGGACAGATCAGTGTAACTTCCGATTTCCATCCCATGACCAAAAATCTGAGCTTAAAGAAATTATTTGGCTACAAGACATATTTTTTAGTCACTTTTCTTATTCTCTTCCCCTTTATCACTCCCTTATGTCTCTCTTTTTTTTTTTTTTTTTTTTTCCTGTGTCACGGTCCTATTTGAGGCTTTCTTGATTGTGTTGCAGTTCATTGTAAGTGCATCACTGCAGAGTGGAAGCTTGCAAGGCTCCTTTTTTCATAGGAGCATAGGCTTTGTTAATCACATGCTGGTTTAGGAAAACACTGCATGATATCTTTGAACCCTACACTCCTTCTTGACAGCCAGGCTAGCAAATGTCATTGAGTGTGTGATGTACAAGAAGGGATTCAATTGTAAGTAAATTGTCAAAGTGGCTAACCTTGCCCGCACCCAATTGTCAGGACCATGATTCAGTTTTTCTGTCAACATCAGCTAAGGGTAACCCGGTCAGCCTTATGTTTCTGCAGCAAAGCAGCCTGAGGAGTTGTGCTTTTCAGCTTATCACATTTTATTAACCTCAACTTACTGTTGTTATAATCAATTGTGCCCACTTCAGATTCTTCTATTGCCCCCAAATTGGCAGATCATGTAGGTCCACAACTATGTGTTTTCTGTAGCACTAAAACCTCTTGTAGACAGACTGGATTGGTTTGGTACAGTAGTTATTTCTGTTTAGTTAGATCAACTCACCATTTTGGCTCAAGATTATCCCTCTATTAATACTACTTGGCAAAGATAATCTGGAAGAATGCAAGTTAAAACATAAAGACTTCAGGAGTTTTCTGCAATATTTCTTTCCAATGTTAAGATAGAAAGTGAGTAAGGGAAACACATTGCTATTGTCTTCCATCCCCTTGCTTTTATTTCAAAACAGATTTTTAGTTGCACCAATTAATATAAATAAGACATGAGGACATACTGATACCATGATGTTTCCTCTGTTCTTTCAGGAAAAGAACATAGTTAAATTGCTTAAACCAGTAATTAAGGCATCAGGATATTTTTAAATGTTCATCTGATTCTACCACAAGGGTCTGAACACATTTAGTGATCCTGTTTTTTTAATGCACTGTAGATGACAAATGATTTTTTTAAATGGCTTGATAGCATGTATCCCAAGAAGTGCCATACATAAATGGAGATATTATACAATTTCAATTAAAAATATGTCTGAGGGATGTTTCCTAGTTCAAGTCCTATCTGCAGAAGTAACTTTCCTCACCTGGAAAAAAACATATTGTACCTTCTATATTTGAACTTGTGAAATGTGTTGACATTGTACTGTTGTTAGGCTTGAGGGAAGAGGGAGAAGCTTTTGGTGCGACTATCAGAATTGAACAACTGTATATGGCTATATTGAGATAATCGTGTAAAAGGAAAACTGGCTGAATGAGTTTCAAAATGTGTTATTTCTTCATTATCTAGCACTTTATAATTAACTGTTCTTTTTTTTATTATTTCAGGAAGCTGCCACTTTCGCTAGAGAGCAAGGCTTTGAGGTGAGTTAACCCACAATTGCACACTAAACAGATCCTAAAGGTTTTTTTCTTGCTGATAATGAAGTTCTTTTGGACAATGATTGATGTGCTATTATACTCTCCAAGCCTCGCAGCGGTTGCCATGGAAACTTGGCAGTCGTCATGGTTTCTTTGTTCTGCCAGCTCAGTGTTATGACGCACTCTGCTAGGTCTGCACCCAACATCGCCTACAGATGTTATTTATTGAATTTTGAAAAGCCTCTTGGGAAGCCGAGAGGTTGGGCACGGTTTCAAGCTGCCTCTGCAGATATGGGACCTGTCAGTTTGTTCAGTTAAAAAGCTACCTCATTAGCTGCATTACACTCCAGAAGGATTCACTGCTAAAGCAGTGGTGAAGCAACACTGAGTAGTGAAATATAACACCGCTTAAATAACTTAAACCCTGCCATATGCGGATTATCATTATGCAAATGAATTTTAGAAAGGTTGTATATAAAATTGTTAGGTACTGATTAATGTAAACCATGCTTCTACAAACAGCTGCTTTTTAGAAAAGGTAGTGTGGAAATTGTTTCAAAACATATTCGAGTTGGTGTTTCCTATGTGAGCTCTAAAAATGTCTGATCCTCTATTTTCTTGAAGTAAATATTGTTGATTTTACAGCGATTTTCAGAGCTTTTGATTTCATCTTCTCAACATATTTATTTGACTAGTACCTCCCATTGGCTACATTCAGATAGCTTAATCTGGAAAACCATCAGCTATTGGTCTCTAACCAATTCAAACAGGCAGTTTTTGAATACTATAATTAATGTGACAAGGCTTGTGCTAATTTTGCAGACAGTAAGTGATCTTACTGAAATCTAAATTGCAGAACCAAACACACATAAATCCTTTTACATGTTGTTTTTTTCACTGGAATAAGACCTACCTTAATTGATTTGTTTGCAGTGTAAAAGAATAGAAAGGAGTCCGACTGCTCAACACCCATTTTGCATAAATAGAAGCCGCGCAATTCAAACCACATCGCTTACAGAGTGTGCCACTTCTGGGTGTGATTGGTTGCATATAAAAAAAGGAGGGAAAGACTGACAGCTTTTCTTCTACAATTTAGATTTCTTTAGAACCATACACCAGCAGGTACATCAATGCCATCACTGTTTTAGCTATTAAAACTGTGGGCTGTCCCATTTCATTTTATGTTTCCCAAATCCACGTGGCTGCTTTGTAGAAATCAAGACGTTTTATCACTGTCAATTTTCATTTGTATAATCTGTATTGTTAGGCATAAAAATACACTTTGAGTTTATGCTAATGAATGAATTTCACAGATGCCTCCAAAATATGAAGCATAAGAAATTATTGGTACCCTCTGGTAGCTAGACAATAAAAAGAAAGGAAGTAGTGTATTAAGTCTACCCATTCTATATTTTTATTGCCCCCTTGAGCTAAAGACTTTGAATGTGCCTGGTTTAAATTCAGCTCCAGTGACAAACTGCTTTTACTGGTGTCTGCTAACTACCATCATATTAACCTTTCCATTAGTGCATGCTTAGAGATTTTAGCGCAGTTCCTCCTGAACATCCTAAATCTGCCACATTTGATTACAGCATATCAGTAAAGTGCACAATGATTATGATCTTATCTCTTATTACTCCCTTGCTTGGCAACGACTCACATGTCAAGTTTGCTGACAGAGATGTGTAAAACTTGTTAATGTCCACAGTTTTGTTTTCCTGTTGTGCTGTGGAGGCAAAAAAACCCCAAAATCACTCTGATAATAAAGCATCTTATGAAAAACTTGAAGAGCTTCAATTAGCCTTTCAATTAAAACCAAGAAAAATTCCCAGCAACTCTCAAAAGCTTGATTTTTATATGGAGAATAAAAAACTGGTAAAGCATGGCAAATTAAAGGAAAGGATTTGATTGACCAGGGCAAAAATCAAGAGGATGTTTTTCATAGAAGTGATTAAAAGTTACTGATGGCTGCATTTGAATTGCCACCTGGAAAGGCTTTTACTTTTTAATCTGAAGTCTTTTCTCATAGAAAATCAGTTGGTGACTAGCTTCTTTTGTTTAGTTGTTTGTTTGTTTGTTAATGTTTCTTTTGTTCTGCCTCACAGTAATTCCAACAATTTGTATACTAAGTTCATCTTTTACACATGGAATGAGTTCAATCTGAAACAGTTTTTGAAAAAAAAAGAGAGAAGTTACAATTAAGAGAACTTCAGTAAAATAGACACCTTTTCTGAAGAAATGAAATCTTGTTATAGGTGAGAGACAGCACCTCCATGACACAAATCTCTTTTTTTCTTTGTAAGGGAAATTCCATTCGAAGGATTTTTAATTTTTATGCTGCACCATTCCCACAGTTAGAATTCCACTGTACTTTGCTGAAATACAAAGTAGTTTTGTAAAATCAGTCACGATATTTGAAGACCATTATTTCCTTCAGTTTATCCCCTGACCAACACTTACCTGTAATAATCAAAAATAGGACATTATTTCTGATGTTGTCTTTTCCTGAGCATCACTGTGGGGTTGGGATTTTTTTTGTGAATTTCATGTTCTATGGCATTTTAAAACTATATATATACAGCGTGTGTGTGTGTATATATATACTGTATGTTTTAATAACATTTCTAATAATTTTCAAATAACAAATGAGGTTTTTTATGAGGTTTTGCCTTTACAAAAAGGTAAATTTCTGTTTCTTCTACATAGAAATTAGGTAAAAAAATACTACTTTAAACATAAAATTTAGGATTCAGATCTGTCTGTCAACCCAGGAAGTAAACTGAAATGAACAGTTAGTATCTACGGGTTAGTAGCAGCTACCATGCAAAATAACTTCTCTTGTTAGATGTCTCCTCTAAGTCCCTATTCATTGGGGAACCATATTAGAGAGAGTTTTGTTACCCTGGACCAGCTTTAGGTCTTTAAGTTAATGAGGTACACTGCACAAGTGCAGTTTTGGAAGGATTTATGCCTCTTTAGGTCAGGGCTATGGCAGTCCCAGCTACTGGGTGTCTGTGCAGAGGTAGAAGTCAGAAGACGTGGTTTGATAGTGGTTCTGGCTGGATGCAGTTTGTGTGATCCTGGGATATCTGGATGCTTCCTTCCCGTGCACATATCCCACGTACTGCTGCAATGAATGCCACCTGCAAGGTGTTTCAGGTGCAGCATCAACAGGCAAATCATGCTTTAGTGAGATTTGTATGTCAGCTTTGTTAAATCAGATTCGAGTATGTAAGTGTGTATGTGGGAGTATCCTGTGAATTCAGGGAGTGTGTAGAGGCTTTAGGACTACAACCATGTAGTCTTATCATTCAGCTGTGTCCGTAGGCACAGGACATGTAAGAAAGTCTCAGTAAATTGGCAGGTAAAAAATCACTGCAAAACAAATATTATACATTTTGGCTATTTATTCTGAACAGATATCAGAGATGGCAACATTTGATGATGTTTGCCTGACAATGAAATAAAAGGCATTAGTACCTCTGCAATTTCAGCTGTAAATATTCACATATTCTAAAATGTCACAGTTGTACCTTCAAAAAGAAACTGTGCAAAAGTTAAAACCTCCTCAATACTCACATTGAAGCTATATTTTATTCTCTTTGAAAAAAATTAGTATGAGAAGTAATTTTGGCTAAAAATGGTCAAGTTAATTTTCACAGAACTCACTATTCAGTTATTTCTAAATTCTGCAAAATCAGAAGTGTCCAAAGCTCTCTGTCTTGAAATTTCTGCTTTTTTAAAAAAATTACCTTTTCACCCTAAATACTTTCCTTCTACTGTTACATGCTTATTATATATTTAATTCTTCCTGAAAACATATGTGCTTTTTACTTTTTTCCCTATCCATATTATTTCATCCTTACCATCACTTTTCACAGATCTCTTTCATCAGTGTCTTCTTTTCTTCATCTAAGTTAATCTTTATTCTTCGTTAAGCTGGAGAAATCATCTCTCGATTGTGCCATTTTCTCCTATTAAAACTTGATCATTTTCCTTTTAAAATTCATCATGCCTACAAATACATTGTAGAAATATATTCAAGCTCTTTCATTTCTGTGCCTGCTTTACTCCACTGAAAATGTGCCTAATAAAGTCACTAGTAGGCACTTCCTACTTAGCAAAAACTAAACACCTCTCCCCCGTTTCCTTTGATCTTCATGATGCTTTATTGCAGTTTCAAATTTGTGAATCGCTTAATTACCAAGGAGGTTAACCTTCCTATGGCAAGGCTTTGACAAGCCTGTGTATTACCAAGCTGAGGGCTGCATTCTCCATCCATCCCATATTCAACAGCTTGTGCCACCAGCTGATATCTGCTGCTTCATAAACCTCTTAAAAAAGCATTTCAAAACAGAAGAGCAACAATTTCAGTTATTTTCTCTGGCATCTTTAAGAGACTCCTTGCCTTCTGAGAATTAGTGTTAAGATGGCCCACGTTCCTGTCCTCAGTTCTTCTCTTCTCTGGTAGCTGACATTGCCTTCTAAAAGCTTTATTAGCTGTCTAAGCAGGAGGAAGGAAGAAATAACACAAGTGAGAGTATCATTATGGAAATGAAAAGTAGGAGAGAATTTTTAGAAGAGGTGAAGAGACCAATAAAGAAAGGGAAACTATTTTCATGTTTGCCAAATGTTTATAAATCAGTGGGTTCACTGACTACCCAAAGTTAGGGAAGAAATTAGAGGGAGGCTGAAAGTGTTGCAGAAAAGGTAGGTATTTTCACATAAAGGAGTGCTGGTAAATATATTAGCCCAGGCATATTCTCTGTCTGTAATAGGTGTTAAGAGGTGAGTTGGGATTCATAACAAACTGTACACAAAGCAATGCAGAAAGTATTATTATGTTTTCATATATTCAAGGCTAGGCCATTACTATGTTTCACTACAGTTCCTTGTACAAAGAAGAAATTGGGAAAAAATACAATGTTATTTAACACAGATGTGAACAAAGTGGGGCACAGTAAATATCACAGAGAATAATTACAGTCATACATCTTTTCTAATATTTGAAAAATAAAATATTATATTTATCAACGGCAAGAAATAGATTACACCAAAGTTAATTTGTAGAACTTAGTGACTTGAGTTAGAAATCTGAGAGCTAAAGTTTCCCATATAGCATTATAAAAGGGTTTGATGTTAATACAGAAATATAGATTAGCTTGAAAACCAAGTAAGTGGTTTTGTTTCAGATTGTAGGGCAACAGTGAGAATAGAAATTATAATATTCTAATGACAAGTGGTGTTATTAAAGCTTACTTATGTATTCATTCTTATTATTTCTTCTTATTATTAATCTATTTACTTTGAGTTTTTTTATTAATTTAAACATTCCAGACTTGTTGATGTGTAAGACACTGGATGATTGAGAGATTTGGTTCAGTCTGCTGGGTTCTCTGCTCCTAGCTACATGCACAGTGAAGTATGACATCCTTTTAAAGCAAAAACTTCTGAAACTTTTGCAGGTCAGCCTTTCAGAAAATTGGTTATGTTCTGTGCCCCACTGAATATAGCTTTTGCCCTTTGCTTCCCTGCATCTCAATTGTGCAACCAGCTGGTGGGAGCTGGGCTGCACACCCTCTCAGGGGTACAGTGTACAGTTTGCTTGATGGGATCAGTTACTGCAGGGAATTTAAAGAAAGTATTTGTAAGTGTGCTGAAGTCAGAGGTGTTACAACAGTATAAAATCTGGCTAAATTGGATGAAAACCAAGCTCGGAGTTAATCCAAAGTACTCTCTTACCAATCTTATTTTTAATTTTATGATAGGTATGGTTAGAATCCAGTCAGCAGCAAAAAAACCCACTAATTGCTCATTAAGAAATGCTCTGTAATTCCTTTGTTAGCTTTGTGGTTTTGCAGTGGTTGGAATAGCTGAACTATCATTATCAAGATTAAAAACAATGGTCTCATAGTACTACATAAACTCTTAGAAGAATGAAGTATTCCTCCTTTTAAAAATCTTCCTCTACTGTCAGTAAAGCCTATTTTATACCTAGCTGTAAGAAAATAAATCTTTGATCTGCTAATAAAGTTCCCACCACTTCAGTATGCTGTAACAAGAATTTTCTTTCTCTCTCTTAATAGACTGAAGACATTAAAGAGATAGCCCGGAAGACACAAGCCCTGCCGAAGGTGAACACTAAAAGGCAGCGAATTGTAGTCTTCACCCAAGGCAAAGATGACACTGTATTGGCTACAGGTATGTGTTTCAAATTTCCCTTGTTGCTCACAGTAAATATTCCAGCTAATCAATTACAAGTTGTGGTTTTACAATTTTCAAATGATAGTCAGAACATTTGCCTTTTGGTGTTGCACTGTGTTTCTCATCTTTTATGTTTTTAATTGTTTCAAGAGTCTGAATTTAAGAAGCTATTATTTCACAAGAATGCCTGAGAATTTAGTTCTGAACATTTTTATAATATAGATTTAAAATATTGATGCAGTTGGTTTTACTCAAATTTTTATGACTTGAGATTTTATCTGTGTAGCCATCTTTGCTGCAAACAAGAATACACTGTGCCTGCTGAGAACAGCTGTGCAACAGTGTAGTATATTTAAACATTTGCAAAGAGGAGGAAGTGAAATCCAGTACTAAGTGAATTTCCAGGCTTTTTTTGCTTTGAGCAGAAAGTCTCACTTTAGCTTTTCTCAGCCGTCTGCTCTTCAATTCTCAAAAGAGTACGTGGGAAAAAGGTGTTCTAGCAGGGATACAAGCAGTTTCTGCTGTCTAAATTGATGATGTACGACGCACAGATTTAAGCATTATAAACATGACTGCCTACCTTTTGACAGTCTCTTTAATTCTGTCCACCTATGCTCCTAGACTAAATAAAGCTATTAAAAACATGTGCTGTGGCGAGCCATTTTAGTAGCTCATTCCTTCACAAGGTGAGTTATTAGGCTGGGCTGAATTCCTCCTTTGGAAATCAAGTGAAGTAGAGGAAGCTTTGTGCCTGGGGGACTGGTGCTTACTCATACAATATTTGCCTCAAAATCAGAATTGGCTTCAGACTGTGGCTTCAGGGCTAGGCACTAAGCAGGTATGTCACTGCTATAAAGATCATTCCTAGCAGCAGTTTGAATTTTTTCTTCAACAGTTTGCTCCTTTCCCTATTTTGTTAGCTACAAACTGTTTCAAAGGGAATGGATACCAGTCACTGAGAGCTGGGTATGTGTATTGCACTGATGATGATGGAAGTGTTCCTTCCAGAAAGTTACTGCCTGATGTGAATGGCCCACGTGGAGGCATTCTACTCAAGTATTGTACACTTGACTGAAAAATAGCAGCATAAAAATGTTTTTATACATGAGCTAGTAATAATGTAGTAAACCTAAATCTTATGTGTAACCCTCCTGTGCTCTTATTTAATTTTCACTGAGTACTTTTTTTATTCTTCAAACTGGAGTTGTTAACAAATCCATTAATCCCTTCTTTGATATTTTTACAACCGGGAGCTTATTTGAGGACTGACACTTGCTAATCTTAGCTGTTTGTTCGGTATGAAATGAACTTAAATTAGAGAATGCACTTTATATGCATGATAAATGTGAGATGGATAGAGACTGTATGCAATGGTGTCAGCTACAAAAGCAAACATGATAAATGTTAAGGCAGTTTTGAGCCGTAGGATAAGCTATTCAGTGCACAAGCATAGCTGAATCTCTGCTATGTTGTTATTCATGGCAGCCAAATAAATGTCAATAATAAAAGAGAATTAAAGATTTTCATTTCCCAGAGGCAGTCCTCTAATACAGCTTGATCTTTCATTTCATTTGTAATTCGTTCTTGTGTCAGGATGCAATCATTCGCCAGGCTCTGTGTGTCATGTTAAGTCATTTAATAATGATTAAGAACATAAAAATGTTTGGCCTGTGGGGCAATTCTCGAAAGAGATACCAATTTGTTATTGTTTTCCCCCTTTTCCTTTGGTGTGGACCATCTTTTTCCCACCTCCTCACATTGAAAAAATAATGAAAGAAGGAAAATGTGTCCCTTAGTTTAGCATGTGATGATACCTCAGAATGGCATAGAGTGCTGCTAGCACACTTATTTCAGAGCTAACTAGGTCTACACTTAAAACTTGCAGTGGAATGTATAGAAGTTTCTAAATGGTCTTTAAAATAATTACTACATTTAGGAGTTACCAGTATAAAATTATTATCATTTTTCTAATGCACGGGAGTACGGTTTTTAAAAAAGCAGCCTGTGTGCACTTGTTTATCTTGCCTTTCTGAGGGAACAGTAAAGTCTCAAAGAGCTTGTGCCTAGAGTAAAATACTATTTGCAAAGTCAGGTATGGATTTGGGTATGCTTGTTCATACCTTCTGCTTTATATTTTGTCCAGGTTAACAATAATAGGAACAACATGTTTGTTATGTTGAATAACATATTTATGCAGAGACCTCAACAGATTGCAGGGAGACCTTGACAGATTAGAGAAATGGGCAATCACCAACTGTATGAAGTTTAACAAGGGCAAGTGCTGGATTCTGCACCTGGGATGGGGCAGCCCTGGCTGTGTACAGGCTGGGGAAGGAGAGGCTGGAGAGGAGCCCTGTGGAAAGGGACCTGAAGGTCCTGGCCAGTGGCAAGGTGGATTTGAGTCAGCAGTGCCCGGGCAGCCAGGAGGGCCAACTGTGTCTAGCTTGGATTAGGCTGTGCTCTGTGAAGAGTCACAATCAGATGGCCACCCCCATCATCCTCCTCCCCTTTCCCCCTGCTCCCATGCGTGACAAAATGAGACAGGCAGCACAAAGACTGTGAGCACATCTGTAACAGAGCTCTGTTTGCTCTGTCAAAGGCTCTCCTAGGGATGTTCCAAGCCAAGGCAGACATGGGTTGGGTTGTGAGAGGAGGCTGCACCTCTTTGCACAGTTCTGTGTAGGTCAAATGAGGATAAGGTTATGGAAATAATGAGGGGAGTACTTGGATACAGTTCTGGCTGAAAGGAGAGGAAATAAGATGGATAAAAGGTGTTCTTGCAGATTGCCAGGCCATTAATGAAGGGGCACAGAATGATACATGCTGAAAATTTGGCATGGACTTTCTAGGGCACAGTAGAGGTGTGTGTGTTACGAAGAAGTCCAGATACAGCTGGTCATTACATGTGGAGAGAACTGTGGCAACAGTTCTTGTGACAACAGTTCTCAATTCCTGGGCATTCCAGAGAACAGAAGTATCAACAGGTATTTTAGGAGCGGAGCATGCGGCAGGAGGGCACAGCTTATTACCAAAAGAAAAGATTGACCAACCAGACTGGAGAACATAGTTCTTGCATATGAAAGAGAGAGCTTAGACTGAGACAGCTGAGAAAACATCTTCCTCTAAAAATCTGGCTTAGCCACACTGCAAAGATTTTTAGTCATCTTAGGAATTGCTGCAATTTATACAACATTGTTTTAATGTCAACCAAAAATACTGGTGGCTTACCTCAAACAGACCACAAGCTGTAGGAAGTCAGGTATGGATTGACAGACAGCTTAGAGGTCCATGCAGCTGGAGCAGATCAATGAAACAGTAAGAAGCAAAAACTGCATCAGCAGTCTCAATCTAAGCCATTCCCATTTGTCAGTCCACTTTCTTTGGCTGTCAGAATTATTTGTGTTTTCAGAGGAAAAAATTCTCTGTCTTTATCCTGGAGTGCAATGGGTCTTTCTGCTGTCTGTTCATATCTGCTCCATCCCTGTACTCCAGCCCCAAGGCCCCTTTCCTATCCCCTTCTTCCTGTTCTCTGTCATTGCGAGGAAGAGGCAAACTCAAATTTAATCTGAGTGTGATCAGTGTGTTTTAGAGGGAAGGGCAGGAGTGTTTAGGATTGGCATACAGGAGCTGTGGCAGATGAAGTGTTGACTTAATTAACTGTCACCTTCTAATACGACTTCACTGAGCACAAGGAAATGATTGTGCTGTGAGGTTTTCCTCTCTGTGTCATAGGATTGTAGCATGGTTTGGGTTGGGAGGAACCGTTAAAGGTCACCTATCCTAACCCCCACAATGGGAAAGGACATCTTCAACTGGAACAAGGTACTCAAAGCCCTCTCCAGCCTGACCTTGAACGATTCCAGGGCTGGGAATGTCTGCAGCACCTCTGCGCAGCCAGAGGTGCATTTTTTGGTGACGTTGAATTTTATCTTTTTACTGAAAAACTTGGAGGTACTGAACATTCTCAGTGACCTTAAGGAAGGAAGGTCAGGACAGGAAGATTATAATTTTCTCTATCATTGATCCCCAACATGACTGAATTTTTGATAAAACTTTTGGAAAAACCAGCCTGTGGGAGACACCTGTGACAAAACCTTTCAGCACAGAGGATTATGCTTAGGGAAAGGGGCTGGTAGCTGAAAATGGGATCTGTGGACTTGCTCAAAAAAGTTTATTTGAAGAGCAGTATTGGGTTAATTTCTTGTGTGGATGTTCCTCAGGTGTCCTGGAAATTACTTGGCTGTCAAGACTGATCCCACTACCACAGCCTTCTTCCATGATATCCCTCTTAGCAGGCCTGAGATTCCAGATTTGACTGAGTTTTGAGGTTTCACAAAGCTTACAGGATGCATTTCACATTTCAAGACTTTCTGCCGTAACCACAAGAAATGCATAAGCAGAGAGAGCAGGGGAAGTTAATGAACGTGTGCAGTCTCCTGATTTCAGCAGCTGAAGCTTTTAAGGAGTGCACCAAAAATCACAAGCTCTGGCAGGAACATATATGTTCTATCTATATGTGTGCTGTAATGTTTGTCAGAGTTGCTCATAACAGTTTTAAACAAATTACTTTTAGTCAGGTATATTTTATGACTGATCTTGGCTCAAAGGGAAATCTTCAGAAAGTCTGAGTAAAATTAGTTCAGCAATGGAAAATGCTTTTATATTGAAATATTTGCATAATTCAAGACCAGCTGAAGCTACAAACTTTAAACTTAGCTTGTTTTATAGCTTTAATAGAGAAAAGAAAAACAATCTAAATTTAAAGAAAATCACTTCAGCATTTTTCAAGTTATGAATGATGAAATCTGGCATGTTCAGGGGTGAACACAGAATTTTCCATTCTTTTTTTCCCCTGATGTTTTCAGGACCACCTCTGTTTAAGGGCATGTTTGTAATAACCTCATTTGCTAGACTATGGCAGTAAAAATGGATTTTTCTAAGGATCCAAGCATTAAAGCCAGCTCAGGTTGGGCTTACTAACCACTTAAATCTTCATTTTTTTGGGACATATTACTTGAGATATTTCAGGAAATCCATTAGGCTGGGCAAATGTGGTAAAAAGAGAGAGGTTTGTCTTAAAACTTCATTAGTGCACCTGCCCCATAGTGCATGCAAAAACAGTTTTGTAGGTTTTTATGTGTTATCATTGTTGTTTGATCTAGTCCATAAATTAAAGTCAGTGCAGTGTAGCCAAGGTAATATGTCACAATAAAATTGCAATGTTACCAGATTTTGGAGCCTACCTACCAAGCTCTTGCTATTGAAGAAATAGTAGGCATTTGCCTCCATGTGTTATCTGAAACAGAAGACTGATCTGTCTTGGTGTCACCCAGTACAGCTGGTCTTGTGGTAATATATGCAGATATGCTCATAAATTTAAAGGTTCTATATTTGAATAGAACTAAAACTTAATCTTAATTAAAATAAAGACAAATTATAGTATGTTTTGTAAATTATGAAACTCCTTTTACTTTATATGTTAGATCTTAAGTATTTTAGGTGACTTTTTCAAACCCTTCCTTTAAGAAGGTTTATCACATTCTGGATGTGGAATGAGAGATTTTAAAGTCCATTCTTAGATCCTAATAGCATGATGGGGTATGCTTTTTGAGGGGAATAAAGAGGGCTGATGAAGCACATAGCTCACTTTAAACAGAGGTCAGTAGGTTTTCTTTGTCGGGTTGTCCTGCAATCACAGACCAACATGTTTCCCTGTAAGCCTATCTATGTAACATAGAAGTATTTAATGTTGTTGACACTGCTGACATTTTATGGTGGGTCTGTTTGCAGCTCCTCTTCTGTAAGTTACTGAGTATAATGTGTTCTTCTCTAAGGAGTATGAAAAGATGTTATTTTTTTTCCTTGCTTACAGCTTTCATGCTGGGTCTTCCAGACAGGAAAACCTTGACTAGCCCTTTTTTTATCAACTAGGCTTCCTATGCATTTATACAAACCAGAGTAGTACCTTGGACCCAGGGAAACAGTAGCTGAGTTTTATTACCATGTGCTCTCTTTTTCACACAATCACACATTTTCACTCTTCCCTATCCATTTATATTCACAAATAGAAAGGATAATTTCAAAAACAAAAGTGGGTTTAGAAAAGAAAAGGACATTTTAGTCCCCTAATGGCTTAACAAGTGAGTCAGAAAGCCCAAAATAATCAGGTTTTTTGTGTCTTATGAAACCACAAAATTTAAATTAATAATTAACATTTGTTGATAGGGATTAATGAATAGTAAAGCTGGTAATACCTTTTTGTAACTGAGACCATTCATGCTTTCATGCTGTGTGGGAGTGGAAGACTGATCATTTTTTTGGACAGGTGAAACACATTATTAAAACCTGAATTCCGGGTATAGGTATCTTGACTTGACTTAAAAGTGTGCCAACTGTTGCACCTCAAAGAATATGTATACACGTATGTAAATAGGCACATGTGTGTGTTTCAGTAATCTATATTGATTTAAGAAAAGGATGTCTTCTCTAGTCTGCTGTGTCAATATACTAATTTAGCCCAGAAATTGAGAGTGAAGATGGGAAATCCCTTATTCATGTATAATCATTACTAGTAAGGAGTATCAAACCTAGCTGCATTTTCAGGTGCTACAGTGAGTATACATTCTACAATTCTGAGGAAAAATTACCCCTTTAGGCTGTTGAAAAATGCATGTTTGTTAAATGACAATAAATATGGGCCCTTACTCCATTCCTCAGAACTAGGCTCTATTTATTCTTTCAAGGAAGAATGTCTGTACTTGTTTCTCAGATACAGATACACAGAGTTAGGAATTCAGGTTTTATACTGTAATTCTAAAAAGGATTCTTGGAGACATAATTATTAATAGATAAATCCACTGCTTAGGTAGTGGAAATTATATGATATTGGAGTGGCAATACAGAGTGAAAGAATAGAAGCAAGACTGAGGCAGATCAAAGATCTGTCTCTAACGTGATGTAGAGGAGTGGGAACTTGGGAGAGAGGGTAAAACCAAAGCAAATCTGGAGTAATAGTTCCATGTTACACTCTAGCAAAATGTTTCTTGGGGATTTGTGAACTAGAGATGTTGTCTTTGTGCTGAATAGGCCAGAATGGGATTATATTATACATATCTTATGATAAGGAGTGTCACAGAGACTGTGTTATGTACAGAAATACATCCCCTTATTTGTTTGGATTCAGACACTTACGAGTGTTCCTGTCTGCCTCCAACTGCTTGTATTGCTTGGCCAGTTCATAATCATTTCATGCACAATGTCTTTTTACTTTTTATTTTGAAGAACTCTTGCTTACCTCCCCTGCATTAGTCTTTTTCCAGACTCTTTTCGTATTCTGTTTACTTGTTCTGTGTTTGATCCATAATTCTGACACCCTGAGCCACTCTACACTGCATCTTTTTGCAGGTCTGCTTAGTCTTTTTGAGTGGGGGACCAGAATGTTCAACTAGCAAGTTCCTGAGGAATTTACAAAGTGGCTTAATTTTGTTGTTTTCTTTGTTCTGTATTCCTCTCTTAATAGTTCCTAACAGTTTGCTTGCTTTTCTGGCTGCCACTTATGATTGATTTGACATTTTCATAGAATTATCTGTTACAACTTCAAATGTTCTTTATGGTGTGGTAATTTGTGGTTTAGAGCCCATTATTGTGTATTTAAAGCTAGATCATTTTTTAAATGGGCACCTTTTTAGATTGATTGAAGAAGAATTCTATAGCCCTTTAATCTTGGACACTTTAGCCGTTCTTCACACTCAACTTTTGTTTTTGCTGTCCCCAATTAATTTAAATAACTCACAAGAAGACAGTGCCTGCTATACTGCTCCCTCAGAAATGGTATGTATAGGCAGGAGATGGTGCCCCAGAGCAGGTACACACAGTTAGCATTGAAACTGGACTTAGGCAGGAGGATTTTGGTAAGGCAACCCCTTGAATCACTTCAGGCCTTTCTTGCTTGACTCTGGAGAGCAAATTGAAATTTGCAGTAACATACTGATTGAGGGGCCATATTAAATCCCAAATAAGCATTCTCTTTCTGGAAAGAAAGTACCACTAAACTGTAGTGTTTTGTGGGGATGAGACATTTAAACATGGTGTTTTGTTTTGAATTTCCTTCTAGCAACAAAGACTCTAGTTCCAAAGTTGGAATAGAAGTAGCTTCCGCATTGGCTGATAATGCTGTAGAATGATATCTGCAAAGCAAAGAGAAAAGAATACAGGGACAGAACCACAGAAGGGAAACAAACTCTATTATCTCATATGCTGAAAACCACCAATTTTATTACAGAACGCATCTAAAAGGATGGCGAAACAGCAGAATCAGTAATTGGGAAGCACTGGAAGTGGAACAGCCTTCCAAATTTAAATTGTGCTTTTCACACGTAATTGACGCAACTTTGTCAAGGTTATCCCTGTTTTCTGAAAATGGCACCTTACCTACCCACCCCATCTCCATGTACACCAAACAGGGAATTCTGGTGACTTTCAGTTTTTCAACAACTGTTCCTACGTCTACAATGTTATGTCAGTCTAAATATATCTTTCTGAGTTTTTGAAAAAACTGAAGAAAATACAAATCTATAGTATTCTGTTGCATAGCAAATAATAATCCTAGACACTTTTGATTAAATTTATGCTTTAAGTTTAAAGTTCACCATTGTCCTTTTCTGTGCAGTCATTTGATGTTCCTGCAATATTCAGTATTGGACACTTGCCATTTCTCCTTAAAAACATGTGCTTTAGTGAGTTGAAATCTGAAACGTGTGTTTAAAGGTTTACAGTGCATACACTTCTCACTTCCCAACATTTTAGGGTTGAATCATACTAACAGGATGTCTGTTTTATGAAATTAATCCAATAGTATTTTCTACCAATAATTTTTGAGAAATAGATTTCTCAGTATCCTAATTTAGTATGATTTTTTTTTTCATTGTAAGAAATTAAATGTATGGCTTGTTCAGCAGGTTTCTTAATAGATCAATAATTTGTTGGCTTAAGTTGTTTTTTTTCCTGTGGAGATGTGGGAAGATCAATGTCTGTAGTGCCCTAGGTCAGGATCAATAGTTTTAATAAAACTTCCTTTTTTTGTTGTTTTGGCATTGTTGGGTTTTTGTTTTGCCTTTGTACTTTTATATGGTTTTGCTTTTATTAATGAGCTTTTCCTTTTGTTTCAGACCATTAATGGTTTTCAGATAATGTCACACTGCCCAAGGTCAAGGCCAGTTTGAACTAAAAACTCTACTTATCAACGTTTAAATATATTGGATGGGCTTACATATGTTAGAAGACATAAGAGTTAGGATCATTGCTTTCCAGGGACCAAAGTTAAAGCAAAACAAAATCTCAACCTTTGGGGAGGATGACACATTCAGGCCTTTTTTGTATTTCCTTAAATAAATAACAGATCTTATTTATGGATCTCATACTGGCATTAACAACATGGGTAACTACTGTGGCCTTGACTGCTCTTCAGTTAAAGATACTAAATGCTCCATATGGACCTTTGTAATGGTATATTGCTCATTCCACAAAACCAGTTTGAAATAAGATCGCATCTCTTGTTTATTCCTGAAATTCTGGGTGGGAAGAGGCAAATTGTCAAAGTGTATGTTATCAGCTGGAGTGCTTGAGAGAATGGGATGTTGCTGTCTCTGAGGCTCAACCCTGTGTCTTTTGAAATCAATGGAAAGATCTCATTAACTTCGTTGGTTATTGATTATGGTCATGGAGAACTTAAAACGTAAATGAATATTAATTGTTTATACTGATTCATGTGGTTTTTTGTGTATTATACCTTGTCTGGAATCTATGATTCAATTTTTGTAGTTTACCTAGAGGTTATAGAAAAAGCAAACTTCATGTGATCTGAAAGATTTGATAGCACATTTTACCTGGAGGTCTTTGTGTGGTAGAAGTGAGGGATACAAAGAACTGCCTTTGACCACTGGCACCTAGGTAGATTATCTTCTGTAGGAGATATTTTTTCCATTATTTTGGCAGCGTTAGCCTGTTTTTCACTAGGCAGCAGTTCACTTCATAACAAATCATCACAGAGGAATTTGAACAGCACAGTCTGTACTCAGAAGGTGCCCTACAGACTCTGGTAGCCCATCATCTTTAATCTGGAGATTTTATTTCCCATCTTGTGATTACAGCTGAATGAACATTGTAGAAAAGTTTAAATTGTAGCTATCTGTGTCATGCTTTTGCCATAAATGATGGAACTTATGTTTTCAAGCCTCTAATCTTCACCTGCTCAAATAGTCTCTATAGAATAATTGCACAGACTGGAAGGAGAGTAAAATGTGGGTATGTGTGGTGTCCCTGGATGAAAATTAACTGCAGGAACTGACCCTTTGATTAGAAGTTTCTCTGCTGTAGGATCCAGTTTTAGACAATGAAAGTTTTGGGAAGTAGATGGCTGAATGGAAGACAAATCTTTAGCTCCAGGAGGGACAGAGCAGAGATCCTTGATAGTGGAAAAAGCAGACAAAGGGAATTTGAATGGGTCCTGCTTTGGCTGACTTTGGGGACTTGGAATTTATTTTGTGTAAGATGACAAAATGTCTAGAATGAACTTTGAGGGCATGTGGGAGGCTAATTGGAATGCTTTGAAATAGTTAATTGTCTAAAGTGAAATTGTGAGATTTTATGATCAGTTTGGCTCAGTGATTTCCACAGTAGGTTTTAGAGATAATGCAAAGTGGAAATTATTTAAATGCCAGATGTGAAACATAGGCTGTGCATGTCAGTCTGATGCCAATGACCTGGCCTTGACACACCTGAGCACGTTATAGACTGTGAAGTGGCAGTTAAGATATAAACCTTTGGATGCCAAAAATAATGTTTCTGTAGTTATGTAGTTGATCCCATGTGAATGAAAGAAGACTCTGTCCTATTTTCACCATAACTGTTTTCATTGTTATGAATAATAAAGACAGTAAAGTAAGCAGACCTGGCATAGAGTATATACAGACAGCAGATTCAGGGAATAGGGCAAACATGGACTGGTTTTATATTGTTATGTTTGGCTATACCTACTCAGTGATATAACACTACTGTTTGTTCAAAAAGAATGCACAGAGTAGTCTGGCATCAGATTTAAAGTTTGGGAGGCTGCATACACTGATTTTGTTTGCTTTAGTTCACTACCCTGTGCCCCTCACTGCTCTCCTAATCCGTCCTGATGCTTCTGCCTGCCCCAGTGATTAGCAGTCAAAACTAAATCAGAGAGGAGTCTATGGAACCAAATATTTATGCCCCTTATAATGTGACACTGTGATACTGTACTGTGAACCTGAAAAGATGCCAGGCCATGCGTTGTGTCTAATAGCAACTGATCAAAAGTGGAACTGCAGGACTGTACTCCAAATTGTTGGCTTTATAAATTTGATAATAAGTACATTTCTTGGTAGAATATAACAGTGCAATAAACTGTGCATGCCCTCTCTTCCCTCCGCACCTGTCCAATTGCAGAATGCTGTTTGTACAGTACAATGTCGTCACTGACAACTGAATAAGAATTTTTAGGAGCAGTTGGCTATCAAGTGATGGCAAATTTAAAGGTTATGCAAATTGTGCCAGTACAGCCCAGCTTGTTTCAGACCTCTTTTCTCTATTATCATATCAATTGAGTCAGCTCATAGTAGACAAAGCAAGGTTATGGGAACCACCTAGAGCATCATGCACCATTAAACATCAATGCAGCACACATGAACATCTGCAACAACGATCTTATTAACAGAGGGTATAACGGAAGGCAATAAACAGCTTTCTTAGTCACCTAATTGTAAAAAATTTAATAACGTAATACTTGTGTTATTTATCAACAGCAGTTTGGTCAAAAATTACACAATTGCAGTGGATTAGGTTACAATACCTATTGTATGCTATAAATTGCTACAAAAATATGAATATCCTTTTGTGAGCAATAAAACACTTTAGTTAGTGGAATGCTAAAAATGCAATTTTCTTTTAATTTCTGGCACATCGTGAAATATAAGTATCTGCCTTTTGCGCTGACATTTTTATACTTGGCTAAAACCAAATATTATAAAAGAACCTAAGAATTGTTTTTTATTTCCTGCTTGTCTAGATAGCTTGAACATTTCAAAAATCAAGGCACAGTTGTTTTGTTGTGAAAAGTAACATACAGAAAACATAAAATGGTCTTGTGTGTGTGCAGTCAAAACAGATGTTTGGAAGGATGAAGTAAAGCATATTAGATGTCTGTACTGGATATGTGTTGTGTGTTGGCTTCTGGAGGAGACACTGCACTGCTTTAGAAGATGAGAGTATGTGAAGCTGTGATCTCAAGTAGCTGAGGGAAATGTACACAAAAATAAAGTATGTTAGAAGTTGATAAAAAAGAGAAAGGCAGTTTGGCTCTCTAAGGCCAAGGCAAACCCTAGGACTGGGATAGGCTTGAAGCACACCCTTTGCTGGAGTCAGATCCATGGGTGGGGAGGGACAGCCCCTCTCTGTGCTGGGGGCACTGCTGGACTCCCTGGGAACCAGAGCTCGGAAAGCTCAGAGCTGCAGGAGGAGAGCCCCACTCCTCCTGTTCTATCCTGAATGTGCAAATGTGCAGGTATTTCAGAATTAAAACTGAAAGGAAGTAAGAGACTGGATGAATAAATCAATACAGGCTCAAAAGCTGAGTGTGGCAAGTGCATTCAGCAGAAAATCCTGCTCCAGACATTACTCTGCTTCCAAACAACTTTATTCCTTGCTGGCACCGTCTGCGCCCGGCTATTGCCACTGAGTAGCAGCGAGCAGATCAGATTTGTATTTATGTGGAAAAAGAATGAAGCCTTATAAGTTTGTTTTAGCATAAAACTCCAAATTGTGCTAGAATCACTGGCTACAATTAGCCTCCTGGTCAGCAGTAGACACCTCAGCCATTGCTTTAATCAACAAGAATCAACAGGTGATGGTGAAGGATGTGGGCAAAGAGGAAGAGTGATTAGGCAAAGATGAGTAGAAGCTTGGTAAAAGGATGAATTCGGCAAGTTGAGAATTACAGGCATTAATTCTGTTATTACAGAAAAAGGAAAGTTTTTCT
This sequence comes from Chloebia gouldiae, assembly GCA_003676055.1. Classification (NCBI taxonomy): domain Eukaryota; kingdom Metazoa; phylum Chordata; class Aves; order Passeriformes; family Passeridae; genus Chloebia; species Chloebia gouldiae. Next base: position 6,786,877 of record QUSF01000014.1, read on the forward strand.
TCAAAAATGTTAACATCTTTCCTTTTTAAATCTGGTTTTATTTCCTCTAGGAAAAGATGGCCAAAAAAAAAAAGCAGTCAAACTGTCTAAATAGCTGTTAAGTATATGTTTTATATATTGAAATGCTTCTAAAAGGAACAAATAACAAGTATTTTCCATTTTTCCCACATTTTTGAGTTGCAGTTCAAATCATCTCACTCTGTAGGCTAACCAGAATTTTTTTCCTGCATATCTCTGCAGTTTTTAAAGCAGTATCTGCTTCTTGCCTTTCTTCATAAGTTTTTTAACTTAATTGTATCAGCAGAATGTCCATATTTTGCTTATACACATCTATTTACTTGCTAACCACCCTTGGTTTTCAGATTGGAAACTCTTCAGAGCAGGATTTTTTTTACTTCTAAAACATATCTTGGTGGTCATCTTGACAATACAAGAATAATACATATTACAGAGATTATGACTTGAACTCACATGTATGCACCAGCTGAAGTTTGATTAATCTTAAAATGTTTTATTGCTTCTAAAACAATATGTGTGTCATTTTGGGTATTATTTTGGAATCATTTAAATTTGAATTATTCAACAAATTAGAACTACAGAAATAATACTTTAAGGAAAAGTAACCAGGAGTGACAGGCAGTGATAGAAGTCTGACAATGTTCTGCAGAGAGAGAGGCTGGACAATTTTGATTTTTCTATTAGGATATTTTGGTTTTGTCAAGCAGCCTGACTTTAAAGCATTGGGGTTTAGATTAAATAACAGTGCATGGCCTGTAAACCTGTTGGGTTACCTTTATGGGTGCATGTAGGGACTGCAATGCTTTAAAGGCCTTCATACACAAACATATGATCCAAGAGCTCTTGCCAGAAACTCTTTGTCAGAGCTGCTATTACAGTAACTGTGGGGAAATTAATTTAATCCACTGTGAAGTCAATAATTGTAAAAATTCAGGGGTGAATAATTTACATCAAAATGTGCATGATGTTATTTTTAAAAGGTGATAGATTTACCATCCTGCTTATGATAGTGGTTAGGTAATACTTTTAAACCAATAACATGATATTACAGAGATCACAGTTTGGGGTATTTAATTATCTAAAAAATTATCTGCAACTAATATAGGGGGAAAATAAGCTCCTTTATTTTGGGACAGATTTTTATCTTAGACTGGTACAACCCTTAAAGGATTCCATTAAAAACAGCAGAATTTTTCTGTTTCAACTGGCATTTTAAGAGTAGGATATTTTCTCATTGACATTAGAACAAATTTTGGCCTCCACTGCAGCGATACCTTCTAAATAGATTTAAAACCTGCTAAAGTCTGATAAAATTCATTTAGTAAGCATGTTTTATTCTTCAAATATGAACAAGTAGTCTTGGGAGATCTTAGTTAAAGGAAACATGGAGCTTACAAATACAGAATGAGAAGAAAAAAAATTGTAAAATTCTAGAGCTGAGCTCTGCGATAAAAGGGTGAAAAAATGAAATTTCTACATGTAATTTGAATTTTTAACAGCAGTGCTGTATAATTTCTCTGGTATAGCTACCTCATCAATGTTCAGCTAGTAACAATTTTTTTTTCAAGGAGAGGCAGATATATACATTAACTTATTTTTAGTACTATATCTAGGGAAGGCTGTCTCTCTCATTCCAATGGACTGATTTTATTTATGGAACTAAATATAAATTCTCCCAGAAGAAAAATCTCCTTCAGAGCTGCTCTGTAGTGACCTAATACTCACTCCTTCTCTTTTCAGTCTTACTGATGCTCAAGTGAAATGGAAGTGCCTTGGGCCCATTTCTGCCTCCACTGACAACCCATGCTTCTCAGATTATCGTGTAGCATAAAAAAAGCTGTCATGTAACATGGCATTTATTTAAATGATGTGATTTCTGTGTTCACCACTCTGAAACTGAGGTATAGCTAAGAAAGCTTGCAAGTTTTGACAGGTGTGTTTACCCCACTAGGGCAATATGCTTAATGTATGAAAAATGTGAGGCAGAATACAGTTTTTGTCCTTCTCAAAATCAAATTATAATGTGTTTTTCTCTCTCTCTTTTTGGTGGTGTTTTGTTTTTTTTTTTTTTTGTTTTAGCCAGTGCCCAGATAAGCAATTGAGTAGGAATTGCATTGACATGATTTATAGGTTGATACTTGTCAGAAGATTCTCCCATAGGACAGTGTTTTGGTGGCCTAGCTGTGCAGTGGTTTAAAATACATCTGTAGAATACCACAAGGTGAAGTACAAGCATACATGTTTCCTGTTGGTGAGTTGGTCAGTGAATGCACACACGGTCTGGTTTCTGAGCCGAGAGATGTTTCGTTTTTGCACAGTCCTCATAGCCATGTTTCAGAAGACTATGAGTGTGTGTGAGAAAAACATGTGTCCTTGTAACCCAGCCACACCTTTGTGATGTATTCCTCATGCTGGACATTGACATTCCAGCTCTCATCATCTGTCTGTGTTCACAAGTCTTGGCTACCTATTTACAAATAGAAATAGATTTGTTTGTATTTCTAATTCCTATACACAGCTCAAAAAATAATGGTGGAAGAGCATGGCTTGGTTTTTTACATGTGAGGATGAAATAAGATGTACAGTGCCCAAAGCAATGCATGTAGGATTTACAGTGCAGGGAGAGACACTTTCTTTTGTTAATATCCTGGGCCAGATGTGGTTTTGTGTCACCCTGTGCTCAGGATTGTACAAGTTATGGGCTTTGTTTATTGTAACCCATCTCTCCTGTCTTCAGGACTGACTTTGATGTGAGCTCTTGATAGTCCTTCCAGACAGTCATTGTGTTGTAGCAGCACAGAACCTTTCCTTGATTTTGGTGCCTGTGCCTTCCCAGCCCTTGCCTTGCCGAGTCCTCAGGCCCCGTGTGAGCCCAGAAGTCAGAGGCGAGGCTGGAGCTCTGCCGAGAAGAGCTCTGGCACTTCTGGCACTTCAGGGGCGCAGTTTGAGCTGCCTCTGAAATCGGTGCCTGGCGGGCAAATGGCAATACTCTTGTGTGCTCATAAGGCTTTTTCAACAGAGTTCATTGCCATTCTAAACCTTAAACATTGTGACACATGCCAGAAAAATTCAGCAGCTTGTTCTTTAGGGCGGTTTTCCATATATATATGCACATATATATATATATATTTTTTTTTAATGTTTTATTAGCAACAAACTCAAGCAGAACTAGTATTTTCTGTTGACCTCTTGCTTCTCCATCTTTTAAGCAAAGTGTTCTGTTTACTTGTGCTAAAAATTATTTAATATGAGAAATAAAGTAGAAATTCAACTCTTGGCACTGGCAGTGATATAGAAAATAATGACATTTAACTGTGCCCCACACCTTTGATAAAGTAAACAAAACAAATTTTGCCTATAGAAGATGTTCATGAGTCATTAGTCAGTGCTATTACATTTCTTACAATTGTTGTAACTATATACAGAGTTCTGAGTCCAGTCTTCTGCTGATATAAATCAAGAGTTATTTAAAGGAGTGGTGTTGAATTAACAGGATTACAGACAGAATTGGGTGTAGATTCAGAGGATACTGTGTGCAAAAACAGTATTTAATTTTACATCATTGCTAATGGTTGATGTGTATGAATGTACAGGTTGATTCAGATGAACCTTCTTTCCCCTATTAACTCTAAGGATTCATAATCCTATGACTCACACTTCAGTGAGAGACTACAAATATGACTTCTGAATCAAAATGCTCTTGACCTGATAATGGTACAATTTGTATGTCTGAGGAGAGCTATAAGGGGAAGACAAGTCTCGTTTACCTCCTAGGACAGAGGAAAATGGAGTCTGCACACTGTCATTTCCCCTACGGGTATCTATGGGACTATGACTAGAGCCACAGGACATTCTAAGACTTTGGCATCATACTCTTTTTCTGTTTCTACTGAAAATAAGCTAGCTGTCTCTGAGGGACAGCACTTTGCTTTCCTGATCAACACTTTTGCTTAGCAAACTGCAAAGAGAATTCTAGATCCACTGCTAAAGAGACCCATTAATTGGGGTTTTTATTATGGAAATCAGTTAATATTTGTATTACTTTTATCATACCTCAGACATACTAAAGCATTATAAATAACAACTGCTCTGTAACTTGTTTAGGGCCATTTATTTATTATAGCAATAAAGAATAAGCAACTTCTACATTAGTAGTTATAAAGATTTCTTGGGCACATATAGAATTCATTAGAATACAGCATCATTTGTTATGTACTGTTAAAATACTAGATAGAAAGTTCCCAAAGCATGTGGCTGACTTGACTCTTGCTTGTCGTGCTGTAACTCCATTGAATGGCACAAAGAGATTCCTTCATTTTCTGGCAAGCCCTGCACAGCTGCAGCACCAGCCCCACAGAGCAGGGAGGGAGGAGGTGCTGATGTGCAAAACAAGGCCAGCTCAACAGCACCCAGAAAGTGCCAGCAGCGCCAGAGTGCCCATCCACACGTGGCTGCTGGAAGTCCCAGCCTGCAAATGCAGGATCTCATTCTGTTTGCTTGGAAGGGACAGGCTGCATCAGCTGTGCTGGGTTTGGAGCACATCATCAGCGCAGGTGAGAAGGATTCCCTAGCTGGGGCTCAGTGCCCTGCCCCACGTTGCCTCGTGCCTTTGGCCAGGGCTGTGTTGGTAGGGTGGGCGAGCTGCAGCATCTCTTTGATGTGCATTATCAAGTGTGGTGTCACTGTGTGAAGGAGAGCAACAGCATTATTTTACTGTCGAGCAAAACAGGAGTGCGGTTTCGCCCTCTCTCAGCCTGTAAATAATCAGGCCAGCCCAGAGATATGAGATATGAGGCCTTGACGGGGGGAAACATCAGGAGATGGGCAAAGGTTCAAAAGAGGCTCTCACCCCAATACAGTTGTCCAGCTCTTTATTCCATGGTCTGAGGGGATGAGCGGGGAAAAAGAGAGAGAGCAGGAAATGTCAGGGGTTTATTATGGAGGCTCTGGGCAGGGGGGGCTTCTCTGGCTCTCCGCCAACCCTGTTGGGGCACAAAGGAGGGGTCCAGGCTTATCTTGATCAGTCACAGGGGTCCCGGGAAAGGGGGAAAACATGGCCTGAGCAGAATGTTACACAGGAGAAAGTATTGCTGTACTGAGGGTTTTTGAAGATGCATTGATGTGCTGAAGAAGATACAGAGACTGTAGCCTTTTGGGGTTTACCTTCTGGAGACAGGTGAGAGCTAAAAATCATCCTAAGCAATACGGCCTGGTTTCAAATACTTTTCTCATTACTTCTTACCTTACAGCTGCCCAGAGACATTTATAGGTTTTGAGTTCAGGTTTCTATGTTCTGTTAAGTTCTTCCTGTCTCTTTTTTTTTTAATTTTCTTTTTATCTCTTTTTTTTTTTTTTTTGGCCCCTGATCTAAAGAAAGTTAGAGAGGGTGGAGGTGGGGAGGAGACGATACAGAATTCTGTTTTGCAGTTGTTCCTTTATTTTACAAGTTAAGCTCACAAAAGGAGCTCCATCTTGTAAGCATCTGTACTACCACTGCCAACCCATGGATCAAAAGATTATTTGAGGAAATAGCTGGACCTTTTTTGTATGTATTTTAGGTGTACCTTCTTCCTTTCATTTTATTTTAAAACAAAATTAAGGACACTCCAACATGTTGCCCATAAGAGTTCTGTTACAGGTAATTAAATGTAAGTTTACGCATTTAATCTACTTTTAAGAGCAAGAGAGACTGGTAAATGACCCAGTTAAGGAAAGTACTCAGCCTAATTGGATGTAACGGTTGCTTGCTGGTGTTTATTACTGTACTAAGAGTAGACATGTAGTCTGTGATTCTAATTTGGTTTAGAGACAGACCTGTAGTATTTGCACCCATCATTGGAGTTTGAGTTTCTGCTAACATTGTAAAATAGGCTTGTATTCATTTGGTAGCTTAAGAGTATTAGAACAGAAAGAACTGGGTTTTTTCAGTTACTATTGCTGTCCAATTATTATCTCTCCAAACTGTTTTACCTACAACAATATGTTAAACTGGATATGCTAGCATGTATTTTTGCCTAGGAAAATAAATAGAGATTTCACCTCTTTAGATAGGTAATGTGAGAGATTAACAATGACTAAATTTACCAGTGAGCTGTATCCTTCTCACTTACCTGTGAACTTACCTGGTCTTCAGCCTATGAAGTCATTAATATCTGGGTTTGATTATTTCTGTGTCATTTTGAAAGAGTTGAGTTCCTGACAAACATAAAGTCACTGAAAGTTGACTCAAAGCCCTAGAATTTTAGATTTCATGAATGCTTATTTTCTAAAATTCCCCTAATTGTAGACACCTTGTTGCAATTTGCACTCACAATTCTGGGCTTCCAGGAAATTATATCCAAGTGGAATCTGTTGTATCATAGAAGATATTTGTTATATAAAAATAGAACACTGGATTTTATGCCCAGAGCAGCAACACTTGGACTTCAAAACACTTATGTAATTATTCTTTATTTCATAAGCTCTCAGAATGATGAATGAAATCAGAACTGACTTTGAAAAGCAAGGCCACTGTCGACTGGTGCACTTAGCCAAGGTGTCTCAGTGTTTGCTATGATGGATTTACGAGTTTTATAAAATAATGAATTAAAAATGAAGTTAAAGCAATATTAAATTCACACACGCACAAAAAAAGGATACTTAGAATGAAGACTTCTGCTTCATCATGATTCATCTTGTTGTGTTTAGTTGCTACAAAACACAGATCAGTAAGAGAAATTATCTCTTGGTGCTATTACACAGACATAGCAATGTAGTTTAATGGCAGCTTTAATTGTAACTTACTTCATTTATTATAAAGGAAAGGAAAAAAAACCCCAAACCTTAGTATTCTTTTGTTGATCTTCAAGTATATATTATTGTCAGCTGTAGTTTAGTTGACTCTACTATACTAGAAGTTCTCCTAAGGTTAAAGAAAGATGATTTGCCTATAGGATATGTGCAGATGGTAATATTTTGTAATTCAGTATGTGCTCCAAAGCCATGCTGGTTCCTTCTTAAACTTCAGTATTTCAAAATAGGAAATTATTCCTCTACTTGAAAATATATAGGAAGTTGCAGAAAGAAAATGTATTACCCAGGTAGACATGGAAAACTGTGACCAGAAAAAAAAAATTGTACACCAGAAGACTTTCCCAATGTATTTGGGGTTTTAGACTAATTCAGTTACTTAAAATTATATCTACTCCAGAAAGAATAGAATAGGAGCTCTAGTGCAATATTTACCTGCACATATTAGAGGGAGCTGAGGGAGAGAGTCAAGACAGAGGAAAAGAAAGGACAAAGATGATGATGAGAACTTTCATTTGTGCTAGTTTGCTTGAATAGAATCTTATTTGATGTCATATCCCACTTACAGCTTTCAAAATACAGTGTGCATTATTCACTCTCTGTGCCCAAACACAGACATTTGTATGCATATGCAATTGTCTGCTGTGCATTTAACGTGGAACATCTGTGTGTGCCTGTGCACACTTGGGAAGGAGCAGGTTAGTTTATTACAATGTGTCTTCAACAGACTTAGAACATTGTTCATTGTTTAGTATTATCTAGAGCAAATCAATATACCTTCTTGTGAAATGGATGAATACACTCTGCTTGTCTGGCAGAGTTTAATATAAGACCTCTCTTTCATGATTTCCAATTCAAATGAATGCTGTTAAAATTACTAAAAAACATTGCGCTTGAAGACTTATCTTAAGTGCACAACACAGCATTGAAGCACGTTTCTAAATAGCTTTCTTAACAGAGTAGAGAGTAGGATGCCCTGAGAACTGACTGAAACCTGTTCTTTAATTGGAATATTCATCTTATGTTTTTCATTACCCTTTTTCCTTTGCCTCTCATGGATGGTTGTTGCTAATGCTCCCCTCCCCTCCTGGTGGGCCAGCCAACAGTTCCCTCTGGAGGCAGCATCATTATATCTGCCTGGTTCACTTAGTAGCAGATGGTGAAGAGCAGTAGAGCTGATACACTGCATTTCACAGAAACCAGGATCCTTCTGGTACCTCTGCAGCATACACAGACTTGCCTGATTTGAGACTGTGAATTCTTTATATGCCTTCCAAACCGGGTTTCCTTGTTTGCTACTGTGTATGTCAGTGTAAGAGTGATTTTTATGATCTGCTCTGTTGCTGGACAGTGAAGAAACTACTCATCTTCAGGTTTGAGCTACTGGAAGCTCTGTTTTCCATTTTATTTCTATTTTTACCAAAAATTAAAAGAAAACAGCTCTGATGGTTTTTCTTTTCACTGGTTGACAGGCTTTTCTTCCCCCTCCCCTTTTTGTAATTCCTGCTGTCTGCCAAAGGACAATCTGTTTGCTCTGAGACAGTTTAATGCATACTGACTACCAGAGGCAGAACTTCCATTGGCTCTGTTACAGGGGTAATTTACACTTTAACAAGGTATTGTGACAAGGTGGTAATTATATTTTTATCACGTCATTATGACATTACCACCTGGAAAGCCATAGCTGATTAATTAGTGGCATATATTAAATTTATAACCCTGGAACTCTAAAGTTATCATACCTAAGTGGTGTAATTATGCTGAACTGTGGTGTGGCAGTGAATTGGAGGTGAAGATGCTGAGTATCCACCTATTGCAATACATTTAATGAGTGCCAGTAGAGGGCAGGGAGCTGAAGGAAATAGTTGGGGTTTTTAAAATAAATACTAAGGAAGAGAGTGAAATCATTGAAATCTTGAAATCTAGTCAGATGGCAAGTTCCAGGGCCTCTTACATATATGGGTTTTTTTAAAGGTATAATTTGAAAGCACTTTGACTTACGGTTGTTTTTACTTTTTATTTCACAGCTTTATTTCAGTTAATTCACATTTATTTTCGTTTTAACAATGCAGCAGTTTCTGTTGTTCTTTTGGAGGCTTGTACTGGCCATTCTAGAGGCTATCTCACCTTCCTGCAACTAGTAGAAAGCACTGTTTATGGCAGGATGGGTTTTTCTCAGTTTTGTCCATATGCCCAGGTGTTTTATGTTGTTCCTTCTGAGTTACTTTTTTTCTTTTACTCTTTTCCTTACTCTTTTTCTCTTGTCATTAGTATTAGGAGGTAGACGAAATAAATGAGGCTGGAAGTAAATAATGAAAATGCCCAAAACTTATGGCTTGTTTGAATGTGTTCCCATATTCCTATGAAGTAAATACGGACAGAATTATAAACCAAATCTATTTTTACTCAAATTACCATGCTAAAGGTCATAGTTTTGAATTGTTTTGATTTTCCCTGTTTGTTGTGCATTTCAAAGTCAGATTCCCAAGTAACTCATGTTTTATTCTTCCCTTTCTCTACAGAAAATGAAGTGACTACTTTCCCTGTGTTGGTGAGTGATCAGAGTGAAATTGTGGATACCAATGGAGCTGGAGATGCATTTGTTGGAGGTATTTCTTATTTCCTTCTCTTGTTTGGAGATTATCTTATTATTCTCTCTATATAAAATCTACTGTTTTTTTCATTCACCTGTCCTTCAGAACAAACTTCATTCTTTTACAGCTTTTCTCTGCTACCTGAAGTTATATGATTTAATTAAGTTCTGACTTCCAAAGGGAAAGTGTGTTCTATTACTTCAAAAATAATATGCCATTATGCTGTACCCTGGTCGTTTTCATGAGATTAATTGTATCTGTCAGACTGTTGCATAAACAAGCTGCATCAAGTACTATATAGTGTACAGAAATCCCTCCTGGCTTAAATGTTAACACATTGTTGTTCTTTAAAACAGGTTGTAGTGAATATTAAACAGTATGTTAATAAGTGAGCATAATGTCTCTGATCATGTAAATTTTGGTAGAACATCTGCTTCCGATACAATTATTTGGACATCAGAAAAGAACGCAAAGGGTTAATTTGTTAAAACAAACCCTGAAAATATCTGGCATTGCTTAATATCCATTTGCAAACTTACTATTTTTTTTGGCGTAAGCTCTAAGGAAAAAAGAGGATGTTATGTCTGTGCCTGTTTAAAAAAATTATTCTATATAAGCCAAAACTCAATCTAATCCAAGATTTCTGTCATTCATTGTAACCTTCATCCATGTAGTTCTGTGAATGCACTATTGCATCCTGAAGGCTCTAATATCCAGTTTGTAGTAGCTGTAAGGAGCTTCATTAGTCACTAATTTACTGGAAATATTACGAAATAGACTTTATAAATAGAATTGCAGGGCTCAGTCTTGTAACTATGAAGGGGATAGCAAGCAGTGTGTTACCAAATTAAAGCGTCAGAATTGTGTCCCGCTTCAAGAAAATATTCAACATAAGTTTAATCTTAAGCATGTGAGTAATTCCATCCTTAATAGAGCATTTCAAGCAAAGATGAATGATCAGTATATACTTAAATCTGTCTGAGAATAGAAATGTTTTTACTCATTACTTCAGTGCTTTCATGAATCAAAAAGGACAGAAATAGAGGGAAACACGTTAGGTCATATTATTCATACACCTTTTAGGGCATGCTTGTCACTCTCTATTGTTCCTAAATCACAAACAAGACTAAATTTGAACCTGTAGGTAACTGACTATAACATAAATAAGATCATCTTCAAGTGCTTGTCTTTGTATACATTTGCTCTGTGTATCAGCTGTGCCAGAAAGCTGCTGTTCTTGGGGGGAGTGGGGGAGGGGAGAGAGACTAGGTCTTGCCTATTTTGAGTTAATGTGTCTGCCATGTTTATCTCAGGTTGTATTTATTTTCCGTTCTTCAGTTTTAGGCCTCTTGAAATCGGGAATTTAGTTTTAATAATCCTATTTTTTTTCTTTCGTAGGTTAGCTGCAGGAGGAATATTGCAACTAAATAATCAGGGCTTTAAGAACTGTTTTATAATATAGTAGATCAAATTAAAAAATAGAACTCTCAAAAGTCTTCCTCTTTGAATTACATCCTTTTCCCCGGTACAGCCATAGCTGCTGGTTTTCTGTGGAAGGGGTAAAACGTTGACTTTAATCAGAATATCCTGAATGGAAAGCCTGATATAAACCAGATCAGTCTCTATTCCAACCTACTGCCTTCCACCAGCAGTGTCAGGAGCTGGGGCACATTCTGTCAGGCTGGTCTTGGATCAGTTCTGAGATTCCTTTCTCAATGGGAAAAATTATATGGACAATACTCAGCTGTGAAAGATAGGGATAAAGGGATATATTCTAAAAGATTAACTCTCCCTCATCATTCAGGGTGTTAAGATACAGCAAGATCATGTATATCTGGGATAATCTTAACGAAAGTTCTGTATCATTCTGTATCAGGTTATGGATGTATATTATCTTCAGCTGTCCCACAGACATCTGAGGCATCAGAGGCTTTTTCATTGGGGCACAAGTGCAGTGCAGTCCAGTGCATTGTGCAGTTCTCCCTCACTGTCAGGGAAAGGACCACAGCTGGTTTTCCCTCTGTAATGGAAGTCAGCTGAGCCATGGCAGATCTGTCTGAGCTGTCCTCGCAGTCAGGCACTTACCTGAGCATCAGTGTGTGAGCTCAGCCTCTTCTTGCACCATGCTTCTCTCTCCTGCGAATCAAAGCAACGTGAGCTTTAGAATATCTATCCACAGTTCTTCTGCTGGCTTCTGGGATATCTCAGTTCTCCTCTGGCACTCCATAAATAATAAATTTATCATTTATTCTCCTCAGAAAATGGATTTTCCTGAGTTTAGTCCAGATGGGAGAATTGGGACTCGTAACAGTCTAGATACACAGCTGATTTTACTCTTATGTGTACTGTGGTCTCCTTCTTCAAGGGGTCACTTAATTTTCCTTCCCATATGTAGGAAATAGGATACTGGGCTGGATAGGCTTTGATTTGGTCTGTACTTCATTTGGGGGAAATGTCTGTATTTTATCTGTGGCACACTTGTTGTGTGTTTTCTGAGTGTGTATGTGGAACACATTTGGAGAAGTTCTTGAATGTCTCCTTACCAGCAAGCCCTGTGCAGTAGTGTAGGTAATGCTGCTCAACATACGTATCTCCCAGCACTGGGTCTAGCACTGAGCCAGCTGCAATGTCACTGTCCTGACAGAATTCTTACAACAGGAAACTTACATTCTCTTCAGTGCTTTTCTGCTTCTTTCTTTGATTGAGGTTTTTATCAGTTGTTACTACCTAGGCAACACTGCATGTAATGTTTTGATTTCCGTGTCCTTGTAATAAAATGCTTCAAAATTAATCCCTTAACTAAAAAAATCACTTAGGGTGACATTATCCCCTCCTGGAAACCTAGTTCTTTTATTCAAACAGCAGAGAACAAGACTCCCATGGCAGTTTCCTGTACTTCTCTGGAACCAGTATATTAACATGACTGAACAGTGGTTTTTCTGGAGCAGCTGTCTTGGCTGAGAGGGGAACGTGGGATATAATGAGAACTAACCCCATCACACAAGATTTATTTTGCATTAGGAGGTCAGGTTTGTTAGACTCTCTCATATTTTGAAAGGTTTTTTACAGAGGCACTCTCTTCCAGAGGTATAACTCACAGATCATAGGGAAATTCCTTCTCAATAATTATGCCAGCTTGGCAAGTCACCCCTTATATGTTTCTCCATGTAAAAGTTGAAATAAAGAAAACTGTGTGGGTGGATGTTGTTGTTGTTGTTGTTGTTTTTTTGGGTTTTGTTTTTTTTTTTTTTGCTAGAACCAGTCTAACTACTGAAGCTCTTGAGACCTTAAAGTCAAGACAAAGTTTAAAGACACAGAGTTTCTGGACTCTTGTAACTCTGGGAGTTGATTCATGAGTTCAGCATTTCTGAAGCTGCCAGCCTCCAAGGAGAACTAGCTCACCCAACAGCTAGCAGCAAGAAATAAACCACATTCTTCAGTTGAAATGTGGTTTTATTAAGTTGGCACCAGGAATATCTCTGAATTTCTTGCCTCTTACTGCAGGCATCAAGTCATCTGCCACTCAAGCTAGGGCAGTGCATGAATAAGAAACTGGGTTTTAAAATTGCTGCAGGTATCTTTATGCTAAAAACACCTCTCTGAACAACACTAACACAGTTCTGCTTTTATTACTCTACCAGCAACACTGCTACCTTTTACAAGTTTAGGCAATAATGGTTTACTTTGTAGCATCTCAGCACCTCTTGTGGGTTTCAGGCGTACCATAGATTTAACCATAGATATAACCATAGGCTATAAATCCCTGAAATACCCATAATTTAAAGCTTCAGTTCCACTTCCAGATTCTTATGGCATTGAAAAATCAGCTTTGCTGACATGGCTTATGCCACAAGAGTTCTCTTAATGGAATTACAGCCTTAGTTTTTAGAGTTTGGGGAGCTCATTAAATTAACATTTATTTATTACTAGTCAGCCCCAGTTTGAACCATTGCAGTAATGATAATCAAAGTGTACTTAATGGCAGTAAATGTGGACAGTTTGACCATCGTATGCTTTCCTTTATGCCATCCTGCTCTCTTAAGCCAGAGTAGGCTTGCCTTCTGTTTGAACTCCCTTTTGTCATTGCCACCGTAACTAATGAAAACAATAAGCATCTGTTCTGATAGTTGCTGCCATCGTTCCTTGCAAAATCTCTCCCCTAGAATCTGTCTAGTCACTGGAACTGAGTACAGAGTTCATAGCAAATGAATAGGAGAAGGTGCAAAATCGATGTTTCTTCAGGTTCCATCAATATAAATATATTGACTTAATAATCTGCTATGATTTAGTCATATACTACATGAAAAGTACTAGAGTATGAAATGGAACCACAAATCATTTTCAAGTAGCACGATAAGGCAGTGACAGAATGATTGCAGCAAGTGTGCATTGCTTATCAGCATGCTATAAAGATGTTATACCATTCTCAAGGAAAAGGAATCCCAGGGTAGAAGGAGCTCTTCATTAAGCATTGTACGGTGCCAGATAGGAGCTGATAGCAATTTGCCTCTGTCAGTATCAAAGGGGAGGTCAATGGCTCAAACCAGCTGTCAATTTAAAAATGGCACTGGCAGCTTTCATGTGCTGGGGAATCTCATAATGCTGCCAGCTAGAGTTTGAAAGCTACAGTCACAGTTTTTTGGTGCATGTTCTTCCAGAATAAGCAGTTCTCTCTCTCTTTTTTGTGAAGCCCAGCATGAGCCTTATGAGATGGTCAACTCCTGTCTCAGCTATCAGACAATCTCTCAGACAATCTCTGATAGAGATTGGGAGAGCAGCAAAAGAGGACTCATCCTCTTTTATGTGTCCTTGTGCGAGTGGGCCTTATGGCATCCTTATCTCCTCTTTAGGGACCACAGGGCTTACTGAAGATACTTTCCTCTTTCTGATTCTGTTTGAGCCAAATTGTCTCAGTAAAGCTATTTCCTCATCTTTAATAGAGAGGTTCATTCCAGGCATTATTTTTCCATCTTAATCTAAATGTCTCTACAAATTAAATAAAGACCTTGGACTTGTAGGAGTTTGCCTAAAGGTTCTCACACTGTTCAAATTTTAGCCTCTGTTCATGAGGTAAATGCAAATGATTTTGGATAGATTGGCATCCAGCTTTGATTTCAGAACTGAGTAATATTTTATATACTTCTAAATTATTGAAATACTCTATTTCGTGTGAAACATTCTTTGAATATATTATGCATGTACATGTATGTGTATCTATAAAACCACAGTACAAGAAATAAAAATACAGGTTCACAAAGAATACAGAGTGCACAGAATAATTGGTCATCATTACTCCTCTACTATTAAGTGTTCAATTCAGAAACCTCTTTTAATAAAGGACTGGTTCTATTTTCTGAACACACTAGATTTGCTTTGGAATATCTTGGCTGGAGCTGGTGGATTCAAACAAGTGTAATACTGATAAAAATGGAAACATAATTGAAACCAATATAATAATTTTTATGCTTTTGCTCTGTAACACCCATAATTTATGGAAAGAATCCAGTGATTTTTAAAATAAAAAAAAATCATCTTGATGGGATTTGACATCATCTGAGTTGACCCTGCCTTAAGCCAGAAGCTGGAGAAAGTGACCTAAAGAGGTCCCTTCCCACCTAAATTGTGTTTTGGTCCTATGAATTTTAATCCTGTCAGTATTAAGTTCTCAGGTGCCAGTTCCTGCTCCTCTGGAAATCCAGACTCAGTCATCTTCAGAGGGCAATGTTGGTAGCTCCAGAGTAGGAGCTGACCAAATTTAAAAATGAAGCTCAAAGAGTGGGAATTCCATCTTCTTGCAATAAGGCTGTTCTAGGGCAGAGGGGGACTGTGTTTATGACTCTGTCTAATAAGTCCCTTATATATTTCTTGTGCAAGCATTGTAGAGATAGAGGCATGTGCACATGTGAGAAATGCAAAAAGCTCTTATGAATAGTTCCTATATGGCTATTCCAGGAGTGCTCAACATGCAAAAAGATCTGATAATGCCTTCAGCAAAGACAGATTTGAATGTTTTTTCAGAACACTAAATTATCATTAAGCTTGTGACTACATTAAAAAGAAAGTTGCTTAATGGATTTCTAGGGCTCTTGAAGACTGGGGAAGAATTTGTTTACACTAAAAATTAATATGTTCCTCTCTGTATAAATCTGTGCTATAAGAGCTGCTCTCCCTCCAGTATTCACTGCCCCTAGAACATTCTAGATTCGTTGAAATAGGAGTACAAGGAGCTGGGAACAGTTCTTTACTGAACAGCAAAAGTGTGATATCGGAAGCTATTTTATCCATTTATAGAAGTTTTTAATTTTTATAAGATTTTATACTTGGTAAAATACCTTGGGAAGTTGCCATAATTTTTTAATCCCATTTAATGGAGGGAAATACAATGGACAAAATGTCACTGCTGTAAAGTACTCCCTTCTGATAACACTAGAGCTCTGAGATGCAGAGCTACTTGCCAGCTGTGAGCAAGGGATATTTTTTGGTGATATCAATTAAATATGTGTGTGCATGTAACCTGTAATGGCTGATATTTGCTACAAAATTGATGTTCACTGGCGAAGAGAGAGGGGGGATACTACATTGAAGTAAAGATACCTGTTATAACAGAAAGCAGCACTCTCTTAGTTTTCATCTGTACAGCACCGGTGGCTAATTGCCTCTGAGCAATCCTGTTGTTACTGGGATCATAGTAGGTGAGGTAGGAAGCTTTGAAATAAAAATACTTACTTAGTGTCATCAGCACTTTGACTGACAGCCCATTTTGCCTGTCTTTACTGCTCCTGGTTTATAAACAGCATACAGGAGTATAATAGCTGAGCTGCAGAGAGGGCATCAATCTTTGCTTGCTAGGGGATAACCTGTCAACATGTCCATGACTTTACCACCCCTGTGTTCTGATGGCATTCGGAACTCTGTCAGATACACATCCCACATAAACCCAGGCTATTAGATGACCACGTTATCTCTGTAACTGACCTTCTACAAACTAGAAAATGACCAGATTATATGTTCCCAGTTGATTTTTTCTCAGTCTCAGCTAGAGGCACATCATTATTCTGATCAATAGTGTAGACAGTTGCTAGTAATTTCAACATTAGTATTGGCTTATTTTCAAAATTTGGCACAGTTTGAATTGCAGCTACTTAAACAAAACCATAAAAATAGATATCACTCGGAAAAAAACATGGGGTATTTATTTTTTCTTTTTAATTCCCTACTTCTTTGTTTACCAATTTCCATTCAAAATTATTTCTTTGGAAACAATTCCCTCTTCTGTGCTGATATTATACATAAACCTGTTTGCATGTGTTGTCCAAGTATAAGTGTGATTATACTGTTTTCACTGTTTTAATTGCTACCCTTCTCTTGGTCTCTAACTGTTCCTCCTAATTTCATTACATAGGTATTCTTATAATACAATGATGTAAATATAGTAATTCGCATTTTCACCTGTTCCATTTAAAGGCAATCTAGAAAAAGACATAGTAGATTAAAAGTAAGGCAAAACATAGTATACTTGCTGTCATTTCTTAAATAACATGTAGAAGCACAAGATCTACTTAAAAGGATCAGTGTATGGAATTAAAAAACCCTCAGAAGTTTCTAATTAGACTGAAGCAGGACCTGATTCCTTTAGCCTCTGTGTCTCTCTTCCTGTCAGTGACACTGTCGGTGTTAAGGGAGCCTCAGTACACAGCAAGAGGATTAATATTTTGCAAAATTGGCTTTTAAAAGACCTAATTTACCTCACCATAAATTCTGTGACATTCTGGACAGGTTTTGTGAAAAATAAACGTCAAATAGGTTGTGTACACTTTAAGAAACAAACCTACTCTGTTAAAAATAGATTTTCAAAACCAATTACAAAGTTCCAATTTTTGCTGTAATAGCTATGGGACAATTACAAATTGACTTAACGCCTCAAAGCAAGTCATCACCATTTAAAATACTTTGTCATGCCTACTATGCCTACCCTCATAACATTTCATTTTATGTTAATGTGTCATGTGTTAGAAAATCATGTAATGATAAAGAAAATGCTCATGTGGAAGGTTAGAAATTACTTTAATGAGTTACTATTACCTTGCTTGCAGACTGTTGGCAATATTTTTGTGTTATTTTAATGTATTCTGAATAGAGACAGAGGCACTCGTCAGATTGGATCATCAAGAACATTCCCCTGGGAATCAGGGCAGGATATAGTCCTCTAAGAAATGATGTGTCAGATTAAGCTGATGCTATATTTGCAGGAGATAAAACACCACACAATGGAATACAAACAGACACTGAAATAGATTGTCTGTTTGACATCTTACGTGCCTCGGTGAGTGCTAAGGACATGGACACAATGGCCATAAGGACACTTCTCAGGCCGTGATGTTCACAAGCTGGGTCCTCTCTCACTTACAGCTCCTCTGTTATATAACAGCATGGTAAAGTCTCCCAGAATTTGTTCACTTCCCCCACACTGCAATGGGCTCATACTTCAAGTGGGAATATGGCAAGATTGCAGTAAAATAGGAACCAGAAAAAAAAAAACGTGGTCCCAGTTAAAAGCAGTGGTAGTAGCAGTGCTTGCAGGTTGATCCCTGACCCAGTGGAAAGGGACATTACTGTTATTGGTGATCAGTAAATTTTTGCTGTCGATCCAGAACTGCAACAGATATTTAAAGAGGCAAAAGATATTAAGTGTCACTGTATTAAAATAGGAGCATTATTAATACAGTGCTAGGGTAGGCTCTTTCAGCCCCCAGAAGTCAGGAAATTCACAGGCTGCCTAGCTCCCATATTCCTGCTGCACTGGGTGCTGCTTTTTGATTCTCTCTACATACTGCTGGCTTGGCTGTGTGGAAGCACACCTGCAAATAAACTCTCCTGAGATTCATGCATATGAATCTTGACTATGAAGTTACATTCGTGCAATCTTTTTTGCACTTGAATATATGTTAAAAACTGAGTAAAGGATACGACATATTATTCCATTTTATTATCCTTAAAATTTCATTGTATCTATAGTAAATTAGTGCAGTTCTCTTCCTTTTATTTCAAGCAGTAGATGTAATAATTGGCCCCATTTAGTGTCAATACAACAGATCTGATTTGAGGTTCAGAAACTTTCCACAGGCACTAATAAAAGAAAGCTTATTTCACTCTTCTGTCTCAAAAATTACTAAGAATTTTAGATTTTGAAGAACACTTCTAGGAAATGCTTTTAGGAAAAACAGATAAATATCAGCCTGGAAAGTATTTTTTTCAAATAGAGAAGATACTTGCAATGAAAACACCTGTTTCTGGTTTGGCACCTGCAGTGCCTTGTGGATACTCCTTGTAAGCTTGGAGAGTTGTTTTTAATCAAATGTTTCCCCTGGAGGCTGCCAGAGATGAGCCTAAGGCAACCTGATTCTGATCCTAGAGGAAATTTCCCAAAGCTCATCAGGTGGACTTAAAAATGAAAAATAGGACCAAACCATGAGAAGTTATAACTTTGTTAACATTTTCCTCTATCACATTATTCTTGGAGCATATTATAGACCAAAATGGTTATTTTCTTGGACAGTAAGATGCACTGGGGAATTTATTAGAAGTGATATGCAACAGGTTGTAAATAGAGTCCACTGAGGTTGATTAATGTGGAAGAATGTCAGAGTATAAAATACTTCTTATATTTATAACAAAATATAACAAAGCTCTAGCTCTGAGCTATTCCCTCTTGGAAGGTGGACAGTATGCAGTCAAGGCACAGGGCAGCGATAGAAAATCTCACATCAATCTAAGTAGGCTTCACCTCAGGGTCTGTTTTCTCAATCCATGGCACAGCCTCCAGGAACAAACACCAGAGAGCTGCATACACCATTCCTACCTGAACGAGAGCATCAGAGAAACGAGACTGCTGATTTTCCTTAGCAGGGTCTCTGGTGGGCCTGAGCACATACAGACCCCAGGAACTATGATGGCACCTTGTTCTCTGAGCTGCAGTGAGCTGGCCCAGTAGAGCCAAACAGTGGCAATCATGTGCAATGCAATGAAATTATTCAGCCTTGAGTAACTGATTCCTAATGGAATCATAGGGATGTAATGAAGTTTTATTGCTTTTTTTTTTATATTGTCACATTTCTGCAGAAATCTTTCATTAACATTTTCCACATGTAATGCTTTAAAAGCTTCAGAGACTGTGTTCTTTTTTTGTTTTGTGTATTCAACACCTCCTCTCCATTCCAGGAAAAGGCTGCTAAACTGAAAACATGCCTTTCACTTATTCATAGTTGTCTAGTAAATGCAAAGTTGTATTATTTGCATGTGTCCATAAATGACTGTATAACCTCAGACTGAGAAATATGTACACCCATCTGAGTGATCCTTACAGAAATTCAACTCATTGAAAATGTATCCATAAATAAGAAGAAAATAAGAGGGATAGGCATAGCGATACCAATATCATAGCATTTCTTAAAACGTGCTTGGTTTAGTATTCATGCTGCTGATTATAAAGTAAGAAGTTTCTTGTACAAAGGCAGTGAAATGCTTTTAGCACATGACCATTTTATAAATAAAGTAAATATAGACTTCTGAAACATCGTGATCTCATGGTTTTGTCAATCTCTGGAAGTAAAAATATTGACATTTACCAAGCTGTTTGTTCCAGCTTTCTGGTCTCCTGCAGTTTATTTATATAACAACCTTATCGATGAGCCTCTTACTCAGCTCTCTAGGTTTAACTGAGTTGAGTCGATTTGCTACCACAGCTTCAAGTCGCTGTTACAGAACAAGCAAGACATCCTAATAAAGCTGTAAACGTGTTTACTCAAACATGGTATTGATTTTACTTGGAGAGGGAGAAGCTAGTGCTTAGCATGGTGTCAGGGAGGATGAATTTAACTGCAGTTTTTCATTGTCATCTGTCATGGTTGTGAAACACTAAGTGAAGCCACAAGAGGATAATTAGAATTGCCAGAAATTTAGCCCCTAAAATCAGTTAGCCACTTGAGATTTTTGTAGTTTAATTAGTTTTTATTAAAACTTTCCTCCAGTGGTATAGTCAGGAAGGATTTTCTAATGTTCTTTCCAGTGAGAGATTTCAAGGTTGCCACTTGTTAGATATACATCTTAAATGACCATTTTTACGGAAGGGTTGGTGACCTTTTTTCTCTCAATTGTAATTAGCCTGGCACTACAGTTCTGTATAAGCACAGAGACATTTCATTTTAAAGGAGAGAAAAAGACACGTTTCTATACATTTGTAGTTAATAACATATATAAGCATGTATGGCATCATTTTTACAGAAATTTTTGAGAGAGAAAGTGCTTAAGTGCTTAAAGGTTGGAAGAAATATAGAGTGTTTGAAGATGCTTACATTTAATTTGTCTTATATACTGTAAGTCTGATGTGTCAGACCACAGTGCCAAAAGACATGAAAACAGAAGCCAAATCCCACCCTTAATCAAAAACGTTTCCATTTAGAATAGCCAACATTTGGTTTGATAGCAATGGGCAGGGCCCCTGGCTTACCACAGTTCTTGGCTGTAATATCCACCATCTGCTACTAAATTAAAAAAGGAGAAACCTCAGCATGTTGACGTACGGTCATTCAGTGACTATATTGTAGAATCGACTGATGCCAACATCTTTTACAAAATCAAGGGTGGCTGGTTGGCTCTTGGCAGCAGCATTGCCAAACACCTGATAACTACTGACCAGGCTCATGCTACAGCATTACCCCGCTCCAACAGTGCTAAAATACCTCAAAAAAAAAGCCCCAATCATATCGGCTACAAGGCATTGACTGGGTAATGTTTCTTGAAAACTGCATCTTCCCACACTCCTGGCCTGGAAATCTAGTGGGATCACATAAAAATAGATGAGTGTCCCAGCAACTGTGATAAATTCTGTATATGAACAAGAGTGTGAAAAGGTGCTTGCAACTGTCCCTATGGTGGAATAACACCATTTTTAAAAGTGCAGTTCACAAATTAGGCTGTAGAAATTTTAGATGCAAAAAAGAGGAGTCAGCTAAGCTGGTCACGATCCTTTTTGTGGCTGGGACAATTTGATGGTGAATGGCCTGGCTAGCATAGGTTGTATACTTCAGGGTTCATCTGGAAGCAGAATTGTCTGAGAACATCACATAACAAAAATGTTTTGAGGGACTCTGACTCAGGGTCAGCCTGTAGTTGTTTATAATTGATGCATTTGATAATTGGATTTTTTCAGCTTTTTTCTCTTGCATAAAAAAAAAATTAATTTTGCCGTGGGCATTTTATAAAGGTTGGAAGTGTGAGAGAAACTGCAGAAAGACAAGTAGTGGGGGAGCTGGGTGTCAGAGGCTATAAATGGATTTTCAGCCAGCATTAGTAATTAACAGTCATTAAAATTAATTGTCAAGTGTACAATTTGAAATGAAACATTTGGCTTCAATATGAGCTGTTTTTAAGTGTTGTTAAACCATTACTGGAGCAGACCAGAACTGTTTTAAATCTCCACTATCGAACTCCCACATTCCTGCCCAACTGTACTAGTTCTAAGTGTTCATTCAGAATTACCACTAATAATCGGGAAATAAAACTTCCAGAGAAATCACTGATTTCAGTGACATTGCCTCTGAAATATCTGTTTTGATAGAAAATCAGCTTCGCTCTCCTTTAATGATGTTTAAGTTCTACTCAACTCGAAGGGGTAACAAACTGAATACACTACTTTTTATGTGGACTATCTTGCTGTGTCTTTTCAAACTTACGCTGACATCCCCAAAATGATTTGAGCTGGTCTCGGTGAGAGCCTTGGTTTGGGTCTGGCACCACTTCTGGCACTTGGCTTACAGGACTTTCCATTCGGTGGAGAGCACAAAAAGGAACAAAGGAACTTCACTTTTCCATCCCTCATTCTGTTTGCAGACCTAACAATTAGAAATGTTGTCTTTGAGAATATGTAGCAAGGAAGCTGGAGGTAATAAAGATTAACTCTCAATAATTTCAGGCACACTTTTCACAGCAAAGCGATTCCAGAGTCACTTTTTTCCTCCTGAGCAGAAAAGAAATAATAAAGGGCCAAACCCAGCTATTGGTGTGTTATAATCACTTCTATCATCTGAGAATGCAAATACAAGGTTTAAAGCAACCTTTGGAACAAAGTTATCTTTTTTTCTAGGAAGATAAGTGGGATGAATTGGACCCAGTTCCAAGGGAGTTCTCACCATTAATGGGTGCAAGGCGGTTACTTGGCTATCCATGCCCGTGAAGGGCAAAAGGCATCCCAGTCTATTCTGAAAGCTTACCAAGATGGCTCATTACATCAAGGTGGCTTGCTAGACATCCTGCAACTGCATTTTCCCTTCCTCCACAAACGGTTGGCATGTTGGATAATGGGGCAGGAGGCAGATGGGAAAGCCTCGAGCTAGTGTGATGAGAGTGGTGCACAATGCTTGCAGCACCATCCACAGCTCCAGCAGTGCAGAAATGCTACTGCACAACAGCTGCAGTTAGAACATGGTAAACAGTATTGCCTGAAGTTCTTTTGGTAAAATACTTGAAGTGAGGCTCTCTGGTGTAGCCAGTTTACTGCTGCTTTCTGTACTCCATTCCAGTAGACCAGTTCAAACCACAAAGAAATGAAGTAGATGCTGAGCTACCTTAGTATGTGCTGGGATGATCTAGGTCTGTGATCTCAGGCCCGTGATACAGGATCAGAGTTCAATCTTGCCCTTTTGGTCTCTGAAGTTGTAGGAGGAGTGTGAAGTAAGTCTGAAGCCATGTTCACTTATCTTCTTGCATTTCCAATCATGGCACCTTAAGAGATTATGGCCTTCAACTGCTTCTCATCTTCCCTCCACCGCCCTGCTCGCTGGTCGGGCTGTTTGAGTCACTAACCCACTTGAGTTTCAATTAGCTGTGTTAGCAAAGATCCTCTGCTCAACAGCTACTGCTCAAACTGATCTGGCTCGTTCTGACAGGGTATCAGGTTGTACCAGCAGCAAAGCAGCATGGTGAAAAGCAGATGGGGGAGTAACTTCTTCAGCTGGAACTCAGATCTGAATTGATGCCTTGAGAGTATGACTCATGGGGTTTGCATCACCGTGCCTTATACACTGTGGGAGGCAAACTCTGGATTATATTCTGACCATGTTGCTTTTTACTGCATTAACTAAAAAGAACATTCTGCAGCTAAGGCAGCCAACCTGATAGAGCTCTTTGCTTCTCTGCTCAACAGCCCTGCTTTCTGGTGTTCCCTCAGGGTCTGCTTTGCCAACTGCCTAGTCTTACTATGTGATGTAGTTCTGTTTGTGATATGTGTGTTTGTATTGTCATTCGATGCAATATTGTGTCAGATACTGCTATTTCCATTTCATCTATGAAACACACCTTTTAAGAGAAACTCAGCAGACAGGAGGATGGTTTGAGGGCAAACTCCCCACTGCAGTTTCTACATATGTCATATATGACAGCTGTACTTAATGTCATTTCTGCAACACTCTTAAATCACAGAGATCTCTCATTTCTATTCCCAATTAGAACAAGATGTTTTTTCACCTGACTCTGCTTTCACTTAGATCAGAATAAATAAGAAGTAGCTTCACTGAAGACAAAAGACTCATGCTCACTTGAAACTACAATGATCCTGGGAGGTGATGACAGTGTCAGTCTAGTTGGTATTGAAAAGTGATTCATGTTTTATGGGTCCTTTGCTCTGTGGATTTTCTCATCTCCATGTATGTTTAATGCCTTGATCATAAATGTAAAGGATAGTTGTTCTTTCTTGTATAAACCTCTCTCTGAATTCATGCTCTGCACAAAACCTAGCCCCATGTTTGCCTTTGGAGACCTGCCCAGTGCATCTTCATACTTACTGAGTCAGAAATGGACTGTCTTAACAGCCTCATTTTACATATGGTTACAACTTGCTCTCAAGTTTTAACCACCCAGAAGCACACTGGCAAGCTTCTGCCTCCCAGGCAGTTTAAATTTAATGATTGACACCCTCCACATATCCAAGAAAGTTTCTCCTAAGAATGCATGTTAATTTAATGGAGAGCAGACCATTTTCATCTTGTTATTCAGAAATGATTTGATTTCTGCCAGGCATGCTGTTTGAATTTCTCAACTGTTACCCAACTATTGCAGCTGGACCATCCTGCCACAGTTGTGTTGTCTGTCATCCCTGACTGCCATCAGTGATAGCACTCACAGCACAATTTCCTCCTGTTTCAGATTCTTATCTTTGTATACTGATATCTCCTGTCTTCTTTGCTTGTGCTTGTGGACTTACCTTTTGTTGGTGAAGGAGTCATTTTTTCCCAGCTAGTGTCAGTCAATATGTGTGAAATTCCAGCCAATATGTAGTTCTCTAGAAAAGAATTGATGTCAGAAACATATGAGTTTTCTCATTTTTTAACTAATCTGCTTATTCTCTATGGCCTCCCTATTGCATTGAAAAGTGTTTGATTTATAGATTTTGTGGTTTCAAACTCTTCTCCAATTTGGTGCAGTTTAGAGAAAATTGTATTTCACTTAGTCTTCTTTTCACTATCAGTCATGACCAAGAAGCCAAGGTAGATATTGGTAATTGATGAAAACTGGTCTTTTACTCACCAGTATTATCTTTCATTAATGTAACCTTATTTTTCTTGTTTTACATTATATTTAATCTCCAAAGAGCAGACACTATTGCATAGGATGAAATATTTTTATTATCTTCTAAAATTATGCTGTAGTGTATCACAAAAGGAAATATTTAGAAACAGAGCAGAGGTTAAATGACAGCATCACAATACAATGTGGAACTTTTTCCCAATAGAAACCCAGATGAACAGAGAAAGTGAATATGAAAGCAAGCTAGCAAAACATATCAGCTTAGAATCAAAATTTGTAATATGTCAGAAGTTGGTACTTATGAGTTTTACACAGTACTTAGCAGAGACATGGTTTCAAGACTACATTTGTACTGTCAAGGCACAAAGCCTGAGCATGACAGAAACTTGAAATGGTGGATGAAATCTTTAAAAAGAACATCTTTCAGCTTGCTAGAATTCTGATTTTCTTGGGCAAGTCTCACTTTCCTTCTGTGATTGGATGAGGAAGAGAGAGATACATCTGAAACATATTAAAAACAGGATAAAAGTGAATAAAATATTACCTCTAGAATGACAGAGTGAAGTTTTAAATTAGAAGATACTAAGTTTACTTCTCACATCTTGAAAACCTCTTCCAAATTTAAAATACATATTTCACCTCTGCCATAAGTTCTGTCATGCTTTTGATCACAATAGCTTCAGCCAAGACAAAATGCTTCAGAAATGAGGGACTCAGTCCATAAAATTTCTGATGCTGCTTGTACTAAACTTCTCCAAGTACCTTTTGAGGACTGCCTACCTCTGTTCATTTAGGAGGTGCTCAGGTTTTCAAAGCACTCAGCTTCTGGGGATTCCTGGATTTCCAAGCTGTGCTTGCCAGGCTGTGGCAGCTGAAGCCATGAACCGCGTGCCCCGATTCTGGGGTGCCTGGTTCTCTGCACAGTTTGCTGTTCAGGGAGGTATCTGCACATGCTCAGGGGTACCTGCTGTTGCTGAAGTTTTAGATTAAATGTCCCATTATCAAAGGCAAGAGATGTCATCTAACTTTCCTCATCAGGTAAAAATTTTTCACCTTCTTTGCACTGTGAGTACCTGTAACTCTGAATATAACATTCCTCTATTATGTGTCTTTCTCTTTTTTGGAGAAGAGCTTGCACACAGTTGTGTTGAGGCTGTAGCTGTAGCCAGTAAGAGCAGAAGGAACTCTCTTCAGCAGGGAATTTGTTTTTAAAATGTTCTTTGAGGAATCAGGTGTTATCTCTATAAAGAAGAGAGCAGGAATTCTGTTAAAATCATTTTGAGAACACTAATAATGATCAGTCTTGATAATCTTTAATTTACTGGAAGCTACTAAATGGAGACTTCACAAAGAAATAGCAGCAGCACCTCTCCAGCCCTGCAGTTCACTCAAGAGCGATTCTCAGTTTAAACCGGCCAGGCTGCAGGGGTTCAGTGCTTTGCCCTGTAACAAACTGATACATTCAAAAAAACTAATCTGACCATTTTCTTCCTTCTCTTTCTCTCCCACTATGTCCCATAGGCTTTCTGTCCCAGCTCGTCTATGACCGGCCGGTGACTGAGTGCATCCGGGCTGGACATTACGCAGCCAGCGTAATTATCAAGCGTTCAGGTTGCACCTTCCCAGAGAAGCCTGACTTCCACTGATAGTGGTGAATTGGAGGGATCAAGAGTAACTTCTGTGTTGCCATGGGATTGCTGCCTAAATTTTTCCTCCTTCCCTTTCCTTATCTTTCCAGTACCTGCATCAACGCTTCTGTACTTCTGTTCATTGTATTCTAAACAAAATATGTATTTCTGTGGTGTTTTCCATTTCATTCATCTACCACATCTCAATAGTCTTAACTTTTGGGAACAGTGCTAAGTGATGCTTATTATCTCATCCATCAGGAAAAAGTGTTCTATTTACACAGTTTCCAAGAAAGTCCCATTTAAATGACACTGCTGATTAACACCATTAAAATACTTCTGTTGAATTATCTAGTTTGTATTCAGTTGTGGCCAAATCCTATTCAACTTACGTGAAATCAACAGACCTGACTTTATTCACTCCCCTTATAAACAGGGAGTTTTTCTATCTATCTAGTAGAGTCATGCCTGTGTAAAGAGTGGTGTAAATGTCCCAAGAATTTCCATACCTGTTGGAGTGTACAAGATCTGGCCATCAGATAATCCAGCTTCCATGAAACTACATCACTGTTTTGTCAGTGATTTAAAGACCTGATCCACAGTTGTGATATCTTACATTCAGCCATCTTGCACTGATGGCAGTAGCTTTGGGTCTGGCCACTTTTATCTCTCAGTACATCTCTAGGTCTATAGGTACAGTCACTTTTATCTGTCAGGTGAGCTAGCAGATAGGTACTTTCAGTGATTTCAGGGCAGATGCATGAGTTGGTGATGAAAATAAACATACAGATAGGTCCTATCTCCTCCATGTGTGTTTTCTAGAGGCTGCATTAAGGTACACGTAGTGAAAATGAGGTACAGAAATATTTATGCAGGATATATTGACAGGATATGCCAAATGGAATCTCTGAAACGCACATTTTTAAACTTTTAATTTACTTTGGGTAATTAAGCAATATGATGGATTTTGTTTGTATTTACAGTATTCAAAAAGGTGATCTGACACTGCATTCATTACTTTGCTATGTAATTTGATACTGATAAATAAAAAATTGTCATACAGTTACTCCTGGTTTTATTTTGGTATGTGTCTGTCTTTTTTCTGTGTATCCTAGTGAAATGGGAACAAGACATGGGTGCTTAACCCACAGTGCATGCTAAATCTGAATGTTTTATACATGACTTTCAGTGTCCAGGTGGGTGTTGAAGGGTGATCTCAGCAGTAAGGAAGAGAAGGAATATCAAATTGATATTTGTGCCACAGAAGAGATGAAAAATTGAAGGCTAGGGTTCACCAAAGAATGTTAAATCAGTGCAGGGTTCACACTGTACTGCCCAGGATGGAATAAAGGACACACAGAGATTGAATGCTGTTATTGCAGTTATGTATTGCAAAGAGCGAGGGGAGGAATCAAGGCTGAGATCCCAGTTCTCCTGTTGGTCACTGTCCAGTGTGACACATTGGACAGCAGGCTCTGTCATCTTGGAGATCACCTGGTGTGGGATTCCTGAGTTTGCATCAGCCAGCGGCTCTGCAAATGCTCGCGGGTCCGTGCAAGTCACACATGTCACACCACTCTTAGTGCATGAATTTGCCTGTCACTAAGGAAAACCCCAGTGGTTTGGTGGTTAAATTTGCTGTTCCTCTTGCTCTACACCCATGACACTTTCCATTCCTTTTGAAACAACTTTACCAATGTCCTGGCCTAATAATTATGGCTGATTTAAAATGAACATAAATATGGAAACATTGTTTGTATTGCCAATTAAACTACAAGACACTTGTATACTGTGAAGAAAAGGAGGATATGTAAAGGCAAGTAGTCATAACATTGCAAAGACCCTTCCTTCCTTCCTTCCTTCCTTCCTTCCTTCCTTCCTTCCTTCCTTCCTTCC